>JAURVB010009839.1:0-382567 GCA_033002965.1 Piper betle | reverse complement strand
ATGTTTGATGCATGACAATGACATGAAATGAAATGATCAGAGTAGCGCAGCAAAAGTATGATGGGTTAGGACCCAAGTTCCAGAATGAGCTTATAGTATATCAGATTGTGTGTAATGAAATTGTTGATATATGCTTATATACTTGTATATATTATTTTCACAGGGTGGACCCTAATCGCACTTTTAGGGAGACCCCTTTCTGTTTTATTTCAGAATTTTGATCGTAATTGTATTGGTGTGTATTTTGAATTGCTTGTCATTCATGTAGTACCATGTTAGGATTTTGCGTATTTATTCATTCATGATGGATCGTATCTTCATCTTAAGACGCCGAGATTGGATCCACAGGAGTTAGGTTCGGGTTAGCCGACCTAACCGGGGCCTGAAACATGCCGGTTCGGTTCATGAGCGTGGACCGGATTTGGGGTGTTACAATACCCATCCAAATTTAAGCCAATTTGGACATTGTTAGGCCTGTTTGAAAAATCGCTTGGTAAACCCACTCAATTAAAACATAGAATTGGTTAAAGCCCACTACGTGAACATGAAACCAAAACCTTAATTAAGTTTCTAATTAGGTTTAATACTTCACTTAGGACCTAATTAAGATAATTAAGTGATGTTTAAGTGTTGAGCTTGTGCGGAGGCTTTGCCTCAACTTGTGTGCCGATGTGACCCGATTCTTATTCAGTTCCATCTTCATGCTAGTATGGGATATGTGGACCACGCTAGTACTCCTTCAAACCCTAATGTAGTGCAGAGTATGACGGTATTGCATAACACAATTTATTTTTGAAATTTGTGGCACTAAACCATTCCTTTTGCCGCTTGAGTACTGTGGCGGGTGTAATATGGAGGATGTAATGGTATAAGTGTTGTTTGTATGAATCTAAATATTAGTCAAGCATGTTTGCCGGCATTCGTTTAAGTGTGTTTGCTTACGCCTATTGTGAGGCACTTCTGAAGTTTCCTAAGTTTCTTGTAGGTAATGGAATACGTAATTGTGACCTGGTTGTTTTACCAGTAGTTATTTGGACTGGTAATCAAATTTATTTAATTAATGACATGGTTTTCTATTATATGTAAGTGAGGCTTCTTGGCATTGGCCAGCCTAGGTACATGGATCAGGCGGCTCATTGGCGATGGTGGTGGGTGCTCTATGTTTTGCTGTGTGTTTTGGACAATGTATTTTGTAGATGACTATATAACGGGCATGTGCCCTAACTAGGTGAACCTTGTATGATTTGGGCGTATGCCATGATGGTTGTGCAACATGTTTATCCTTATATTGTTATTCTTTTACTGTGGAACTACAATACTTTGGGGCAAAGCTAACCATTGTCTCTAGGGTATATAAGCCCCAGAGTCATGGAACATAGGGGTGTAAACAAGCCAAGCCAAACTGAGCAAGGTTGTTTTTTAATTCAACATGATTTTTGGCAAGCATGTTTGAACTTGTTTGAAAGCTTGATGTATTATGGGTCGAGCCGAGCTCATTCAAAATTCATGGTGGTTGGGTTTGGCTTGTGTTTGGCTCACTATGCTTTCGAGATGAGCAAATATTTGTGCTTGGCTCGTGCTCGACTTAAATAGGATCAAAATTTTCTTTCCAACACTATATAAGTTCAATGTGACCTCAATAGTATTGACTAGCCTAGTCGAGCCAAGTATGTTTTTTAGTTTGAACACATCGAGCTCAAGTTTCGAGCCAAGCCGAACTGAACACTCCTTAGATTAAGCTCTATTTGTTATTTAACAAGCTATCGATTTTAAGCCGAGTATTTTTTCGAGCACAAAATTAGTGAGTATGAATTCGAGCCGAATCGAGCTGAACATAAAATGCTTGCGAGCAGGCTTGGCTTGTTTACACCCCTAGTGGAACATGACTAGGAGCTAAGTTAGGTACACGAAACATAATTGGCTGCACCTATGTGTTTGTTAGAGTAACTTAGGTGGGAAAGCTTATGGTTCACACCACTTGAAGGCCCGAATGAAGTTTGGGTATTAGGGTTTGATGCCCTGATACTCGATGATGCTATGTAATTTCTCTGATGCTGCTTTGAATATTGCTTGCGTAGGTTATGTGAGACACATTACCATGACCCTCATTTAAATATGTGCATCATCTTCATGCAACTAATATATAACGACCCAGCCCAAAGTGCAACGTAATGGGCTAAGTCATTTCTTTAAAATGGGTACCCCGAAAGTTAAAGATCTATAGTCCATTCCCACTTATAAACAGGATCTTCTCCCAGTAGGTATTAGATGTGGGACTAAGTTGAGGGATCTCACAATCCACCCACCTTAGGAAATTTCGTCCCCGAAATGCCTATTCTTGGCCTATTGCTAGCCCCAACCCACATCCTTTCTGGCCCGTGACCGGCAGCCTAGCTAACGTTTCTAGTCTTGGCCCGTTACTAACCCCAGCCCACGACCTTTTTGGCCCGTGACCGGCAGCCTAGCCAACGTCCCTAGTCCATCCCAACATCTAACACGAAACCAGGTCAGCTCTGATACCATTTGTAATGACCCAGCCCAAAGTGCAACGTAATGGGCTAAGTCATTTCTTTAAAATGGGTACCCCGAAAGTTAAAGATCTCTAGTCCATTCCCACTTATAAATAGGATCTTCTCCCAGTAGGTATTAGATGTGGGACTAAGTTGAGGGATCTCACAATCCACCCACCTTAGGGAATTTCGTCCCCAAAATGCCTATTTTTGGCCCGTTGCTAGCCCCAGCTCACAACCTTTCTGGCCCGTTACCGGCAGCGTAGCCAACGTTTCTAATCCACCCCACCATCTAACACGAAACCGGGTCGGCTCTGATACTATTTATAACGACCCAGCCCAAAGTGCAACGTAATGGGCTAAGTCATTTCTTTAAAATGGGTACCCCGAAAGTTAAAGATCTCTAGTCCATTCCCACTTATAAACAGGATCTTCTCCCAGTAGGTATTAGATGTGGGACTAAGTTGAGGGATCTCACATAATATGAAAATTTAAGCTAATCCTTGAACTAAATTGTGAGAATATGATGCATGCAATAGCATGTAACCTCAAAACTATAGTGGGGGTGTGCTTCTTCCATAGTTGGGAGTGATCATCGCATTGTTAAAGTCACAAATCATAGTCGAAGGGAAGGTTCTGCCACTGCTACGACTAGGGGTGTTCATATAAGGTTCCTTTAAGTGTAAGATTCGCCTTTGTAGTACAAACTCTGCATGCATTTTTGGAAAATCAAGCATGGTGGCTATCTTAAGCCTCCACGGAGGGTTGAGATCCACTTTCATAAAGTTTGTACATGATAACCCAATGAGTAGCTTCTAAATTATAATATCACAAATCGCTCTATCTCTTCAGGCCAAATTGGGGTGTTACAACTTGGTATCAGAGCCATCCTCTTGGACTATTAAGGCGGCACACTTTCGAAATGTGTGTGCTATACATGCGTGATGTATGATATGCCTGTCTTTTGGCTGTGCTTGTTCTGTTTAAGACCAACAGCTTAGCCAACAAGTTTGCCTTTTTGTGTTTTTTGCTAACCTATTTTTGGTGTTTCTAGTGGGCAGTTTGTGTGTGGCAGTTTGTGAGCTAAATTTTACAAGCTATCTATGTCATTTAGCTTATCATTTAGTGTTAGTGGTCATCAGATAATCTGACTAGATGGTAGGAGGAAACTGAGGTAGACAGTTGCTATGTCGTAGGCCTTCCCTTAACAGGCAATCCCCATCGCCCGTGTAGGAGCTGGTGGTAGATCTCTAAATAGAGCTGATTAGGATTCTGCGAGAGGAGCACCAGGCCCTAAGGGCAGAGTAGATGAGAGCCATGGAGTGCTAGCAATGGTCCCGTGAGGAGATGATCCAGCTATTGGGTATAGTCTGGGAGATGACTGTGGCCATGGCCAGATTGGCTAAGAGGTCAGCAGAGATGGAGACACCTATTGAGGCCTTTGAGCTAGAGCGAGTATTGCCACAGCCATCGCCGCTAGCTCAATATCCCCAAATTCTACTAGTGCAGCCGGCTGTAGGGTTGTATGAGATCCTAGCCCCTGGGATGCCAGTGGGAGTTTTGCTTCCCAGACAGACCGGTAGTCAGGTGGACATAGCTAGACACTGTCATTTTGTTGTTGAAGAAGGCTAGGGCAACCAGGGCCTTGAGCAGCCCCATCACACCAGGGAGCATTGGGATGTTGAGCTCTTCCTAAAGAATGAGGGTTATTTGTTCTACGGGTGCATGAATCTCGAGGTCATGCTGGAGTGGATTGACATGGCTAGATCAGTATGATACACTTAGGGTGTCCCCTAGAGCTGTGGGTGTGTGTAGTCACTGAGGCTATACAGAGCATGGGCAAACTCCAGTGGGACTTGCCCACACAACCTTTCAAGAGGGTAGGGCCCTCAAGCAGATTACATGGGATGAGTTTAGGGAGGTCTTCTACTCCCAGTACTTCTCCGCCACTATTAGGATGAAGAAGAAGGTGTTGTTCCGATCTTTAAGGTAGTAGGAGGGTATGTTCGTAGCGGAGTACCTGTCCAGGTTTTTTATGCTAGAGAGGTTTGCCTTGAGCAGCTTCTCATTAGAGAGGGATAGGACTGCTTGCACCAGCATGGCGGCCGCTTCTCTCTGCATCCCCGGCCCAGCCTTAGGGATAGGGGGTAGGGGCGACCAGTAGCAGCAGGTACAACGACCACAATAAGGCCACCAAGGCTAGAGATGCAGATAGGGCTAGAGGGGTCAAGGTCAGGGTCAGCAGAGGCAGGTTGGCCTAGCTGTGTTGGACTTTGGGAAAGCATCGGTACATGATGTGGCATTGGTTGAGGGGCAAATGCAGGTTGGCAGGCCAAAGTACGAGGGCAAGATATATGCTACATGTAAAACCCTAAAAAAAATAATTAGGTTATTTTATTTAGGGTTTTGTAAATCTTAGAACGAACAGTAAATATTATTTAACATCCATTCGTATTCACTTAATAATTATTTTTTGACTTTACGTTATCACACAAATAACTTTTTGAATTCCACACATATTTATAAAATTTAATGTAGTGACTTCTTGAATTCTACATATATTCTTCTATATAAAGGGATAGTTTGTGAGCGTATTTGACTCACAAAGGGAAGACTTTAGGATTGTGTGTCATAGTTGCGGGTTCCTCATCACAATACCAGGTTTGTATAATTACTTGAAATGTTATATATTTCGATTTGGGAGTCTTGGTCGGACTGAGTCCACATTCGATTACCATGCGCTGAGCGCAGCTGGGGTCAAAGAATTGATTTAGTCAGACACAGGACAGCACCCTTAAAAAAAATTACTATGTGGGAGTCTTGGTTGACTTGAGTTCATATTCAACTATTATGCGGCGAGTGCAACCGGGTTCAATGAATTGACTCAGTCTGACATAGGGCAGCACCCCTTGAAAGATTAAATACCTACCCCCATGCAGAAAGGGGTGACAGGGCACAGTGGCGCAAGACGGCTCATTATGCACTTGTGATACTGAGAGGGTGAGTCAATGGCAAATATCGGTAACTACAGGCCGAGGGCCACGTAGCATGTGTGCGCATACATGGGATTGTAGCTAGAAGGGTGGCCACCCACCCAGTATATTAAGAGCTCAACATTGGCTTATAATCACTAAAAGATATAATTCAGATGTTGTGGAATATATTAATTATTTCTTGTAATTATACGACTTAGTGTTTTGATAACTAACGCGGAATTGGCTTCGGAGGTATGAGCATGGAAGGATGGGTAGAGTCAGGACAGCCAGAGGACTCTATTATTGGACTATTCTTTTCTCGAGATTGTTTGCATGGTAGTGGGATTTTTGTTCCGTTCATGGGGCTTAGATTATTCCGAGCATTTATTATAATTAAATTTTATGTCAAGAGTTTATTTAAAATATTTAAAATTAATAAAAAATTAATTTATGAGACACTTAGTTTCATATAGTAACACTTGGCTCATGGCTCGGAACGGGCTAGTCGTTACACTGCGGGTGTAGAGAAGGTGGTTTAGGACGCAGCTATCATCACAGGTACTCTTCTTATCCACTCTACACATTTAGTTGTGCTGTTTGACTTTGGTAGTGTGTACACATTCATAGCCAACACAATTGTTGATAGGATCGGTTTGTGTATAGAGGACTTAGGCTATGATATGGTTGTGTCGACTCCTGCCAGAACGGTACACACTACAGGTGAGTATGTGCATGGTGTCGCTATGGTTATCTAGTATCACATCCTTTTCACTAATTTCACATTTTTTCTAATGTAGGAGTTTGACACAATATTCGGCATGGATTGGATGATGCACCACTAGGCATTGATTGGCTGCCATAAGAAGAAGGTTCAGCTCAAACTGAAGAGGAATGTGAGGATTGCATTCCAGGCTAGAGGTAGAGAAAGAGGAGGATGTTTGGTATCCTATCAGCTGGCTCATAGATTGATAGTAGGGGTTATGAGGTTTTCCTTGCCACCATTGTGGCTACATCAAATTAGTCAGCACCAGAGTTGGCACAAATTTTAGTGATCAGTGAGCTTGTAGATGTTTTCCTAGATGAGGTGCTCACACTACCACTTGCCAGAGAGTTAAAGTTTGCTATTTATTTTATCCTGGTATCGCACATATCTCTAGGGCACTGCTAGAGCTCAGGGAGCCCTAGAGTTAGTTGTAGGAGATAATGGAGTAGGGCTTCATCAAAGAAAGTGTCTCAGCATAGGGTACTCTGGTCCTCTTCGTCAGGAAGAAGGATGGTAGCATGAGGTTCTGCATCAACTATAGAATGCTTAACCAAGTTACAGTGATTAACCTTTATCCCCTCCCGCAGATAGATGATTTGTTTGATCAGCTTAGAGAGGCTACTTTGTATTCAAAGATTGATCTTTGATCATGCTACCATCAGTTGAGGATACGAGAGGAAGATGTACTAAAGACAACTTTTAGGACTTGGTGCGAGCACTATGAGTTCTAAGTCATGCCTTTCGGGTTGACTAACGCATCGACAATGTTCATGAATCTCATGAACCGGGTGTTCCAGCCATACTTAGACTAGTTCACGATTGTATTTGTAGACGATTAGTGATTTACTCGAGGTCCAGAGAGGAGCACAAGACACACTCGAGGAATGGTTTGCAGACCCTACAGGAGCACTACCTGTATGCAATACTCTCAAAGTGTGAGTATTGGCTCTTCGATGTTGTCTTTTGGGACATGTAGTATCAGCGGCTAGAATTGTAGTGGATCCAGTCAAGGTCGAGGCAATATTGGGATGGGAGCGACCAACTATTGCCACAAGGATACATAGTTTTCTGGGTTTGGCCGGTTATTATCGGAGGTTCATACAAGGTTTCTCTTCTCTGGCAGCCCCTTTCACACGGTTGACTAGGAAGGAGGAGCACTTCGTGTGGACAGATACATGTGAGCAAAGTTTCTAAACTCTGAAGGAGAAACTCACTACCGCATCGGTGTTAAGATTACCAGATGACCATGATGATTTTGTAGTATGTAGTGATGCCTCCGATGTAGGGTTGGGTTGTGTGTTGATGCAAAGAGGTAGGGTGATAGCCTATGCTTCCCACAGTTGAAAGTGCATAGATAGAACTACCCCACACATGACTTAGAACTTACAGTGGTTGTATTTGCATATGGAGACATTATCTGTATTGAATGTCTCCAGGTCTTTGACGATCATAAGAGCTTGAAGTACATCTTCATGTAGAAGGATCTAATTAGTAAACAATGCAAATAGTTGGAGTTCTTGGCGGATTATGACATTGACATTGCCTACCATCCGGGTAAGGTAAATGTAGTTGCTGATGCACTGAGCAGAAGGCCAGTAGTAAGTGGAGCCAGATTGGCAGCTATGGGTATACAGTATGAGGACCAGAGGGAGGATGTAGCCAACCGACACCTCGTGGCAGTATTAGCGAGGCTGGCGATTAGTCCAATTATGATAAACCGTATCAGATAGGCATAAGTAGTTGATCAGTTACTAGAGCACTGGTTCCTTCAAGGGACTCATTCCAGGTTGGTTAGAGAGGCAGACGGTTTGTACCGGATAAGAGGATGGATATATGTGTTGCAAAATTTCCCTAATTGCGTAGAGACATTCTTCACGAGGCCCATTACTCAAGGTTCACGGTGCAGCTGGGCTCCATGAAGACACATCATGACTTGTGTCGATCTTATTGGTGTCCAGGGTTGAAGAAAGATGTTCTCAACATTGTGTCATGATGTCTTGTCTATTAGTAGGTCAAGATGAGCACCAGAAACTTGACAGTTTGTTGCAACCGTTACCATCACTAGAGTTGAAGTGAGATTGTATCACGTGTAACTTTGTCACACACTATCCCTTCCAGGTAGGTGACATATGGATGCAGCATGGGTTGTTGTCAATAGGTTGACAAAATTAGGGCACTTTTTACTGATTCATGGTGAGATTCAATGAATTCATAGTTTCTTAGATTTCATAATTCCAAGCATTTGATATGAAGTTCGTCTTTGCAATACTTGTGTGTGTGTGTATATATATGTGTGTGTGTGTGTGTGCTGCCATAAAACATGTGATGCTCCAAACTTTTGTGGACATGAGCAATTTTGAGTAGCAGTATGAAACCGAGGTATGAAAGAAATTCCCATATATGTATGTCACTCAATGCTACTATACACTTAGGTCGTTATATAAAATTTCAACCATTGGTGGAATGTGGCGGTTGATCACTGAAACATGCCGTTTCATGCCCTCGTACATCAATCAAATATTTCGAACAAGACAAAACACATTGTTCTTTCAATTTAATTTTTTTAGTAATAAACATATATCAATGGACGGCACGGCCAGAGGGCAAGACAGCTTAAAGTATAAAAAGAAATCCATGTCTTTCAAAGTTGGCGCAGGGCTCTCTCTAGTGTTATTTGCCAAAGAAGCTTCGTTTGGATTGACCCACTCTGGTTCTGCACTCTGCTTGCATACGTCATCAGTCTTGGCATCCTTGGGATGGTTTTACTCTATGGAGTCTGGTATTGCTGGTAGCCATAGCAACAGAGAAGCCAAAGTAAGAGGAAGAAACTAGATTGTTATTTTAATTCTTGCAACTAGTAAAGCTACATCATCATTTTTATTGGGCCCTTTGGGCCCCACCCAAGCTCCGAAACCACTATTGGACCCTTCGCTTTAAACAACTAAAGAAAATTCGCAATAGGTGTCACGGGCCCTTCTTAATCCAAAAACTAGGTCAAGAATTAAGGCTTTGCCATTAGCCTATATATAAGTCACCAACAACCTCTACGACCAATGTGGGACAAACCCAACAACTCCCCTTTACACATCAGGCGTGGCCCAAAACTATCATCGTCTAACACACTCCCCTTAAATCAGATGACACCCACCTAGTAAACTCCTCTTCAAATCATCAGGGAACCCATGAAAGAAACAACAACAATCGGCGCAGGCAAACCCGGCTCGAACTTGGCTCTGATACCACTTGTGGGGCCCTTTTAGGCCCCCTACCCAAGCTCCGAAACCACTGTTGGGCCCTTTAGGCCCCCAAAAAGGACTTTAAACAACTAAAAAACTCACAATGGGTGTCACGGGCTTCTCTTAATCTAAAAATTAGCTCAAGATTTAAGGCTTTCCCATTAGCCTATATACAAGTCACCAACAACCTTTATGAACGATGTGAGACAAACCCAACAGTTTCTACCAGACTACTTTTCTGAGAAAGGTATTGGAGTTGGTGTTTTTGTAAATTAAATGTTGCTACTGGTTGTTGATTCTTGAGTTTGAGTTGGTATGGTACTGGGTCAAAGGAATCCCAACTCAAACTAGCTCCTTTGAGCTAGCCTTCTCATAGGAGGTTTTGCCTATATATAATTGTAGTAGGAATCCGTTGCTTTTTTGGCGGCATTGAGAACAGATCAGTGTTTTTAAGTGTTAGAATATATCATATGTAAATTAATCCATTCTAACACTAAGTAGGTAGAATTCTTGGATTTAAGTCTGAAGAGTCCATGTTCGTTTTTCAGTATAGCAATGTTTACAGGGACTTGGAAAGAGAAGATGTAATTGGTTTTATCGAGATTGTTTGTGCTCGAGGCAATATGTTAATACTGACTAGATATTCATGTTCTTTGTTAGTACTAAATAGATATACGCACTTGTATCTATTTATGAAATATGTGAATTTTTGTGCTTTGTTCATTTTCTTGCCTGGAGTATGGCTTTGGGAGCAGGGGGAACATCAGAGAGAGGAGTGGAAACATACACTACTGTTAGCTTTTCAGAGCCTTTGAGTAGTATGGTCACTTTAGCATTTCACCTTTGTTTGTGTTTGAGACAATTCCGTATGACAAATACAATATAACATCGAAGGATGATTTATATGGTCTCTTGTCCCTAATGTTTTGGACGATGACTTTGATTCCTCTTGTAAAGTACATCTTAATAGTTTTAAATGCTAGTGACGGTGGTGAAGGTATGATTCAACACACTTATTTTACTCAGTATTCGCATTAACAACTTGAATTTAGAAACTGAAGCATGCATTTCTAATATCATTCATTTTCATACAGGTGGTGTTTTTGCTCTGTACTCATTGTTATGCAGGCCTGCCAATGTGGGCCTCCTTCCAAATCATCAAATGGAAGAGATAATTTTCTGACATATGAGATGGAGAATATTCCTGTGAAAAGAATTGCATCAAAGGCTAGACGTGTAATAGAAAAGCATAAAAGCACCCATTATTTGATGATTTTCTTAGCGTTCCTCGGGTCTTGCATGGTGATTGCTATTAGTGTACCCTTGCCTGCAATTTATGGTTTGCTATATAATCTCTGGGCATTTGTGGTAGTTGCATTTTTTTTTTGTTTAGATGTTTTCCTGAATGAATTTGATTTCTAATGGAACCTTTTTTATGTAGTAGTATATTCCTCATCTTCAGATCTAGAAAGAGCCCTGGTTAATATTGTTGATCAGTGTGAGTATTTAAAAGTAACATCATAATTTGTTCATTCTCTTTTATTTGTTCTTTTGATCCATTAATTTACTGAGCATCTGTGCATTTGACTGACGGTGTTTTCTTCAGAGCCTAAGCTTCGATCCTCTTGGTCACATGACTTCAATTAAGTAAGTTCCTTTGATTTATATTCCTAGTTTGGTTGGCTGACTTCAGTTTGGTTGATAGCCAATTTTGGTAGTATTTTCAATGCTCTTTCTCCTGTTGCTGTATACAAGTGTCTGAAGAAGAGAGAAGTCCACAAGTGGAAGTCTATGGGCGGAGTACTTCTATGCATTTCTGGTGAGTCCCCATGATATACGGTGAGCTACTGCCACTTGGTTGTGCTATAAATTCACTAATGTAGTCTATGGTTCTGCAGAATCTGAAGCAATGTTTGCAGAGTTAGGCCATTTCTCAAAGAAGTCTATCAAGGTATAAATGAAATGTTTAAAGACATTAAAATTAGTCTGCATATTTCTTTTCTGCTGCTGGTGATGCTAATGTTATCATATTTTTCATCTCTAACCATCACAAATGCATATAGCTTTTGTTTTCTTCGTCTATCCTCTACTTATCATGTGTTATGTGGGGGCAAAGTGCATTTATATCTGGATGCCAAGTGACTTTGGTTGCTCCTTTTTGGATGTATTTATCTTTGCCTCTTAAAATAGACAATCAGATGGCACCGATGATGCCATGAAATTTTATTTCAAATAGTTCCAAGCGTGTGCTGATAAAGATGAATAATTGGAGAAAAGTTGGAAAGAATTAGATAGCTATAATGTTCTATCAAGGAAGGCAGGCTACATTTACTCTTGAGTGGTCTTGAATTTTAGGATTGGGGTTGGGTTTGTTGTCTGAATGGTGAGATCGCGAACTTTTGTTTAGATTTTGGTTTCATGTTATTTTTGGTGATTATCTCTTTAATTAGAATTTTAAGGATTAGAGTTTCTTATATGGATGGTGGGATTGCGAATTTTTATTTAGATTCTAATTTCTTATTGAGAGAATGATGTTGTTATTTTTAATTTAATTTCCTTTCAATTTTGGGTTTGCAGTTCTAAACATTTTATTTTTTTGAAACATATACTGTTGAATGGTGTCTTAGGTATTTTGTAAAAAAGATCAAAACATAGTTGAAACTTGAAAAGATCTTTTATTATTGAGATAATTTATATAGATATATTGATAGACTATTTTTGTTAATTTTAATCTCTATAACTATATATTTTTCTCCCAAAGGACCTATTTTCGACTTTATGATATAATTAGTTTTGAGCTCCTAAATGAGCTGATTTCAAGTTTCCAAACGAGTTAATTTTGAGCTCTCAAATGAACTGGTTTCAAGCTCTTCAAAATTTAAGAGCTTAAGTATATTCGAACTCGAATAACATCAGAAATGTTCAAGTCAATTTCGAGTATATATATTCAAAACTAGTCCGATCTCAAGTCGAGTTTGAACGAATTTCGAGCTATTCGAATTGAGTTCGAGCACAAGTTAAGTTCGGCTTGTTCGCTCGTTTAGCTGCCCTACCTGAAACCTTAAACTAACACAAAGAAGAACCTGTATACATCGAGTATATACTAATAACTCATGCTCTGTTGTAGCATAACTGAAGATATAATTTGTATATCGGGCATATCCAACTTCTATAATATGCTCATACGGCCATTTAGGCCCTACACTTATGGTCTTAAAGCTGAACTGACTCGAGACTGGCTCAAAACGGGCAAGGCAACAAGCGGGTAAATCTCTAACCTGAAGATGGGGTTATAATGAAGTTATTAAGTAGCTGATATACAAACTCCACCGGTTGCAAATGAATAAGACTAATTTGCAAAAATGTATACCTGTTTCGAGAGCCATATCTCACATGTATGTTGATCTAGGTATATTTACTCACCTTCGATCTTATTGTACCTCCAATGATATCATAATAGGTAATGATTTTTGTCTACCTTTTACTGAAAGGTACAAACAAATACTTTGTTTGATCCTACAGTATTGAGCAATGTATTATATGTTCCACCTATGACAAAGAACTTGTTTCTATTAGCCAATTTACAAAGGATCATTATTCTAATGGTTGCAACATTTATTCATTATTCAGACAATCTTAATGCAGTTCATATGACTGTAAATCTTATTTTGTACGCACGATCAAACCACACTGAGTTAGCTTTCCACTACGTATATGAAAGAGTAGATCACAAATGGCTTCAAATAGAGTTTGTATCAAAGATCAGATTGCAGATAGTTTTACGAAGTCACTTCCACGTGATTTGTTACTGAAGTTCGTTGACAAGGCTTAAGCTTTCACCAAAGTTAAGCTTGAGGGGGGATGTCGAAGTATTGAAACGAAAATTATTAGTTTAAATTGAATATACATTTTGCCTGATTCTCATAGAAGCAAAACATAATGCTTGATAAGTTCTGATGACCACTATTAACTACTTTTGATTTTAAATTCAAATAAATACGTACACTTTAAAATTATCGAGATCATTTTCCGTAATGTGATCGTAGATTTTTTATTCATGGTGAATTATAAACGTAAGTTATTAGCTAGTCCACTGCAATTCCTGAAGTCTTTAGATTTATTAAAAAAATTTAAAACTTACGAGAGGGTAACCTACTTGAATTGAAGTTACTTCATCACATCCAGTTTACTAATTGTCTACAATGACAAATTACAAGGCCCAAATGTGGGTTTCCCAGTTTGGGTATTGTTTAGTTGTATATTTTATCGTTTAGGTATTACTGGTGATGATAATCTGAACTCTGATTTTTTTCATTTTTTTATTTATTTTTGGGAGTTATGAGCTTTGATTCTTGAGATGACCATTATTTACAAACTGGACCCTCATAAAGATCTATTGGATTGAAGCTCGATGTTGGACGTTATATTTATGAGACACCCAATATTTGGAAAGAATTCTAAATTAATTAGGTTTTTAATTATTAATAGAATTATATAAATAATCCTAATTGAATTATGTCTATCTATTAAGAAAGACATATTTTAATACGAGTCTTATTAGTTTATTTTGTAAATAAGACCCCTATTAATAACCGACGTTAATATAATTTTCTATGTAGAGGACATTGGTGGAGAGAAGGTCCATTGCTTGGCGTTGGGGATCTAGGTTGTCGATCATAATTCTTTTCCGTATTGCAAGTGTAATCAACCTAAGAGAACATCTTAGATCTACTTCACTATGAAGGTACACTTTCTAATATGTTTTATTAAATTCTTCATTGGCATCAAGAGGCTTTTTTATGTTACCACAATTTTCCATGATTTTTAATTTAAATAATGAAGTTTAGGACTATTTCATTCATAATAAATCATGTATCATGCATGATTTTGATAGTTTTAATGAAAAATAATGTTTTTATAGATTAATTTCAAATAAGTCAATCAATTCATATGTTTATACATGATGTAATTGTTAAACATAATAAAATATTGATATTATCAATTGATTTTTATTGATTAGAAATATGTTATTGTTTAAATTACATCTGTTTAATTATGTTTATGATGATTTTATGCATGATTATTGTTCACTTTTGTAATTATCTTTCTTAGTTGATTAATCATTGATAGATCTATGATTATCATGTTTGACTTATGATTGAAATTTATCACGTTTAATATTAGATGATAAATTCAGGATTATTTTTAATTTGATTGGAATCAATCAATTAACTAAGCCTTAAATCTACAAACTAAGAAAACCCTAGCCTTGCCGCCGACTTCAAAGTCCAATGGCGCCGGCTGTAGACCCTCTCGGTGTTCGACAAAGTTACCCTCCCACCTCTCTTAGACTCCCTTGCTGGAAATCTGACCTCTAGCCTAACCGGCTCCACACTGGAAAACACCAAGCCAATAAAAAATAATTTATAGGTGAGATTTTTACCTAGTATTGGTCAGCGTAAGAGGTCGACGTGCCCTCCACGGCCATCGGGGACTTCGTTAGCATTGAATCTTGATCCGTTGAAGTCCATCTCCTTCCGATAGACTCCGATGAGGCAGCTCCACCTCTAAAACTCCCAAGATGGTTGAGAACCTCGAAGCTAGTTCCATCTACACCAACACCCTCAACCTCCTCTCGCCCAAGCCCATTGCCAATGGGACAACTCCTGAGAGATGCTCCACAAATGGTGTAACACCTTGATTTGGCCTGAAGGATGGATTGAATTATGATATTATAATTTGGAAAGCTACTCTTTGGACTATCGTGTATAAACTTTACATAAACATATTTCAAACCTCCATGTAACACCCCAATTAGGACTGAAGGACGGATTGAATCATGATATTATAATTCAGAAGGCTACTCGTAGGATTATTGTGTACAAACTTTAGGGATGCATGTTTCAAGCCCCAATTTGGCTCGAAGGAGGGACCGAATCGTGATATTATAAATTGGCTATCACGTACAAATTTTACAAAAGATGATCTTGACCCTCCATGAGGTTTAAAACCGATATTTTACTTGATTTTCATACATTGTGTGCAAAATTTACACTACATAGGTCGGATCTTAGACTTAAAGTTCCTATATGGGCACTCTAATCCACAAGAAAGGCAGCCTGCAACTAAAAGAGTAACTTTATAAATACAATTATCACTCCAAACCCCAATGCAGCTAACAGGTTGTGTACTTGAAACGTACAATGATGTGCTCCAATTCTTATACTTAGTTCCAGTGATTTGATTAGGTAACTTGGTTACTTAATGTAGATAAGTGCAATGTATATAACACTGCATCATGGTTATGTGTTCCACATGCCTCGCCAAAAAATTAAACAAAGAGGCATCATCGAATGCAAGGGCATATCCCCTTCACGCAGATGGGTTTTTCACGCGGTAAGACTCGTATGCTCCTCCTACCCACATTTCTCTACACATGCACACAACTACAACCAAATATATTTCGTGTACTTGGGTTTGCTCCTCGTCATGTTCTATGACTATGGTGCTTATACACATTGGATATTATGGTTAGCCTTTGCCCCACAAATGCATTCATCCACAAGATAAGGTTCAATACATAACACATAACATGACCCCTGCCACCATCACGAGCCTCTGATACATATGCCTGGTCAACCAACGCCAACACTCACCTAAATATATATAGGAATTTGAAATAACTACCAGTAAAAGCAATACTGGAAAATGGATATTTCATTACCCACAAAAATTTAGAAATACTTCAAAAAGGCCTCACAGTGTAAGCACAAATAGCTTATTTTAAAGAGTCAGTGTACAAGCACAATAAAATATCATAATCATAAAAGAAGTTTACGCTCTCATATCCTTCATATTACACCTGTCGCAGTACCTAAGTGACAAGGAATACTTGGGTTGATCCCACAAATTCTAAAAATATTCTGCATTGTAGAGTACTCTTGCACTATCTCAGGGTTTGAAAGATTACTAGTGCAATTCATAATACCCGGACGTATCTCTCATGTTTGTAAAATAGAAAACCCTCATACTTATCTTATTAGGCTTGGGTAGTGATTTATATAATATAATTTTTAGAACTTATCTTTCAAAAACCATCAAGGGATCTCAGCCTTGAATTTTTGTTAAACTTATGGAAAACACGGCTAAATATTGCCGCCAACGTACATACACTACAAAAATCATATTATACAAAAAGCTTATGCCCTCACATCTTCGATATAATTCCTGTCAAGATACTCAGGTGGAAAAAGAACAATTAGGTTAATGTTACAAATTTCACAAATATATTATGTTACGCAGTGCCCTCATACATTGCACTACTTTATAGTTTAAAGGAGTACTAGTGTAATTCATACTACCCGTACATATTTCTCTCATGTTCGTAAAATAGAAACCCTCATGTAGTTAGATATATTAGGCTTAGGTTATGACTTGTAAGCTAATTTTCTATAGTTTATCTTCCAAAAACCATCAAGGGTTCTCAACCTTGAAGTTTTATTAAACTTACAAAAAACATGGGGGCCTGCCATCTGAGGGATTTGATAAAACGCAGCCAACGTTGTCCTACGTCTAAAATGCGATTAAACTCAACACATAAATAATCAAGCAGAGAAGAAGCAAAAAGTTCTATAGACCTGGATGAGTAAAGTTATGAGTCCTAGATTGATGAGCTCACCTCGCACAATGTAATGGAGAGATGGAACCTGTATTAGAGTCAGATTACATTAGCACACACATTGAGGCAAAACCTTAATACATGCACAACACAGAAGATTTTTAATTAACTTAATTATTTTTTAAAGTTCATTTTAAACTTCATTAGGTAACTTAATTAGGGCTTAGGGTGTTTACAAGTATACTTTGATGGAAAATTCCAAAGTTAAGGTTTAATCAAATGGAATTAACTAAACGATTTTATAGATGGACCAAACGTGTCCAAATGAGCCAAAATTTAGACTAGAGGGCCTTGACACTAAGGGTTGGGTACAAAATTTAGCAAGTGTTGGACCATGAGCCAACATGGTAAAAATAATCGACCATAGCATGTGATTCACATTGCATATGCTTTTTTAGACAAGAGAAAAGTGAGAGAATAATCTATGTTTCCTTGCTGAGTGAGATTTTCAAACTAGTATTTGTTTTATTATATATATCTTTTCATCCAAATCATGTGATTGAATCCAAGTGATCGAGCCCTCTAGTTGAGCCTATGGCTCCATAGCAAGCTATTTGAGAAACAGTCTACAATGGTGCTAAAATCCAAGGAAGAAGATAAGAAGAAGGAACAGATAAGAGGAGGTGGATGAAGATTTCAGGCTACCAAATACGGACATAACTGGAGATGATAAGAGTTTGAAAACTCTATATAAACACACAACTATGATGGGAAAAGGGCACTCTTTGCTTTGAAGAAGATTAAAGAAGAAAAGAAGCAGACAAGGTGAGAGGAGAAAAGAAGGAGCCCCTCTTCAAAGATCCATATCCGGCGACCCCCAACCCATTGTTGCTAACCTTGGAGTGCTCCTCAACACCAACCAGCCAGAGATTTGTCAAAGGAATCCGAGGTGGGGGGCTCAACGTTGCTACTAAGAGAAGAAGAAAGGAAGAAGAAGAAGCAGGGAAGAAGAAGTGAAGGGAGAAAGGGGAGGAGCCCCTCACCGAAGATCCATCTCTGGCGAAGATCCATCTCGGCGATGCCCAAGCCCACCAGATCAGAGGTAGGAGTGCCCTCAACAAGGTCCAGTTGATAGCCACCCTCGAACTCACCCACCCTCACTGGATAAAGCTGAGAGAAGTCCCTACCGCAAGTGGTGACATCCAACAAATGGAAGAGTAGTAGACCATTGTCTAGCTAGCCAAGGCCTCTGGCGACAAAGAAACTACCTCCATTGAGTTCCCTTGACAGCCGACAACAAAACCCAGCAAAGAGATACTGATGGAAGAGTCTGTTGTTGTCAAAAAACAGCCCCAAAAATTCCTGCCAAAGCAGCAAAGAAAAAGAGTGCAGAAAAGCTTCCAACTTGCAGACCTCCGTATGGACGGCCCAAGCCACCACTTGGCAGATTGACAATTCCAACGGCCTCTTCTCAACACCGAAAACAAAGCCCAATTGAGATCCACTAGAGAGGAAACCACAGTTGCCAAAAAGTCACCCAAAAGAGGTCCACCAGAGCAGTATGAGAGCAGCACAAGGCCAACTTCTCGGACTCGTCTGGCCGATCATCGCCGACATAGGTCAAGCCATAGTCTCCAATCAATTGACCTTGTCTCCAGCTACAAGCCCAAATCTAGTCCCATCCCCGGTGATACCCAAAGCCATCGAAGAATGGCTTTAGAAACTGGCCAAAAAGTAGTTTCGCCAGAGATTCCTAGTGTTGCTGCCACTGACCACAATGACTTTCGGCCAAGGGATCATCACTAGAAGCTTTATCAATCCATTACCTACAATTCTGGGCAATTGCCACTCGCCACCGTCGCTGTGAACACCGCCTTCTGAACCTTGAATTCGGTGTTGCACCACTGTTGTAGCTGGTTTAGTAGGGCCTGTTTGATATTGAACGTGTCTACAAGCCTGCCCATATCCACAACTGCATCCCACTGCCCTACGATTTGATCAAATCTGAACTGATCTAGATCATGACTGCGTTAGCGACCCACCAGAGACCATTCAGACCCGGATTGAAATTGGCACAGTGTATGCCACTTACATCCTAGTGCACCCAAAAATCTCTAGAACCCTGCACACGTCACCCTATCTGATCGAGCATTTTCCTAGTTTGAACCAACCCGAAATGGTCCAGTTCAGTCCATTAGCACTTCAAAAATAATTTGAAGGCCTTCTATACCTTGGATCAAGACAAAACTAGCTACCCTAGCATTTTTGGATGCTCCGGATAGAGTAATGGGGTTATTTTATAGAGTTGAAGACAAGAAAGGGATGAACCAGGGCATTGGAGTCAAATATTTCAAAGGCGAGTCAACTAAAAGGCAGCAAAATTCTTTGTTTTGTGGAAAGTGTAAAATCAAAGATGAAAAGTTGATTGTGACTACCAATCTCACTGTGGATTGACTTAGGGATTCGAGTTAAACCCTAAGGAACCATGTAAAAATCTAGGAGTTTATTCCTTGTTCACGGCATTTTATTTAGCTTACATGATTTTTGTGCAGCAAGGGCGCCTTTGGTTCTACGGAACCCACTCCACTCATTCAACTCAAAGTGAAGACTAATTTGCAGGGGCTGCACTCTCATGCCCGAATATATTTTGGCAACTTCACTTGGGACCATCAAGAGGTAGCAGTGTCATTTGAAGATTTGTTCAAACAAGAGAAATGGCACCATATATGAGAAATGCAGTGCGTCAAAGGAGTGTTATTGAAGATGATTCATCCACGTCAACTTAAGTAGGGCAAAGTGAATTTGAAACAAACATGGAAGCAAACCAGCACATAGCAGGAAATATGCACGCAAGAATCCAAAAGCTCGAAGTAGTGCTGAATGAAGGAAATGAAGATAAAATTACTCCAAGCAAAAACATTTTGAAACGAGAAGAAAGCATCCAAAGTCCAAGAAGCAATGAAGAGATGAACCACCCTGTAGAAGCCAGACAAGTGCTTTTTATGCCAACAAATCAGCTAAGTGAATGACAAGTACTCAGTCAAGCTATTGAAGAGAGATTCCGCTGAAGTGAAGAGCGGATGCAATGAATAGAGGATATGATGCAACAAGTGCTCACCTAGATGCAACGGGCTAGTGCTGCAACCAGGAGCTCATCGAGATAAGAAGATGACCATCCCACACAATGTCCAACAACGATCCAAACCTTGGAGGCCAGACAGATGTCTTCAACCTCCACAAATCTGATTGTATCAACCTCACTCCCAGCTACAAGAACACCCACCACAACATTGAGAGATCAACCCAACATCCCTCATGAAATTAACAATTTTTCTTTGATTTCAGGTAATAAGTCCATCCACCAAGCATACACAATATCAACTTCACCGCCCAAATAGTTTCGTGCTCAACACAACCAACTAAAGCAACCAACTAGGAGCTAGCCTTGTCTACTCTCTCACTCTGCATGGCTTCCACAACGACCATACTACCAGTTGCCATACTCGTACCAGTGGTATGACCCTACATGCTCCCAACAACCATCTTCCATGGTGTTCCCATCGTCAATCGCAACCACTGTGCCCAACCTAGTGGCCCCGCCAAAAATGCCAACAAGTAAAATGCTAGCTCCTATTACAATTTTGTCAACAAGACATTCACAAGTCCAATTGCTAACTGTGCCAGTAGTACCAATGTTAGACTCATACTATGAAGAGCTGAAAGTTGAAATGGATGCACAAGCTGCACTTATCTTTGCTCTGATTGGAAAGAAACATAAAGAATCAACTGAGGCTACAAAGCGTCTCTGCCCCTTAGCTGATGAAGTTTACACAGAAGTTTTGTCTGGGAGGTACAAGCATCCTATCTTCACAAAGTTTGATGGAGAAGGAAACTCTGAAGATCACATCACAATCTTCAAGATTGAGTGTGGAATAATCTCGACAAATGGAAATCTAAAACTACAACAAATTCAATCATCTCTTAGCAACAATGCACTAAGATGGTTCAACAACTACCCACCTAGGTCAATCAGTTCATGAGAAGAACTCATTGAGTAGTTCACAACTCACTTTTAGTCAATGGAAATCCCGATAAAAATTGAGCATTTAATGAAATGCTAGAGAGAGTTGGGTGACGAATTTGCTACATATGTGAAAAGATTTAGAAGTCTGTCATTTCAAATGAATGAGACTTCAGAGATCAAAGAACTCGTGAAGATACGTGCAATGAATGCTGGATTAGCCTCATGGTACATTTAAAGATCTTTTTGAAAGAGTGCTAATATATGAAGACCTCAACGGAATTTCGGCTTCAACAAAGAATGGAGGAGCCTCAAGTAATGTTGTCACCAAGCATAGTCACATGGTTCATGAATCGCAAATGAAAATGAAGAATGAAAGTGAAAGTCCAGGATATGCACCCTGAGAGTCTCGACAGCGGTGTGAATGAAGAAATATAGAAGATTATACCTTCAACATTAGAGATACTGAGAGATGGTTCATCATGTTGAAGAGCAAAGGAAAGATCATGTCATGGACTCTGAAAAATTTGCCGAAGCCAGAAGATTAGAAGGAAAATTTTTGTCGATTTCATCAAAGGTTAGGGCATCCGACGATGAAATGTCGAAACTTGATGGAAAAGATCCAAGAGTTGTTTGACAAAGGTGATATCAAGTACAAAGTTTAAAGTGTCAATGTGATGATAGTGAGCCACTCATCTTCACCAATTAAGTCACAAAAGAGAAAGGAGAAGCTAGATGAAGAAAGGAAAAATGAGGATATGGATGGCCCGATGGTTAAGGTCAAAGATATGGAAAGAAGTTTGTTTTAGAGACAACAACTATCGGGTAAAGAAATTGCTCCCTTGGATCAAGAGAATGGGCATTACCACACAATGATCCAGGAGTGGTCGACCTATGCTAGCTTATACAAAAAAGAAGAGGGAAAAAGAAAAAAAGGAAAAAAGTTGAAAAAATATGAAAAATGTGTGCAAACTCTATTTCACTAATTCTTCTTTGGAATTCACAAAAAATGGATGATGGGGCTATTGTTTGTCCAAATCATGTGATCGAACCTAAGTGACGAATCCCCTGGTCGAGCCTATGCCTCCATAGCTAGCCATCTAAAAAATAGTCCATGGTGGTTCTAAAATCCAAGGAAGAATATAAGAAGAATGAGTGGATAAAAGGAGGAGGGTGAAGATTTCATGCCACCAAATACAGACTTAACTGGGGAAGATAAGAGTTTGACAACTCTATATAAACACATAGCTATGACAGGAAAAGGGGGCTCTTTGCATTGAAGAACCTTGAAGAAGAAAAGAAGCAAACAACGAGAGAGGAGAAGGGAGGGGCCCCTCGCCGGAGATCCACCTCGGGCAATCCCCAACCCATGGTTGCCGACCTTGGAGTGCTCCCCGACACCACCTAGCCGAGAGCTTCGCTAGAGGAATCTGAAGTAGGGGTTTGACGTTGCTGCTAAGAGAAGAAGAAAGGAATAAGAAGAAGTAAAGGGAGAAAGGGAACGAGCCCCTCGCCTGAGATCCATCTCTGGTGACCACCAAGCTCACCAGATCAAAGGTAGGAGTGGCCTCAACAAGATCTAGTTGATAGTCACCCTTGAAGAAGCCCTCTTGCTTCGGATAAAGTTGAGAGAAGTCCCTGCCGCAAGTGATGATGTCCAACAAATGACAGAGTTGCAATCCATCATCCAGCCAGTCAAGGTCTTCGATGACTAAGAAACTACCTCCACTAAGTTCCCTTCACAACCGACAACAAAACCCAGCAAAGAGATACTGCCAAAAGAGCTTGCCGTAGCCAAAAAATGGCCCAAAAACTCCCGCCGAAGTAGTGAAGCAAAAAAGTGTAGAAAAGCCGCCAACTTGTAGACATCTGTACAGATGGCGCAGGCCAAAGCTTGGTTGATAGACAATTCCAATGGACTCTCCTCAACACCAAGAACAAAGTTTGACCAAGCTCTGTTAGAGAGGAAGTCATTATCACTGAAAAAGTCACCAAAAAGAGGTTCGTCGGAGAAATATAAGAGCAGCACGAGGGCAACTTCATGGACTTCATTTGGCCGATCATCACCACTGTAGGTCAAGCTGTCGCCTCCAATCGACCGACCTTGTCTCCGGCTACAAATGCAAATCAGGTCCCGCCGCTGGTAAGACCCAAAGCCACCGAAGAACGGTGATAGAAACTGGCCAAAAAGCAGTTTTGCTGAAGATTTCTCGTGTTGCCGCCACTAACCACAGCCACTTCCGACCAAGGTATCATCACTGAAAGCTTTATCAATCTGTGATCTATAGTTCTGGGTGGTCACCACTAGCCACTGTCACCGGGAATGCCGCCACCAAAACCTTGAAGTCAGCATTGTACTGCTGACATCTGGCCTGTTTGCTATTGATCATGTCCTCAAGCTTGCCATATCCGCGACCGCACCCCACTGCTCCACGATCTGATCAGATCCGAACTGTGGCCACATCTGCGACTCACCTACGACCTGGATTGAAACTAGTGTGGCGTGCACCACCTACAACCCAGTGCACCCAGAAATCTCAAGAAGCCTGCACACGCTACCCGGTCCAGCCCAGCAGTTTTCTAGTTTGAACCAACCCGAAGTGATCCGGTTCAATCCATTAGCACATTGGAAATAATTTGAAGGCTGTCCAGACCTCGGTTGAGGCAAAACTTGCTACCCCACCATTTTTGGATGCTCTGGATACAGTGGTGGGGTTATTTTGAAGATTTGAAGATAAGAAGAGGACGAACCAGGGCATTTGAGTCGAAGATTTCAAAGGCGAGTCAACTAGAAGGCGGGAAAATCTACTATTTTGTGTAAAGTGTAAAATCAAAGAAGAAATATAAGATTGTGAGTACTAATGTAAAACCTGTGATTCGAGTCAGGGTTTTATAGTCTCAACCGGTCGGTTCGATTGTTATTTTTAATCGACTCAAGTTTTAATTACGAGATGACCATTTGTTTTTCTCACCAACCATTCGTTTTTTTCACCGACCATTCATTTTCTCAACTGACCATTCATTTTTCTCAACTGACCATTCATTTTTCTCACCGAACACTCACTTTCTTCCCCCTTGACATCTATTTATTCCACACTTCTGACATAGTCACCATCCTTCTCACCCAACTTTCTTCGTTTTTCTTCCTTCTCTTATCCCCCATGATTCTTACTCAAGCCAGCCACAACCTTGTCGCCGTCGCCGCATAACTGACGATTAGGTACGGAGTAGGACCTTACCACCTAGGTGCTAAGACACGCTCGGAGCTTCTACCAGGTCCGCTTAGGACTCGCCCCTGATTTATTGTTCTATTCTATCGTGATTTAATTTTTACAGATTATAGGACGAGTTGAATGGTGTTTTATCGGATCCCACTTAGCTTGGGCCATTTAATCAAATAGTTTTTCAGATTAATAACCCTCGAGGAAGAGATCCCTCAAGTATGTTTTCGAAAACAAGATCCGCCACAAGTTGCCTTTGTGCATATTTTATAAATCCCTACCAAGACCTATATACATGTAGTTTTTGTGTTTTCAATGATGGAGATTTAACAACCGTACTATGTGAGCGAGCATGTGCCAGTTCAAAGCTGAGAATACTAACAACCATGTTATGTGAGTGGGCATGTGTCAGTCAAAGCTGGAAACACCGACAATTGTGCTACGCGAGTGGGTATGGAGGTAAGAAAATGGCTTCGGATATAATAGTCGTCCCAAGGGACCATAAAGTAAAATGAGAAAGTGTCGAGAGAGGCATCAACAACAATAGATCAGTTCAGTTAGAGATGATTTCAGTTCAGTAGATGCCCATCAGAGAGTTCACGATAAATATAGAAAAAGTTTTCTTTCATATGAGAGTTTGCTCTCATAGTCAGTTTAATATTAGTTATGTTTTGAACTAATAACACTCATTACTGACGTATTTTTATAATGTATGCAGGTGATGATCATGAGTAGGATGAGCCAACTTGGATGGAGGAGCAGTGATGTCTCTTGCATACACACATGTTCGACGATAGAATGTTAATGTTTTGTTTATGTTATCATTATATTGAAAATGATGTGATATAATGCCAAGTATGATAATATGATAGTGATATTATGATTTGAAAATAGATATTAATGTGCAAATCGAATGATAAAATTGATATATGAATAGAATGAACAGGTTGGTCGAGTCCCAAAACATAAAATATTTTGAGGTGAAGGAATTAAATGTTTATGTAAAAAATATGATGCAATGAATGTATATTGATTTATGTAATTATACATATTGCTTTGATATGGTGGCCCTTAATTGCATATTTAGGGAAAACTTTATCGGTCTTATTTAACAAATTTTATCGATTTTCATCGAATTTGTTTAGGTATCCAAATTGGTTGTCAAGTCATCCATGTAGTAGCATTTAAGAATCCGTGCATTCATCCATGCATAGTAATTGACATTTTCTATCTTGAGACGCCAAAAGTAGATCCGCATGGTTGGGTTCGGGTTAGCCGACCTAACTACGACCAGTGACATTTCGATTCGGTTCTCGAGTGTAACGATGACATGGTGTGTAAGGATGGAGTTTTGGTTGAAAGTTGAAGATAAGGGAAGATTTTGTCTCCCCATGTTGGAATTTTGGGATTGGGAGTAATGAGTGTGATTTAACACTCATTCGCATTAAACTCAATAGTAAGTTTTTGACTTTTCATTTTCACACTAATCGTTGGAGTTTCATATACTTATGTGTGATTATGTTCTTTTCTATAAAAGTTTAATGGATGTGACTTCTTGAATTCCACACATATTATTCTATATAAAGGAGAATTCTGTTGATGATAAATTAAACATCCTCTTGATAGTTTTTGGGCACATTTGACTCACAAAGGGAGAGATTTAGAGAAATTATTCGAGGAGCTTGAGGAAAAATATTTTCTTTAGGTTGATTCCGCTAGAGCATTTTTTTTTCAATATTTTTTCCCCTCTAGTATCGTGTCTTCCTTATTGGGAGCCTCTCCATCTTCTCTCATGTATAGGCACACCTCTACTCTTCGTCTTGGATGCATTTTTCCTAGTATAAAAGTATACATATGTTTAATTTTATTGTTTCATTTAGATTAGGATCGTGTGTCATAGTTGCAGGTGTTTTATCATAATTTTAGGTCATATAATTACTCGAAATGTTATATATTCCTAGTTGGCAACCTTGGTCGGCCTGAACCCACATTCAACCACCATGCGCCGAGCGGAACTGGGGTCAAAGAATTGACTCAATCAGACACGAGGCCGAACCCTTAAACTTCTTCAATGATTACATATCTATCCCCATGCCGAAAGGGGTCGAAAGGCACAGTGGTACAAGACGACTCATTATGCACTTGTGGTACTGAGAGGGTGAGTTAATGACAAATATCGGTAACTACAAGTCGTGGGCTTTGTAGCGTGTGTGCGTATATATGAGATTGTAGCTAAATGGGGCGGCCACCCCTCCAAGCATAATAAGAGCTCGGCATAGGCTCATAATCACTAAAAGACTCCAATTCAGATATTGTGGAATATATTAACATGTTTCTTTTAATTATATGACTTAGTATTTTTATCACTAACGTAGAATTGCCTCCGCAGGTGTGAGCAGTATGGAAGGATGGGTAAAGTCAGGACAGCTGGAAGACTCTGTTATTAGGCTATTATTTTTTTCTTATATGTTGTTATACTTCTAGGTTGTTTGCATGATAGTGGGATTTCAGTTCGTTTCATGGGTCTTAGATTATTCCGAGCTTATATTATATTATATTTTATGGCACGACTTAGAATTTGAACTTATTAATTTCTTGAGTATAAATTTAATTTAAAATGTTGAAAATTAATACAAAATTTAATTTACTAGACACTTAATTTTATGTAGTAACACTTGGCTCGTAGCTAAGAACGGGTAGGTCGTTACAATTATTATGGACTAACTTTGGGATTCGAGTTGAATCCTAAGGAACCACTGTATTTATTCCTTGTTTGCACCATTTTATTTAGCTTAAATGATTTCTTTGTGCGACAAGGGTACCTTTGGTCCTACTGAACCCACTCCACTCATTCAACCCGAAGCGAAGACTGATTCATAGGGGTGGCAATCCCACGCCCGAACAATATCCTTATACTTTCAACTATATTTGAAATGATAAAATTATTTAACTTTCTTTAGCTTGTTACCTTTAACCATGAGTGATTCGGGGACAAAGAGCTTGTCTAAATAAATAATTATTTTAGTTATAAAATAGAATATGAGGTGAAAGGAAGAATATTTGATTGTATCTAAGTTATAACCATTATTGCACCAATGATGGGATGTATAATGTAGATAGTGGGAGTGGAGTAATTTTTATGTTGAGGGATGTTAAAACTACACTAATAGTCTAGGAAATAGAGAATACTTGAAACCTCCTGTATTATCCATAACAAGTGCATAATGGTAAATCTATTGTGTTCGTTTTCTTGCAGGTTGCACGAGTTATTTTCCATATGATCAAGCCATAAAAAGCAATATCAAGCACTTCATGTGCAAATAGGAGAATTTGGAATACGCCCATATGTAGGTGATGCCTACTCCCCATTTTGTATGCGTTGGAGATGTTGGACGTTATACTTGTGAGACACTCAATATTTGGGAAGAATTCCGAATTAATTAGGTTTTCTATTATTAATAGAAGTATGTCTACCTATCAGAAAAGGCATGTTCTGATAAGAATCTTATTAGTTTATTGATCTATATAAGACCCTTAATAATAACGGATGTTCTTTAATTTTTTGTGGAGAGGACGTTTGTGGAGAGAAGGTTTCCGGTGCTTGGCTTTGGAGATCTCGGCTATGGATCCTAATTCTTTTCTGGATTATGAGTATAATCAACCTAGAGAATATTTTTGATCTATACTATTGTGAATGTATGCTCTCTAATTTGTTTTATTAAATTCTACACTCAATATTATCTTTTGATTACAAATCGCCATCTGATAATTAAATCATTGAAAGGAATCTCTCTCGGATGCTTCTAAACATGATACGACATCATACTGCGCAGTTCCAATCAATCCCGATTATTATTCCCTACATTCTCTTATTTTTTAAACAATCCTTTCCTATTCTAAACCAGTATAATGTAGATATTGGCGGCTAGAACCGCGTGTACATATTTCCAAGGTTCGTATCCAGCCAGGCAATATTCCATTCAATGTCATGATAGAGAGGAAGAAAACGACATCGGTGGCATTAGCCGTCGCAACAGGTTTTGAAATGTGGCAGCAGGGACACTTGCAAAACTTTGATATACTCAACGTCGCCTTCAAAGCTGAATACTCCAGTCCTCACCAGGTTTCTTGTGATGAAATTTCTAATTTCCATTTTCAATTCACGAGACTGCTTTTTCTCTTATCATTGGATTCATGTGAAGATGGATCATGGGTAAATTTTTAATCAATGGTATTGGTATTCGAGTTTTGTTTGATTTATACAGATATTGCTCGCGTCCAATTCTGATTGAAGTGTATGGGTGCCATTTTATATGTACAGGAAATGTCAACATTCTTGTGTGGAATAGCGTTCTAGTATGGAAAACATGGTTGTGCACCAACTAGGCAGTTCTCTTGTTTGTTTGTTTGTTTGTTTAGGACAGTCTCTGAAGCTGTCTAGAGCAGCACTAGTGTATAACACACAATGATCAAAGCCAACCCGCGCATTAGGCACCTACCTAAATAAATTTTGTGGGGAAAAATGCCACCTTAGAATCGATCGTTATTTAGATTTAACAGGGTAGGAATGTGATCGAAGAGAAACTTTTAATTAGATTTGATGAAAATTGTATTGGACACATCACGCATCAGAAGAAGATTTCGATTTTGTAATTTGTGGAGACCAAGTAAGCCTGGTGAAGATTCTGGGGCAGCAAGCAAGAAATTCTTGCGTGATTTCTTTTTCTAAAGCGAAATTATAATGTGATTAATATTACTTTTGTTCATATTTTGTGCTTCTATTTTCTTTTCAACTATTAAAATTTTTTTGTTTGAGGACGAGATACAGCATAATGTGGGATGGAGAAACATGTGCCGGATCATTTGGAAAAGATGCTTTAACGTTGTGTATATATGTATGTAGCTAGTATGTAATTAGGGAGCAAAGCTAGCTTGCGAGCAAAATGCATTAGGCTCCCTTTGGCTTTAACCTGAATTCATTATTTTAGAACTCTAACAAAAGATCGGTGTAAAATCAATAGCTCGATAAGCTATGAAGCACATGACCGCTTGGCTTAATTCACCTTAAAGCTTAACCATCATACATGAGGCCTCCAAAAAATTTCAACGTAATTTGTTCAAATGGTTAATATACAACTAGGGTTATATATATATATATATATAGGGGGCAATTATGATGCTCTGCCTTCTGTGGGCCATTGGATCCCCCCCCCCGCAAGGCTAGCGCGGCCCATCCGACCGACCCCCGCCACCCACTGGCATCCCCGGCGACGACAACAACCGCCCCCTGCTCGACTCACCAGTCCCCCTGCCACTGCAGATCCACCACCCTCTGCCCCCTGCCCCCGGCCCTCCGCCCCTCGGCCATCGCCCCCACAGCCCCTGGGCTTGCCACCGCTCCTTGCCACCGCCCCCTACCACCGCCCACCGCCATCGCCCCCTGCTGCCACTGGCTCTGCCCCAGTTGCTGCCCCACGCCATTGCCACCCAGTCGCAGCTGCAACCGGGCTCGACTTGAGTCAAAAACTAGACTTGGTATCGACTTGAGTCAAGTAAAAAAAATTGACTCGGTATCGACTCGAATCAAGTCAATAAAAAATTGATTCGATCTCTACTCGAGTCAAATAAATAAAAAATTAACTCGGGATCGACTCGAGTCAAGTAAATGAAAAATAGACTCGATATTGACTTGAGTCAAGTCTATAAAAAATTGACTCGATATCGACTCGAGTCAAGTTTTTAAAAAATTGACTCTGTATCGACTCGATTCAAGTCAATAAAAAATTGTCTCGATATCGAATCGAGTCAAATAAATAAAAAATTGACTAGGTATCAACTTGAGTCAAGTCAATAAAATGGTTCGATCTCGAATTGAGTCAAATAAATAAAAAATTGACTTGGTATCGACTCGAGTCAAGTCAATAAAAAATTGACTAAGTATCAACTTGAGTCAATAAAAATTAACTCGATCTCGACTCGAGTCAAGTAAATAAAAAATTGACTCGGTATCGACTCGAGTCAAGTATAATAAAAAATTGACTCAGTATCGACTCAAGTCAATTAAAACTTGACTCGGTCCCGACTCAAGTCAATATTCTGAAATCATGTGTCCTAACTCGGTAAACGGTTGAAAAATTAATTTTGCGATCAACTATAAATTAAAAAAATAGCAGACTCTTATATATTCTGATAACATTTAAATTATGTTGATGAAGTCAGGCAACACATTAGAATCAAAACACATGAGAGTCATCTCATTTAACTTTCTTCCACATGATGAATAAAAGTACAAACTTACAAGTTACAAATTTGTCAAGTTTGATTAAAGTCAATAACAATTCATGGAAACAAGTTACAAATCACAAACATTATACAGTCCTTCCAGATTCGGAGCTATCATAATTGTTCTACATCAGTGCTTTCAGATTCGCCATCACTACACCAACTGCCTCGAATAGATGCCACGACACCACTTTCAGATGGAACATTTTGTTGCCTACATATTTAAAAACAAAATATGGCAAATAATCACATAAATTATATATAACAAAGATAAAAACAAGGGTTGTGGTAGGCAACATTACCGATGTGCTACAATTGCAGGGCAAGTGCGCTTATCATGCCCAACTTCCCGTTTATTGCAACCATGGCATAGCCTATCTTTGACCATATGGTCCATTGCAAGTTCTTTACCACTCTTCCATCTTTTACCACTTCTTTTTGTCTTTGATTGTGCCGGTGGATGTACTTGTATTCCATGATGTACTTGTATTCCATGCTGGACTTGTATTCCATGATGTGGATCATCTACCACATCTTCTACCAATTTCTCTATCTCTAAAAGTTTTTGCTTGGCGAGGTCAAATTTCTCAGATGATGAATATGCATTTTTGGCCCATCGATTAAATATACAGTGCAATTCTCCCCAATTAGAGAATAAAGTTTTGTTGCAATCACCACGAAGTTCCACTCCATCACCATCAAAAACAACTTCCTTTGCTATTTCAAGTGTCCATCTCTTCATGATATAGAGTTCAGGCAAAATATCCCCCTCATTCAATCTCAGTACATACAGCAAATGCCTACATGGAATACCTTCACTTTCCAAAAGTTGACAACTACATGTGCATCTATTGTCAACTCCATTGTAAGTAACACGTGCAACCAACTCTTTATTATTTCTACAACATGTTACATCATACTGTTCAACATCCTCCTCATCTAATTTCTTACGAGATGAGCAACAAACCAAACTGTATTGTAATTCTTCTTGAAACTTAGAAAATGTTTTTCGAGTATAAACCTTTGCCATCTTACATTCCATCTTGAATGGAGTGACCAATTTAGGGCTTTTATATGAGTTTTCATAAGATTCTTTTGCCTCGTTCAATCTCTGTCTTTTGATAGCTCTCTCAAATCTATGTATAAACTCAATAAGGCTATTTTTTTTGTTCACATACCTTGAGTAAAATGAGTTTTGAGATTCACTTCGTTGCGAACTTCTTATACCAGCCAAAAATATACCTTTACTATACACAGGCACCCACGCATGACGAATTGCATATATGGATTTTAACCACTCATTTTCCTCCAAGCAATTGTCTTTCATTATTACACTCCATTGTGATTCAAATTCTTCTTTATTTTCGGCACCATAAATTAAACTATGGAATGGCTCATAAAACTCCCTTCTGTGAGCAATTGCACCTAATTTTTCACTCTCCTTCTTAAGGATATGCCAAATGCAAAGACGATGATATGTTGAAGGAAATGTCAATTTAATTGCTTTATCCATTGCAGGATCTTGATCAGTAACAATTGCCCTTGGATGCCTTTCATCCATGCATTTCAAAAATATTTCAAACAACCACACAAACGACTCAGCCTTCTCATTACCCAAAAAAGCACATCGAAATGTAATTATTTGCTTGTGATGGTTTACTCTAATGAATGGTGCAAAAACAAGTGCATATTTATTTGTATCATATCTTGTATAAAAAATTATCACATCTGAGAAAAGTTGATAATTTTTTCTTACAATTCCATTAGCCCAAAAACAATGCTTCAATCTACCCTCATCATCTACTTCATATGAATAAAAAGAGGAGTCATTCATGTCTTTCATTTCCTCGAAATATTTCCACCAATAATTGGATATCTATTTGCTTTATCTCTTCTTTACTTTTTGTCTGGGCATTTTTAATATCTTTCTCTGTACAACCAATATTTTCAGCCCCACTTGCTTCAATTTCTAGCATAGACATTAGTTCAGAAGTTCTTATGTTAGCCTCTCCAAATGTGTCAATCAAATTTCGGTGCCCACTTATAACATGCCTATGTGATCTGAGAAATTGAGTTTTTGATAGTGTCAGGAGTGCATGACTATGTCCTTCTTCAAAATACATGACCTTCCATGTGCCCTCTGTATTTTTAGTTATTTTGATGCGTGCATGACAATCTTCTATAATTACAGGATGACTTCTCTTTTTCCTTTTTGGAGTAATTCTCTGTGTGCATCATCTTCTGTTATATGTCTTTCTTTAGAACTCACAAAGACTTGCGACCATAACTCTCTTGTTCTCTTATGATAATTTGTACTATGTTTACCTAACCAAAATCCAATCATTTTGAGTAACTACGGTAAAAGTTGAGTGAATCGTCTAAATAATCAAATTCCATTCCAACCTTCGGTCTAAACTCATCTTTTACACTAGGATAGGCTCTTGTAATATGTTGGCATAATTCTTCTTCCACATATCCTTTATCTTGAAGATTGTCCAATCTTAAAAAATACAAAATTTATAAAAGCTAAGATTATTTTTCAACTTAAATAGTCACAATAAATAGAATTTAATATAGTCAAAGTATTTTTAAAGGCTTAACTCTTACCTGAATGCTAGTCTTCGACGGGATTTGTTCTTGGCTGATAGATCAAATCTGGCCTCTTTAATTACAGTCACAAATATTTTTGACTTGAAAATATATTTTTTTACACCGATAAAAACATACGTATAAGAAATCAAAAGACAATCTTTAATTGCTTTGAAAAAAACATAAAAAAATTTTGTAATTGTTTTGAAATTCACTGTTTAATTTAAGTATAAAGCCCATTAAAAAAAATTTTAATCCCTGACGCAACAAGTTCCGCACATCAAGGGGGGAGGTGGGCCGCGGCAGGAGGGGAGGTCGACTGGGAGGGGCCGGGGGTGGCGGCAGGGGGGTTGGCACCTGGGGGCGGTAGCGCGGGGAGGGGCAGGGGTGCTGGGTGAGGGGGTTAGGGGGCAGGGGGCGACAGGCTTGGCGGCAAGGGGGAGGAGGGCAGCGGGCAGGGGGGCAAGGGGTGCCGAGGGGGGGGGGGGCAGGGGCTGCAACGGGGGCGTGGAGGCGGCGGCTGGGGTTGGGTGGAGGCGGGATTGGTCCGGTGGAGGGGGGCTGAGGCCTTTTATAGCCACCCGGGCAGGGAGGAGGGTGGGAGGGTGGGAGGGTGCGAGGCGGGGGACACAAGGTGGGCGGGCGTGAGATGCAGGAGAGGGGGGTGGTGATGGGGGTGTTGTGGGCCGTTGGATCAGATCTAATGGCCCCAGAAGGTAGTGCATGATGCGCTGCCAAAGGGGGTAGCACATCATAGGTGGCCCCTATATATATATATACATACATACATTCTTAAAGAGGCAAATTTAAACTAGGTGGAGTTATAAAAAAAATTCGTTAGGCCCAACTAAAAACCTATTTAACCAAATATGAATCAAAGCGTGAACACTCATAGCGAATATTCAAGCTACTCAAATTCAGCTTGTAAAAATTGAACTTTATATCAAACCAAGCTTGAACAAACTAACTTAAAAACAAAACTAAAATGGGACAAGTTAGTTTGAAAATATCCTAACACGAACATAGTGATATTCAGTTCGATTTGGCATGTTCAATGAGCGGTACAAAAAATAATTGCCGTCTAAAAATAGTCCTGGGGGCGTCTCCAAACAGTTTCTTTTACAGAGGGAGCTCAAAAACAAAGGGCTCTAAATCAATGAATGACAGACAACTCGGTATGCATCATCGCATTTTTCTTTCCATTTTTTCCCCAAATTCAACTTCGAAATAGCCCCAAGCACTGTTCGGCCCACAGAAAGTATTCGAGAGAATGATCAAGTGGTCATTGACAGAGAGTCCACCAGGATGGATGCTCATAGTGAAGCTCTAACCACTAAACTTGAGATTAGATGACATCATGCATCACAAGCAAACTTATATCCCTCTAATAATATTTTCATTTTTAATAGCAGCTTTGAATATTCCAACCTTCTTGATCACGTTTTTGAGCTCCAAATTGTAAGCTAAGTGTTCGCCTCCCTTTCTATCTTCTTCACATTTGAGAGAGCTTATGAGGTAGGGAGATGAGTGCTGGGGAAGAAGGAAAAGGGAGAGAGAGATGAACCTTTCTAGGTGGTTGGATTCATCTCTTCTCCCAACTACACTGGTAGCCCTCTCTTTCTTCATGTTCCTGCTCGCCCCACTCAAACAGTGACATCTCCTACTTTACAACAGCTACCTCGTCGTCTCATCCTCGTATGTTCCACAGAATCAAACAATTGCAAGCAACCATACGGATGCCGCCAAGCCTCATATGTCGGCTATTTCAAGCGAAATATCTCTTCCAAAGCCTCTCCTTCCGACCCACAACACAACTTCTACAAGTGATCAAGAGCACGTCTCTATGCAGATACATGACGAGGAAGAGATTGTTGCAAGTGCAAACAACACCACTCCCACCATTACAACCTCGGTAGAGACTTATGTTAATTGAACTTGGTTTCTTCCTGTTTTGCTCTTTTTCAACTAATCCTACGAATTCACATATGGTTATTTTGTGTTTCAGGTTAATCGAAGTGAGCAAGTTATCAAAGAAGATGGCAAAAGGAATATGCCCAACGTTGAAAAACTAGAAGCTGGCTTAGCAAAAGCTAGATCAGCCATTCACCAAGCCGCTCTGTGGAAGAATTACACCTCCTTCAAGGAACCAGAATTCGTGCCTCGAGGAGCAGTTTATCGGAATCCTTACGCATTTCACCAGTAATTAGCTAGTTTTTATCTCTCCTTCTCCCCTATCTGATCAACGATATAGCGATACCATAAGTTAGTAATAACACGTAGAGACAAGGAACAAGCCATCGACGTTGACTTGCTAGTTAGCCAACTTCACTTGTAGAACTGCAACTCAATTTTGATACGCCCAACATCATATAATATTAATTGGTAAAGTTCGTCTGGTTTGTTTGTGTGGCTTCTCAAAATCAGTTTACTCACAAATTGTTTTACAAAAGTTTCACGTAGCCACTAAGCCTCCTTTTCCACCGACTTGTTTAGTGATACCCACAGCCACGGAATCGATCATCATGTCAAGGTGGAAGCCATACTCAACCTCATTATCATTTTCTATGATAAAGTATGATATTTCAATTCTGCATTTTTCACCTCTCCCACCACTCTCATTCTTTTGTAGGTTTATCCGGAAAAAGGAACCCGTGATCATGAACTATACAATATGTATACCGTATAGGACCACATGACTTCCTCTGTTTTTTAATACCGCTCGAGCTTGTGTATGCATTTCGAATGTACTATGTTACAAGCAGATGTAATATCAAAACCGATATTAAATATAGATTCTAATTTTATAACTAGGTTCAATGAGATAGACAATAAAAGACCTTAATTAAACTAAGAGATAAAAGATAGATTATAATTATTTTATTTTGCTGTATTTTGATTGTTTGCAACTCTTACAATTCATCCAAGCGCAAGCTCGACTTTATCTCTATTCTCATTAATTTTTAATTAATATCGGCAGACTTTTTTGTATGAATATATTGATGATGAGCATGTGAACGAACAGGAGCTACATGGAGATGGAGAAGAGGTTCAAGGTGTGGACGTACAAGGAAGGGGAAGCGCCGTTAGTGCACGACGGGCCGGTGAACAATATATACGCGACGGAGGGGCAGTTTATCGACGAGATGGACGGCGCCGGAAAAAGCCCCTACTCGGCCAAGCACCCAGAGGAGGCTCACGCCTTCTTCATCCCATTTAGTGTGGCCAAGGTGATATCGTTCGTGTACAAGCCCGTGACCAACTTCTCTAGGGACAGACTCCAACGTCTGGTGACGGATTATGTCACCGTCATCACCAACAAGTACCCTTACTGGAACAGAAGCCAAGGGGCGGACCATTTCTTGGTCTCTTGTCACGATTGGGTCAGTCACCTCTTCCTCTTTCATATATAATATGATAGTGATCATGTTGTTGCGTATTTCGGTAAATTTCTTCACGACACAAGATAAAGTAAAGATTTTCAGAAAATAAAAAATAAATAAATAAAGAAAGAGTAAATTAAGATTATCTTACGTTTCCAATATCAATTGGGATGATCTGATTTGCTTCCTTGTCGTTTCCTAGTCTATATGCACACTGTGGTCCATAGCTTCCAATTTATCAGCTACTTTTGAGGAATGGTTTTTTTATTCTCTGAGTGTTTGGAAGGAATCATTTGATTCGAGCAGTTTTTAATACTGGGCATCGATGTCCCTAGACTCCCTACATGAGCAGGCTGCAAAATCGAGTGACATGTAGTAGTGCATTAGATTTTTAACTTTAAACTTGCTAAATGTTTGTAGGGACTTAAATGCCCCCGACGGGGAACTTTTGGGTATTTTCGTACTTCAACGAGCTCTTTCCTAGGTTCCAACCCTTTGGGCCACAGCGAGCGGCTCATTGATCACTGAAAATTTTTTTCTTTATTATTGCACTTCCAACTTATAAATTACGATGATGTCTTGCTGACGTACATATTTAAAATGATAAGTAGCTCGGGATATGGCCAGGTATGAGTCAAGTCGAATCGAGTTTTACCATACTCAAACTTAGGTCATTTTATAAATGAATCGAGTTTCGAGTTATATACTTTTAAATCAAAGTATTTTAGTTTGAGTTTGAATCACACTTAATAGAGTTCGAGTTTAAATCAAACTTGATCGAATTCGAATTTAAATCAAACTTGATCGAGTTTGAGTTTAAATTGAGTCTAATCGAGTGACATGTAGCCGTGCATTAGATTTTTAACTATAAACTTACTAAATGTTTGTAGGGACTTAAATGCCCCCTACAGGAAACTTTTTGGGTATTTTTCGTACTTCAACGAGCTCTTTCATAAGTTCCAACCCTTTGGGCCATAGCGAGCGGCTCATTGATCACTGAAAAAAGTTTTTTCTTTATTATTGCACTTCCAGCTTACAAATTACCATGACGTCTTGCTGACGTACATATTTAAAATGAAAAGTAGCTCGGGATGTGGCCGGGTATGAGTAAAGTCGAGTCCAGTTTTACCATATTCAAACTTAGGCCATTTTATAAATGAATTGAGTTTCGAGTTATATACTTTTAAATCAAAGTATTTTAGTTCGAGTTTGAATCACACTTAATAGAGTTCGAGTTTAAATCAAACTTGATCGAATTCAAGTTTAAATCAAACTTGTTCAGGTTCGAGTTTAACTTGAGTCTAATCGAGTTTGAGGCATCGGTCTTGTTCACATTTCCTCATAATAAATTTGAAGATCTAGTTTATTCTTTATAATGTAATATTTTTATGTTTGTTTTTATTAAAAAATATAAATAATATTTTTCATATTTGATAGTCATATGATAATTATTATATTATTTTATACCAAATTATACCATCTCACATTTTATTTTTTCATGAATTAAATCACGCATATTCTATCGAATGTTTAAGTGGATCATCCACTTTAGTCAATCATCATCACGACCTCGATATTTTCATAGTAGGGCATGAATTATAGATTTCTTTAAAATATTAATCTAATTAAGTTAAAAAACTAATATTTTTTATTCTCTGACTCAAAACTGAATTATAAAATCTCTAAAAAAAAATTGTCAGCCCAATCACTACCATTTCTTATTTTCTTTTTCTTTTTCTTTTTACCGTTTCTTAATTTCTTAAAGTCGCATTTGCCTTCTACGACCAACATTAGTTAGGGTACCCCTAAAATTGCAGGCGCCAAGCGTAACCATGGCCAACCTCGAGCTGTACAAGAACTTCATCAGAGTACTCTGCAACGCGAACACATCGGAGGGCTTTCGCCCCGAGCGCGGCGTTGCCATGTCCGAAATCTACCTCCACTTCGGCCGCCTTTCCCTGCTTGGCTGCGGCGTCCGGCCCTCCAAGAGGTCGATCCTGGCCTTCTTCTCCGGCGGCGACCACGGCCACGTCAGAAAGATCTTGTTCCGGCATTGGAAGGGCAAGGACAGTGACGTTCAAGTGTACCAGTACCTTCCCAAAGGCGTCAACTACACCAGAATGATGGGCGCAAGCAAGTTCTGCCTCTGCCCAAGTGGGTACGAGGTGGCCAGCCCAAGAGTCCCCGAGGCCATCTACACCGGCTGTGTTCCCGTCATCATCTCCGACAACTACTCTCTTCCATTCGCCGACGTACTCGATTGGAGCAAGTTCACTGTTCATATTCCGGTGGAGAGGATACCTGAGATCAAGATTATTTTGCAAGCAATCTCCATGAGGAGGTACCTCACTCTGCATAGAAGGGTCATGGCGGTTCAGAGGCACTTCGCCCTCAATAGGCCGGCTCGGAGCTACGATGCGACCAACATGATCCTTCACTCCATTTGGTTGAGACGGCTCAATCTTCGCCTTCCCCAACAATAGCTAGCGTTTACTTTCAATCCCACGTTATTTCATGTGCTTTCTTTGTTTTGTTGTGCTGCTGCCTGCTGCAATAATTCTGCCAGTTGCGTGGGATGGTACTTATATTGGCACTTGTATTCTAATAATGTGCAATAAACTGAACGGGTTAATAAACCACACCACCACGATTGTGATTAGGGTTGCTAATTGAGCGAGTCAGCTCGTGAGCATTTAACGTTCGGCTCGGCTTGACTCGACTCGAAACTTGACATTTAAATGCTCGACTCGAACTCGACTCGAACTCGAATCTTACGAGCCGAGCTTGAGCAAGGTCGTGTTCGACTCGACTCGACTCGGTTGTAACTCGAACTCGACTCAGTAGTTCGACTCGAACTCGACTCGATAAAATAATATAATAATATAATTTTTATATTATATTATATATATATATATATATATATGAAATATAATAACAAAGAAGTAAGATAGTTGAGATGGTAAGTATTCACCTTGATGACTTCAAGGCTGTGGGTTCAAACCACATAGGCCTCATTTTTTTTTAAGTGAGGTACTTTTGACTTTTAATCGAGCTGGTTTCGAGCTAACGAACGAGCTGGTGAACGAGCTCACAAAAATTAAACAGTTTAAGTATATTCGAGCTCGAACACATAAAAGATATTCGAGTCAAACTCGAGCATGTATGTCCAAAACTCGAGTTCGAACGAGTTTCGAACTATTCGAGCCGAGTTCGAACACGTGTTAGAGCTCGGGTCAAACTCGAGCATGTATGTCCAAAACTCGAGTTCGAACGAGTTTCGAACTATTCGAGCCGAGTTCGAACACGTGTTGAGCTCGGCTCGCTCGCTCAATTAGCACCCCTAATTGTGATATTGAAAAATGTTAGTGTGTTCGAGAATCTAGACACCTAAATTTAAGGTATACAAATATATTAAATAATTAAGCAAGATCTTAATCATTATTAAATTAATATAATCTGGTTGGTAAATTAGTTGGCTACTGAAAGGTTAAATCATCGAGAGGCAAATTGAGATCTAAAACTTGAAAGATACCGAATCAGACAAAGATAAACTTGAAAGATACCGATGCAAATTGAGATCTAAAACTTGAAAGATACCGAATCAGACAAATTGAGATCTAAAACTTGAAAGATAAACTTGAAAGATACCGAATCAGATAGATTTGATTGGTTCTTGTATAGCAAATTGAGATGTTGTAATCACCCAAACCAACTATGCAAATAATGATTTTTATTAATTAATTTTTTTTCATTTATTAAATTAATTAATTTCATTGTAAAATTAACTAAGATTACATGGCTGGTATGTTTTAAGATTAAATATACAATAAAATTAATATTATGCTGCTTATTTAATTACTTAATATAAAGCATACTACTCAAGGTGACTCGGTCACGATCTGATTTATAAAGTTCAAATCTTTTTATTGTTATAACCTTGATCAAGTAATTTCGGAAGTGTTTTACTGCGCACAATTAACAAACACATAATACACAATCCAAACAACAATAAAGGTGCAAACTTTATATAAAAATTAAATTTTTATGATGATCTAACATGCGAAATGCATCAAATAATATTCCAAAATGATTACATGATCATAACAATATCTACATGAAACAATGCAAAACATGTAAAACAACAAGAAAAGGGGAGAAAAGCGTACCTAGAGGATGAAGAAGAGAAAGGGTAAGAAAGGGGGAAGAAGGAGAAGAGCAAGTGGAGAAGAGGGGCTGCACCCATGCAAAACTTTGCCAGTGCATGAGTGCATGCACTTAGGGTTTGCACCCTAAGGCGGCTGGGACAAACTCAAGAACTGTGTCATGGGTACTACAATGGCTAGGTGGGTCTAAAAGGGTTCCGAACACATGGCAAGCAAGCAAGATTTGTGAAGGACTTTGTCTTAACATCTAACTAGACTTGACTCGGCCAAACCAAAAATTAAAAGTTTAGGCATGTAATGTCCAAACGGTCGTACCGAATGCTGAAGGAGGCTAAGGCCGGGCAAATATACGTCATATCATACTCGAACCACGGCAAGGAAGGTCGGACCCAACTAACTGGATCTAGGTCAAGATTGAACTGACTCAAAACCCTTGGGCAAATGGCCCAAGTTTTACATTACAAGTATGACAAAGGTGGTCGTTGTGGTCAACAAGGATGTCTCACAATGTTTTCTCACCATGGAATATCCATATGACCCAAAAATGAGTATCTCCCATTTGAGGGTGACGAACTTCACATAGTGCTTCTCAATTGTCATGAGGTTTCTCTGGATGTTCAAGTATTTGATGAGTGCACTAGACAAATGCGTCCAAACATGTTTGAGGAAGATACTAACTAAATATGAAGATCATGTCTTCTCTACGCGGTTGTACGAACATATTTGTCTTACTATTTTTTTAATTTTCACAAACATTTCGGTATATTAGATTTAGCTAAATACATTTCGGTTATACTACAATATGCCAGTTTATTGTTTTTGTTTTTATATAGTGGATCGTAGAATTACATTGAGGTCATTTACTGCGTTAGGAGTTGTTAGCTACTATCTTGCATGGGTTGGTAGAGTTAGAACATGCTATTAGACGAATATTAGGTGTATCACATTTTATTGGATTTTATTATATTTTATTTTGTATTTTTGAGATTTCTTTTATTATTATTGACTCGAGTAAGAAGCGAGCTGATTTTTATTTACAAAACTACCCATGCATGCATATGTGTTTCTCTCGAGTTTTCTCCGTGACTGTAAAACCCGTGATCTGAGCGAGGGTTTTATATTTGTGAACTGGTCGGTTCAACCGCCAATTTGAGTCGAGTTAGTTTTATAAGGTCATCAATTTGGCTAAGGCTGGCTACGTGTATGAGAAATGAGGGGTCACATGGACCCAAGTATATGATGATAACGTCAATAGCATAGAAGGGAGAAAAAGTTATTAGAATAATATGTCAGTTTATTTTTTTATTTATTAGAATAATATGTCTGTTTATTTTATATATATATATAATAACTATATAATTAGTTTTAGGTCATCCATCTCATTAGGACATGTTATTTATTGTTGTTGAGTAGGTTAGTAGGCTTAGAACATGTCATTCGAGTTAAGACACTATTATTTTATTTTATTTTCTTTTGAATTTTTTAAAATTTATTTACTATTATTGATTACGCGTGATGTTTCTTCCCGGCCCTTTAACTCCCCGACGTGCACCCCGAATCACGTCCCCATCAACTGGAGACCAACACCTCGCCGATCTGCCGACTGTCACCTCTGGTAACTACATCGCCGCTCACCATGCCGTTGTCTCCAACTGTGGCCATCCAATTGTCACCTTTGACACCTTCTTCCTCCACTGTCTTCCTTCTCCTTACCATGTTTGCCACTGCTGCATGTCACTTTGGTTGCTGATGGTAGCATGCCGCCACCTTCCTTGCCACCGGCCTGCGCCTCTGCCTTCTGGCTTCACCTCCTAACCATTACCCTCATCTATCCCTCCCCCTTCCTCCTCCACTATCTCTCACCTTCATCCTCCGTTCATTGTCGGGCCAATTTTCTTGAAGCGCCGCTTGCCTCGACGTTACTGACCACCACCACCGATCATTGCCATTCAGTCAGGCCCTTCCTCACCAACCTTCCCTTTCCCCCGACTTGCTCGCCCCTTCCTATCTTTCCCTTAGCCAAGCCCTCCTCACAAGCCTCACCAACCCTTTTCAGTGTAATCACCAGCAATGTGCAGTCGTCGTCATCGGTTGGTAGTCACCACGACCAGACTCTCCCCTTCACTGTCACCCTACGCTACCTACATGCACAACCGCGTTCACCCTTGTCCCTCCCCAAATAGACCATATGAGGCCCTTGCCGTCGACCCGCTATCGTTGCCGCCGACCCATCATTGCTTTGGCCAGATGCCTTCTTCACACCCGAGCCGTGTGTCTAGCCCCAGCCTCAGCCATGTCCTCCTTGACCGATCAGTAGTCACGCCAACGGCAACCGCCCCAACCATTGTCGGTGCTAACATTAGGTATACATCACCATCGATTGATTTGATTTTTATTTCATTGTGGTGGATATCATTGCATGATGAAATTAGGAGGATGACATAGATTGATTCGAATAGGATGCTTTGATGTAATTATGAATTGAATTGAATAAGCTTAACATGTTGTAGATGATGAATACTTGATAATGTCCTGAATAGAGAGTGATTCGAAACCCTAAATGCTTGTGATTAGGGTAAATGTTAATTAATTTGTATAGATAATTGTGAAGTGATCATGATGGGTGATTAAATTGTATACCCAGTTGCAAGTTAATTAAATCAGACTTAGATGCATATCTTGAAGAATTAAGAATTAAAGTTAATCATGAGGCGCATTGTGATGTTTTGGATTATTGGAAAATTGCTTCATTGAAATATAAAACCTTATAGCCATGTCAAATGATATTTTAGCAATTCCACTTTCTTCAATAGCGTTAGAATTGTATGTATGAGAGAGTCATTAGTGATTATTGTAGCTATTTGAAACAGAATACAATTGAAGCTTTAGTTTGTACTCAAGATGGGCTATGTCCATGGTATTGTGAAGAGAGTGAAGATGAAGATGATGAGGAGTACTTGCGTAATGATTTAGATTATACATGTTACTCCTAAGTGTTTGCTATTTAATAGTAAATATTGCCTCTTCTTATTTGTCTTGGCATAATTGTGTTTTTATATTGTTTCTATATTTTGATGTTATAATACTATTTATATAGTAAGTTGAAGCCCAACTATATTCTAATTTTATATTCAATTTTTTAGATCCAAAAGTGAAATTGAGTTCTTCATTATCTACTTCTATTAGTTTCCTTCTGCATCACATTCAAACAAAAATTATATTTAAAATTTTAATATCTACTTTTGTTAGTTGTTATGACCTTAGTAGTTATTAGTATACACACATGAACTATATTCATTGGGATGATTAGTTTAAAGTTTTTTTTATTGAATCAAGCAAGATTAAGTGAATATATTTATTCCTTTTACAAAAATTTTTTTTATTTAATCTAACATTTAAGAATGGATGATATCGTTAATTTTTTTCTTAGGATGAAGACTCGATAAAAGTTGTCTAGTTGTGGTTGAAGGCTATAAATCTAGACTTTTGATAGCATTCTTTCAATTTTGGGTTTACAGTTCTAAGTATTTTACTTTTTTGGAAACATATAATGATAAATGGTGTCTTAGGTATTTTCTAAAAAAATTGAAACATGGTTGAAACTTGAAAAACCTTTTATTATTAAGATAGTTAATATAAATATATTGATAGACTATTTTTGTCAATTTTAATCTTTATAACTATATGTTTTTCTCCAAGAGGAGCTACTTTTTACTATATGATCGAGCTGATTTTGAACTCCCAAACGAGCTAGTTTCAAGCCCCAATGAGCTAGTTTCGTGCTCCCAAACGAGCTAGTTTCGTGCTCCTCAAAATTTAACTATTTAAGTATATTCGAGCTAGAATGACATTATAAATATTCAAGTCAATTTCAATCATATATGCTCAAAACTTGTTCATTCTTGAGTCAAGTTCTAATGAACTTCGAGCTATTTGAGTCGAGTTCGAGCAGAAGCTGAGCTCTGCTTGCTCGCTCATTTAATAGCCCTAATGGCAACAACCAAGGTATACGAGTTGTTCATCCCCGTGGACTTGTAAAAGTAAGGAATTTATCTAGATTAGGATCATCAGATGTGTTTGTACTTGTACAATAGGAAACACGTGTACTATATGCCATACTCGAGCACACATGCCACCAGCCGGGGATGGTCGGTGGCTTGCAAGATTTGGCCAAAGCGTTCTTCTGCCCATGTCATACCTAGGGGCACAGACGTCCGAATCATCAAGTCTAACTGAAGTCTGAAGCATATTTAACCAAATTTAACTGAGAGAATTCGACCGAATAAAACAAACCAAATATGGACATTTATTTGGTTGTTGCAAGAAATGTGTCTGCAAGACAGCAAGAGGAAGCGAGCACTCGACCTCTAATAAGTGACGTTGTGACACCTTTAGAGTTTTTCGCTGTTAAAGATGAACTAGATGCAATTCTTAGAAACAAAAATCACCACATGAAACAAGTAGTGGAGGGGGTACGCATTGTGGCAGAGGGGGTATGTACGTGACATGCAGGGTGGCGGAGGGGGTACGCAGGCGGCGTGAAGGAGGTGGTGGTGGAGTGGGTACTGCAAGCGATGTGCAAGGTGGTGGAAGGAGTACGCAAGCGAAGTGCCGGCTAAGGCAAGCAGCGGTGGAGGGGATATGCAGGCGGCGCACAGGGCGGCAGAGGGGTCCACAGGCAACGCATAGGGTGGCGAAGGGGGTATGCAAGTAGTGGCGGAAGGGGTATCTAGGCAGCGCCTAGGGCAGCGGAGGGGGTCTGTAGGTAGTGTACAAGGCGGCAAAGAGGATATGTAGGAGGCAGCGAAGGGGGTATGTAGGCAGCGCACAGGGTGGCGGAGGAGATGAGGGCTCCTTGAATAGTACTCGTTAGGGTAAGATTTTGATTTTGGAGTGTCCTAAGACACTACTTAGGCCCGACAGATAATTCGGACAATGACTCGGTCAAATAAGTTTTGTCCGACGAAATTTTGGACCGATGCGGACAACATCTTGTCAGACATCTGTTTGACCGATGCCCACCCCTAGTCATACCTAGTGAAGTAGGGCCAACTATTTTCCAAGATGATGAGCAACAGGAAGGGCCACGTCCTCAGCCTTGTACCCGAGGACTTGAAGCTGTGCTTAGTGAAGAAAGAGTGAATGAGGAAGTGGACTTGAGTGAGTTGATAGAAATAGCATAAGCAGCTACCATACGTGAATGAATTCAACAACAAACACGGCGACATACAGTAATAGTGATATGATGACGAGGGTGATAATTAGGTCAATCAGTAATGTCTAAATTATTATGTTTGATAGTACTCTTCTTTTTTATTTACTTCTTATTCATGATGTCCTTTACCAGGCCATGGCTCGAGATTGTAACTATTGGAGGGTCAGCATTACATGGCTTTGGATGTCGAGCTTCATTATCCTGAGGGTCAGGCACTCGGGGAAGAGGGTCCCTTGGACATAATTCACAGGGACAATATGAATGTACTAATACCAAGCCAATTCCAGATCCTTACAACTTAGACGGTGCCCCATTTGATGAGGTGGTACCACTATTGACGGCAGTAGACTTGCCAGCTGATGATGTGCATGTGGCTTCCGACCCACATGTTGGACATGATGTGGGTTCTACACTTTGGGCGCCGCGCACTACAGCACGAAGAGACCCATACCCCAATGCACATAACATTCTCTTGGGATAACTTATTCCATCCGGGCACAGGACGGTAAAAGCACATACACCATCCAACATTTCAAATATGCTTGTTGCTAACCTACTTTAACGTGTTGTGAGTTTTTTTGAAAGGTATTGGATTCAGAGAATGCCTCCATAGATGTCTCTGGCTGTAAATGGACGAGTGTCTCGACTTGGAGTGATATGCCCCATGTTCGAGACCTTGTGTGTGGAGGAGAGTGGATGGTATAACGAATTTATCTTTTACATGGAGTGATAAAATATAATGCCTTATTATTAATTTGGGTATTTGTTTCATAGCCACTATATGATTTTAGTGCTGGTGATCCAGCGCGGGTGAAACGGACTTTTCATGGCCAATGCCCTACAATTGTATAAATAAATTATGAAGCGTGCACGTTACTGCACAAATTAAATCATGAAGACTTCATATTTTAACCAGCTAGAGCTTGGATGCCTGAAAAAGGATGGCTGATGTCACAGGGTTGATTCTATAGTAAAATTTTTCGCCATAAATCCTCTCTTATACAGTATATTCTTACTCCGAGAACACTCAACCTTCTATAAGTAATGTAGTAAAAGATAAATTGACGGAAGTAACTCATGAAAGCAACTCCCAAATACTACTTCTAGTATTCGGTCACTATCACAACTTAGAGGTTAATCGATCACCAAAACCAATCAAAACCTTAATACCATTACCTCAGTTTAGTCCCAACACTTGGCACTACAAACAATAATAAACCCCCTTATCGATATCAAATTACCAATAATACCAATAACCAATGATCAATTCTACCAATCACTATTTTATAGTCCTACCTGATATCCTTTACAACTTCTACACCTTGAGTACCACACTAGTCTCGGTCAAGAAATCAGCACCCAAACATAAACCACATTTGGGGTTAATCTCGTAGCACTATTTGCACCTTGCTAGATCACCTATGCTTGATCACACACAAGCACACCCGATATAGTATTCTCGATTATCAGTACTCCCTATCGATAAGTTGTCCTAAGAATCAAGTAGCAATCCTCCTCGTTACTGCCCGATCTTTACCAAACATGAATTCATGTGTTCAATTGTGCAAGCCTCTGCCCTTGCTTGCCCCAGTAACTAGTTCTCGTAACTAGTCACATTGTAAACTTCTACCATGACTCGATACTAAAGTATCTTGCCTAATCGCAACAAATAACAAACAAGCACGCAAATCTATGGAAACCACTCCCAACTTTTTTATTAACACACAATAATACAATGTCTCCATTGTGAATCAAAATCAGTAAGAAAGGTATGTACAAGAGTACCTTAATCAAGCCCCGAAGATCCCTCATAGTCCGAAGTTTCAATCCCTAGACCAAGAGATTGGCCCTGACAACTTCCTCCTCTTCTCACAATGGAGACATTGAGAACTCTCCAAAGTCCCCTCAAAGACATCCTCCCTCTCTTGTGATTGACATCAATCTCGTGATTATCCCATATGTCCAAGGATCCGTCCTATTTATAGAAATTGCTTCCTACTTCATTGCAAACTCCAACTTGGCTAACAGGAAAAAGTCCAAACCTTGTCTAACTCTTCCTAAACGTCCTCTCCAAGTTTAACAAGAACTCCACACGTTTTTAGATGAACTCCTATGCTTGTGGAGCTCCCTAGGCCAAAGAACCTCAAACCCCAAAATTTGACTCCCAATAGGATTAGGGTTTGATCCTAGCTCGACTAAGACTCCCTCTCAGATCCTTATCCTATTCAACCTCGACGTCCAAGTTCAACACTTCTCCAAGTTGTTTAAGGCCTCCTCCCTGAAGTCTCGACCAAGTCCAAGTCCACCAAGAAGTCACCAGCTAGCCCATACGCACAATCACTATCGGTAATCTTACTTGTACTAGGATTCCTAGTGCAACTAGGAAACCTCAACCAAATCCTAGAAATCCACTTTGCAGCTCTTGGTCATCCCCTAGCACTCATCTAGCACTCCCGGTAATGCTCGGCCACTCCTCTCGGCACTCCCGAGTCTAATTCTCGGCGTGCTCGGTAATCAACTTCTAGCACTACTAATAATTCCATGCATCGCTACTGATACCCACTTCTTGGCATGATTGATCACCACTCTTTGGTGTGCTTGGTAACTCCAACCAGCAAGACTTAATCATGATCAGCACTTGTGACCCGTACTCAACATCTTGAGGTTAACTTTGAAGCCGATGAACATAGCCTGCTTGGTACACCCTAACGTATGCTCTGTACACACTCCTTGTGACCCTGATGAGCTGTTGTAGGTTAACGAACACTATTATTTTGTATGATCATATTCATAATCTCTGTACTACTTGATTCTACTCCTTGGAACCTGATAGTACTCCTAGGTGTTTTGACAACCTCCTAGCATCCATGCTCAGTAGTCACTGCAAGTATGATATGTAATCACAAGTTGTAAGTGTTTCCACCACTAGGATAGCACCAAATACCCTTTCATGGACTGAGTATACCTACGAATAATATAGAAACCCTAGGTATCTGAGCAACCCATGAATTATGACCGTAACATCCTCCCCCACTAATGAGAGCCGATGTCCTTATAGAAAAGAAAGTCGGTCCCCCTACTTCTAAAGTAAAACTTGATCCTCAACTTTAGTATGTCCTCCACCCAATGATACTCCTCTTCTTCAAAATTTAGACCCTCGGTCTCCACTAGGAATAGACAATTTAGCCACACATCAGCTCCATGTACCATAGATTTGTAGCTAAGTAGTACTAGCTCCTCCATCTCATCATCCTCGGTCTAGTGCACACTAGACCTTCCCTAAACACTCCCATCAGCTATGTGCTCCAGCCACCAAGTTCCATTTACCCCTTATCAAACTCAGACGTGGTTCCAAGTGTTATCGGCTAAAAGCACTCCCTTCAAGACTCATTGATGTAGCTAGTAAATCAAGTATTTCAACCATTTCTCTCCACCTCCATCTAGAACAATGCTGGCCATTCCCCCAACAATTACTCACCTCATCTAGTGGTTTTCTAACTAGATAAGTGGTGATAGAGAGGTTTGGTTTGACTCACTAATGGCTAAACAAGGTGGTAAGTGAAATCCTAAGTTTGGATCTATCAGCCCGTATTTAGAAGTGTCTGACTCCTCTCTAAAGAATTAAATTTCTAGTAGTCCTAGTCAAACATGGTTGTGGATCCTCCTTAAAGACTACAAACTGCAAGAATCTTTCAACTACACTCCCTATAATGAACATCTCCTCTAAATCAAGGAAAAAGGTGATCTACCATTGGCACCTCATCTCTGTCTACAGGTACCCCACATATAATGAGTTTGCATGTGCCTCATCATCAGTTACTATCGTCAACCAATGATATGAGTTAGTCTTTGGTCCTTCCATCAACTCCATGAATGTACTCCCCACCGAATATCCCATGTCATATGCATGGGTTGCTTACTTTCACTACTGGCAAGGGTATAGAGCCTCCCCATGCTCCTCTTCAGCAACTCACTCATGTAATCACAAAAATACTCCCCAAAGTAGCTGGCCAACTCCAAGAAGTTCCATACTCTGATCACTATACTAAATTTTGGCAAATCTACCCCTATCTAGAACTTAGTCTTTCCCTCACACACCTCGCCAACATTCTGCCCTATGGACTCTACAACTCCAAGTTGACCTCAATCAAATTCTCCAGCTCAAAAAGTCCTCTAGGTATCCTCCCTGACACCCGGGTTGGGGCCTTGGCAATCTCCACCAAGAAGTTGTGGCCCTCTCCTAACTGCATGGAAGATATACACCCGGCTAGGGTTTCTCAGAAGTTCCTCCTCCCCACATATCATATTTGCAAGATGAGTAGAACTCATCTCCTCACTGCCCATTGCCAATTGCAACACTACTAGCTGCCTCTCATCAGTCTAGTAGGTTTGCTATATCCCTATACGAAGCAAACATTGCCCCGACACATAACCATCACTCATCCTAACTATGGAAATACTCCTACACAAGCTAACATGAAGAAATTTTTTGCCAAGAATTACCTCAAAGTCATCAATCTCCATGATCATAAAATCAGCTCGGTCACTGAACTCCCCCAAGCAAATTTGGACTTCTTTTACCAAACCCTAAATTTTCTTTACTAGTGAATTCAAAGCTTAGTCTTATTAGTACTAACCCTTGATTTCAGCCCTAATTGACCCGACACCTTCGTAGAAACAAAACTATAAGTTGCCCCTATGTCTACCAATGCTGAAACCTTTCTTCCATTCAAAGTCAGCAAAACAAACATCAATCAAAACCTCCCCATTTAGGTTGCTCAACTCTCAAAGCTCCTATCACTTGTATGGTAGATATTTGAGCTGGCTCATCTGAATCAAAAGCTTCTTTGGCCTGTACAACACTAACCTTACCCCTCAGATTGGTTGGACACTCCTTAGCCCAATGAGAACCTCTATAGAGAAAGCATCCTTGTTTCTGTCTCCCATCATCTCCCTTGGACTTGTCTTGGTCGGCCTAGGAAAAGCTTTCTTCTTCTCTTTTGCTCCCAGCTTGAGTGACTTTCCCTTGTCACCCTTACCCGACTCCTTCTTATCCTTGTAAACTTGGTCATCTCTACCATGACCAGCCACAACCCTCAAGTGTACTAGGGCATCGGCCGCTCTTAATGCGGCCCGCAAATCCTGCACCTTCTACCTCTTCAATTCCATATGCGTCCAAGGTTGCAATCTAATCACAAAGTTGTAGAGCTTGTCACATTCTGACATGTTTTTAATATCTAAAAGACATGAGCTAAACTATTTGACATACTCTCTCACTGTTGTAGTTTGTCTGAACTTCTTCAAAGCATCTCCTGCCACCCATGCAGTATTAGTTGGCATGAATTGATCCTTGAGTTCTTCTTTCATGGCTTCCCAAGTCTCGATCATTCGGCATCCCTCATTCTCATCGTTCTCAGTGTGTGTCCTCCACCATAACTTGACATTTCTAGTTAAGAACTTATTGGCCATCAAAACTTGCCAATGATTAGGTATCTTTGTAGCTCAAAAATACTCTTGCATAACCTAGATAAAGTTCTCCAAATCTTTAGTTGATCTTGGCACCAGCTGCTCTGCTCCTTGTGTTCTTGGAGCTGTCAAAGGTACAACACTGAGGATGTTTGTTGGTGATGTTTCTTGACACGTTGTAGTAGATCTGGGTGTTGGGGGTGCTTGAGGCACATGTATAGTCCTAGTAGAGTGGTCCCTTGGATTAGGGTGCTCTTGAGAGATAAACTCTTGCAATGCTTGTGGGAGTCTTGTGAGGAGGACTTGCATTGATTCTCGTAGTGCATCAACCTACTCACGTGTTTTCTAGTTTTCTTCAACCATCTATTGAAACCTAACTTCCATGGAATTGCTGAAGTAGGGTGAAGAATTTAAATAAATATGAGAAAATATAAATAAGATAAAAATTTATCTTTCAACGGAATGAATCGATGGACAAGAGTCACCATGCTAACAAGTCAAGACTTGATCACTAGGAAAAAGTCTAATTTCCACAACCAATCAACTCTCTCCTTGGAAACATCATAACTCTTTTTTACGTTGGGGAGAAGATATAATATTTATACGTTTTTTCATCATTATCTCAAACTAACTAATAAGATAAATATTAGGAGATAATATTTGATTAACTTGAGACTAATTCAAAGTTAATCTCTTTATTGATTTGGTGAGTTCACCCCTTATGGGTGTCTCCACTAAAAGAATATACCAACATCTCTCAGTCACATATAATAGGGTCAAGGTGTGTTACCAACTCATGGGCGCAACCAAATCAAATCTCCCACTTGGAAATGAAAATGCGTGACAATGTTCTAAAAGAATTTTTCTTACGAGAAGTAAGTCGTGTGACCTGCGAGTACAATTGAATATGGAAGCTCACACCTCTTAGGGATACATAGTAGTATATAAATAATTGTTAAACCCCAGATTATTAATGAAGATCACACATCCTTTAAATTATTTTACTTCATTATTGTCTCTATTTTATTCAGTCACAAAGACTTTATAATGGTCTAGACGTAGATACAATTTACAATAGTCTTCCTTTCACACTCATAATTACTTTTGATACACAAAATGATGACTTTCTAAGACATTCCCCTTATAATCGAATTATCATGGTTGTAGGTAGCAAAGTAAAGAAAGAAACATTGTTTTGCTATCTCAAATATAGTTGAAAGTAATTAAAGGTACAGAGAAGCAGTTTTGCTTTGAGGATCTCATTCAATGAAGAAGCATGGATCATTATCTCACTATTCACTTTTTGAAATAGCACACGTCGTATGAATCACATGTTATGGTGGATAGTTATTCACATAGAAAATAACTCACATAAAAAATAACTCTCATAGAGTGTATGCCCTTTATCAACACCATAAAGATTTAAGTCTAATTACCACTCAGGTAATTGACTTGAGACAACTAGCACAATTTCAACTGATGCAAGTGTCGAAGTCTCATGTCTGGTTATATGGGATTACGGTTGTGGGAAACCATATCGACCATTTTAAAAATGGTCTCATCTAAATCTTTTATTGAGGTGGCATACGTGACTTAAAGTATTGATGTCTCATCTCTCAATACTACTCAAGCACTAAAGGCAAATGCTCAGTGAGAAGGTCATTTATTTCATTTGACATACCATTCATGTGCTAGTGAACATACATTATGCAAAATCATTGTAAGTTTTGACGAACACATCATAAATTATGTATGTTAACTTCAACATCTAGCACCACAAAATATCAATTTTTTAAAATTTATATAACTCAACAAATGAGACCTTTTATGTTGTAGCATAAAATTTCATCAAAATAATATTCTCAAAATCGACATTGTTCAACATATCATTTATTTTGTATATAGGATTAAAATTTATAGCTTCATAGCAGTAACAAGATTGTTTCCTCTCAAAATGAAATAATCCCTTAATAGTGAATAAAACTATTTTAACTAAATTATTTTATACTTCACTATCTTGTATAACAATAAGGTCTACATAAAATGCAAAACACTAAGTTAGGCATGCATCATGAATAATATAACTCAACATATTATCTACATCCCTGAAATGATTTGTATTATTAGGATTTGTGCCTAATTAACTTTAAACAAGCTATTCATTTGCAAATCAATATATGTGTAGTTTTATACATATAAGGCTATCAAGAATAAAAAAACTTTAAAAAGTTCATACCTATACATTAATGATATCTTTTCCTTTATCCTGAATAAGCAATTACTAAAAAGATTTGTTTCATTTATGCATGCCATCTAATGACAAAAAATATGCATAGCTATTTAATTTTTGGTATATTTAGTATTAATGATTAATTTTATTGCATTAAGTTGCCTTAATTTTAAAAATAAAAATTGGTGCATTAAAATATATAGAATAGATTTTAACACAAAATTGAAATCCTTTTCTAATCATGCCAATTTTAACACAAAGTATAAATTAACTAATACATGCATATCCTTAATTTTAAAATAAAAGACTATTTGTCTTATATAAAAAACACAAAATTTCAAATCTAACCAACATTATATAATGTCAATTATGATATCTTATATCTTAACTTTAGATCATTATTATTCTTTTAAGAATTGTTAAAAAATTAATGATTTTGGTTGACAATTAAATATAGATAATTTATCGAAGCACATTAAATGCCCATAATGATCTTTCATAATTTTTACAATTAATGCAAAATCTTGTCAATTCAACTTTGTTTGCACGTATTTATCCAGCCATGTGTATAATTTCTAAAGAATTGGTCCATGCTATTCTAAAACTGCCAGAGGAGATTACAAGAGAAAAAGTCTCTGTCATTCAAAACTGAAGGAGAGAATTTGGGTGGAAAATCCTGACGGTTTATGATCTCACGCCTGTAATCTCAAAATAGAAGAAGCGTGGAAAACTCTATAAAAGACAAAGCTCGACGTATTGGGAAAAGGGGGGCTCGTATGCTAAAGGAAAAGAATTTGGCCAGAAGAAAAGCCGAAAGAGGAGCCCCTCATTGGAGATGCCCCGGTGACCCTCACCAACACCCGATCAATCACTACCCCTCTTATGGCCATGAATCCTTGCCCAAGATCCAAACTTTCCACTTGTCATAGCCACTGGTGAAGGAGTCATGTTGCTTTGAAGTGTTGCCGAGTGCTACCAGGATCGCCACATCCTCGGAGTCCAGCCCCATTGTTGTTGTGCAGACTTGCCAAAATCCTCATTGAGTCAAGAATTCCAGAAGAATTATTGCCGACAACAAAAGCTGCTCTTTGCCAGAGTTATCGCAATGCTAATGTTGGCTCGCTGCAACAGATTTAAACCAATAGAAGTTTTGTTTGTTTATAATTTTGCAGGGCTCGGATGAAGAAGATGTCCGTTGCTGCTATCCCGCTTGGAGTTGCTGCTCTGTTCCTCGCCGCTGTGGATGCTAAAACATTTCACCCCCTTTGTAGTTGAAACCCATCATTGATCTGTTTTGAGCCACCAAGAAGAAGACACCAGAGCCTTGCTGCTTTGGAGTTTGCCGGATCAACAACCATCAGCCAAGCCGTCGACTCGAAGGAGTTCCTGAAGCGCTGCCACTGTGCTGACTAGGAGTCTCACTATCAGGTTCCCGCCACCGTTATGAAGCTGATTGTTTTTCAGAGGAGGGTTGCTGCCGTCCGTCCAAGGAAGGAAGCCGCTACCTCCTGCATTGCTGATTACCATGGAATGTAGCCTGTTGCCATAAAAGATTACTGCTTTGCTACCGCCACTTGTTGCCGAAGAGGAAGCCGCCCATCACTGCACTACCGCCGACCATCGAAGAAGACCACCGTCGCCAGAATTTTTCCACGAAGTAACCCATCTCAGCAGTCCGAAAACAGAGCAGTAACAGCAGCAAAAGCCAGATTTCACCGCCTTTTTCCGACGAACGCCGGTAGTTACCGGCCCCAAAGTGGTGACCAAAGTGAAAAAGGAGAAGTATTTTACAAACCCAAAGTGAGCTTCGCCGGTGTTCGCCATTGCAGTGGCCGGAGAAAAGCCAGGAAGAGACCCATCCGACCAGAGGAAAAAGCAGAAAACAGAGCGGGAACATTCGCGGAGAGCTGATTTCACGGCCGTTTTTCGATTGGCGCCGGTCGTTCCCGGACCTTCCTTTGATATCAAGTGAAGGTGGAGAAGTGATCTACAAGGCCAAGCCGAGAGCCCCCGGAGTTCGTCGCTGAGGTCGCCGGAAAAAATTGAGAAGTGACCGATCGGAGCAGCATATCACAAAAGTGCAGAAAAGTGTCTAACTTTCTGGCATCCGACCGACCGACCGGAGCCGCCGTTGACTGTCGGACCACCTCCAAGACCTTCACCATTCTGACAACTACAGTTTTGGGCGAACTCTGCCACCATTCAGCTGGCGGAAAAGCCGCCGCCGGAGCCCCAAAAGCGCCGCCGCGTCATGCCTTAGCCGGGTCCATCGTGCCTGTTTACTTCGGCTGCGTCCACAAGACTCAGCAGATCCGTGACCAGCTATTTACCCGCAGACCCATGACCAGATCTAGAGTGTGACTGCGTCGTGACCACCCGCAACCCGAATTGGAGCTGGTGTACAGTACACCACCCGTAGACTGGCGCACACAGAAAGAAAGGAAGCTGGCGTACACCATTTGGTCTGATCCAGCATTTGTTTGGTTTGAACCAACCCGGAACGGCCTGGTTCAGCATCTTTCCAGACTGATCAAGGCAAATTTATCAAAGGCAGTAAAAATTCACTGTTTTGTGTAGCTTGTAAAAATAAAAAGAGAAATAAAGTATTATGAGTACTAATCTCACCGTGGACTAACTTAAGGATTCAAGTTGAACCCTAAGGAACCACGTAAAAATTTTCCTGCGTGTTATTTCATGTGTTTGTAATATCTTATATTTCCATCGCACTATCTCTTTGTGCGGCAAGGGCACCTTGGTCCCACCGAACCTTTAAACCCGAATCACACAATAACCGATTCGAGGGGGCGGACGATCCCGCGCCCGAACATATTTTTGGCGACTCCATTGAGGACCAGCTAGAAGGTAGCAGTGTCGTTTGAAGATTTGTGCGAGTAAGGAGGAATGGCACCGGAGACAAGGAATGCGGCATGACAAAGAAATGGTAATGAGGATAATTTATCCACATCAACTAAAGGTGGGCAACAATTTGAATTAAACATGGAAGCAAGTCAGCATATAGTGGGAAATGTGCGCGAAAGAATCCAACAGCTCAAAGCAGTGTTGAATGAAGGAAACGATGGAGGAATTACTCCAAGAAGAAGCATGTTGAGACAAGAAGTTCAAAGTCCAAGGAGCAATGAAGAGAAAAACCAACCATTAGAAGTTGAACAAGTGCTTTTGACAGCAACAAGTCAGCTAAGTGGAGGACAAGTACTAAATCAAGCAATTGAAGAAAGATTCCGCCAAAGTGAAGAGCGGATGCAACGAATTGAGGATATGATACAACAAGTGCTCGCCCAGGTGCAACGGGCTAGTGCTGCAAACTGGAGCTCGTCAAGAAGAGAGGACGACCATCCCACGCAATGTCCAACAACGGACCAACCCCTGGAGACTAGACAGTTGTCTTCAACCTCTGAAAATCCAATTGTATCTACCTCACTCCCAGCTACCTGCACAGCATTGAGGGATCAAGCTAAAATCCCTCACGAGATCAACAATTTGTTTCTCATTTCAAGTACTAAGTCCACCCACCAAACATCTACAGCTTCAACTTCGTTACCCGAACAGATTTGGATGCAACACTACCCCACTATGCAACCGAGTCAGACTGAACATAGTTTACTCCCTCACTCAACATGGTTTCCACAACCACCGTATTACCAAGTGCCATACCCATACCAGTGGTATAATCCTACATGTTCCCAACAACTATCTTCTATGGTGTTTCCACCATCAATCACCACCACAGTACCCATCCCAACAGTACCGTCAGCAATGCCAATAAGTCAAATGTCGGTTCCTATTACAGATTTACCAGCAAGTCAGCCACAAGCCCAATTGCCAACCATGTCAGTAGCACCAATGTCAGACCTTTGTTATGAAGAGTTGAAAGCAGAAATGGATGCACAAGCCGCACTTATCACTGCATTGATTGGAAAGAAAGATAAAGAATCAACTGAAGCGACAAAGCGTCTTCAACCTTTAGCTGATGAAGTCTACACAGAGGTTTTTCCTGAGAAGTACAAGTGCCCAACCTTCACGAAGTTTGATGGAGATGGCAACCCTGAAGATCACATCACAATCTTCGAGATTGAGTGCGGAACAATCTCGACAAATGAAAAGTTAAAGTTACAACAATTCCCGACTTCTCTTAATGGTAATGCACTTAGATGGTTCAACAATCGCCCACCCAGATCAATCAGATCATGGGAGGAACTCATCGAGCAATTCACAGCTCATTTTCAGTCAATCGATATCCCGATAAAGATTGAGCATTTAAGGCAATGTCAGAGAAAACCAGGTGAAGAATTTGCTACATATGTAAAAAGATTCAGAAGTCTTTCATCCCAAATGAAAGAGACTCCAGAGATCAAGGAGCTTGTAAAGATTTGCGCGATGAATGCTGGATCAGCAACTTGGTTCCTGAGTGCTGCACAATGCAATACATTTGAAGAACTCTTTGAAAGGGTGCTAATATATGAGGAACTCAACAGAATTTCAGCTTCAACAAAGAATAAAGGAGCATCAAGCAATGCAGTCACCGAGCTTGGTAACATGGATCATGAGTGGCAAGTGAAGACTAAGAATGGAAGTGAGAATCCAAGATATACACCTCGAGAGTCTCAACAACAGCGTGAATGGAGGAATATTAAAGATTACACCTTCAACACTGGAGATACTGAGAGATGGTTTGACGTGTTGAAGAGCAAAGGAAAGATCACACCATGGACTCCAAAAATTTTGCCAAAGCCAGAAGATGAAAAGAACGAAAATTTTTGTCGATTTCACCAGAGGTTAGGTCATTCTACAGTGAAATGTCGAGACATGATGGAGAAAATCCAAGAGTTACTTGACAAAGGTGATATAAAGTACAAAACTTCAACCGCCAATGTGATGACAGTGAGCCACTCATCTTCACTAATGAAGTCTCAAAAGAGAAAGGAAAAGCTAGATGAAGGAAGGAAAAATGAGAAAATGTATGCCCCGATGATTAAAGTCAACGGCATGGAAATGCCACCTGTTTCCACTAAAGAAGTGAAGAAAGGGTTCTCTACATCTCCAATGATGCATGAGTTTGAAGTTCAAACTGATCAAAAAGGAAAGGAACTTGATAAAGAAAAGATAGAAGATCAGCTTGTTGTTCAAACAACTTCGACTCAAGAAGAAGTTAAATTGAAGGATTCAATGCAATATGGAAAGACAAAACTTCGCCTGATTTGCAGTTACGGTGGAAAGATAGCGATCCAAGGAAGGAAGAGACATTACATTGGAGGAAACACACGACTTGTTTTAGTGGATCGTGATTGTTCTTATTCAAGTCTTGTTACACGAATCAAAAGTACATTTTCTACTAGCAGCCCTTTCATGATCAAATGTCAGCTACCAGGTGAAAGCTTGAAGTACCCTATCACAATTGCTAGCAATGAAGACTTGACAAATATAATTGAAGAGCAAGAGGAGTTCAACACAAACACAAGATCAACTTCTCGCCTTCATTTCTTTGTATTACCGAAGAAATCAAGCTCACCATCCAACTCAACATTGGACAATAAGTTGGGGGCGTCAATCGAAATTACTACTCCTAAAAGGTTTAAAAGAGAAGCCAACAGCTCAACAAATAGTACGAGGCATCACAAAAGAATAAGGTCTCCCCCATATCATAGAAGGAAAAGAAGACATCATGAGATCTTCTTGCCAAAGAAGCTAGATGCTAAGAAAGAGAAGTCACAGCTGAGAGTAGAAACGAAATTGTCATTCCCTCATTGCTACTCAAATCTAAAAAGTAAAAGGAAAGAAATATGGATTTGGAGACCACGGTTGTCGAGCAAAGAAGTCACTCTCCTAAATCAAAATAATGGGCAGTTATCACACAGTGACCCAGAAGGGGTCATCCTAGCTTGAGAGAAAAATATTATTTTTTGCAAAAAAACGAAAATAGTAAGAAAAAAAAAGAAAAAGAAAAAGAAAAACAAACTATATTTTTTGCCGATTCTTCTTTCCAAATTTGCGAAAAATTGGCAAGGGGGCTAATGTTTGCACGTATTTATCCGGCCACGTGTATAATTTCTGAAGAATTGGTCCATGCTATTCTAAAACAGCCAGAGGAGATTACAAGAGAAAAAGTCTCTGTCATTCAAAACTGAAGGAGAGAATTTGGGTGGAAAATCCTGACGGTTTATGATCCCACGCCCGTAATCTCAAAACAGAAGAAGCGTGGAAAACACTATAAAAGACAAAGCCCGACGTATTGGGAAAAGGGGGGCTCGTATGCTAAAGGAAAAGAATTTTGCCAGAAGAAAAGCCGAAGGAGGAGCCCCTCACCGGAGATACCCCGGTGACCCTCACCAACACCCGATCGATCACTACCCCTCTTATGGCCATGAATCCTTGCCCAAGATCCAAACTTTCCACTTGTCAGAGCCACCGGTGAAGGAGTCGTGTTGCTTTGAAGTGTTGCCGAGTGCTACCAGGATCGCCACATCCTCGGAGTCCAGCCCCATTGTTGTTGTGCAGACTCGTCAAAATCCTCATCTAGTCAAGAATTCCAGAAGAATTGTTGCCGACAACAAAAACTGCTCTTTGCCCGAGTTATCGCAATGCTAATGTTGGCTCGCTGCAACCGATTTAAACCAATAGAAGTTTTGTTTGTTTATAATTTTGCAGGGTTCCGATGAAGAAGACGTCCGTTGCTGCTATCCACTTGGGTTGCTGCTCTGTTCCTCGCCGCCGTGGATGCTAAAGCATTTCACCCCCTTTGTAGTTGAAGCCCGTCATTGATCTGTTTTGAGCCACCAAGAAGAAGACGCCAGAGCCTTGCTGCTTTGGAGTTTGCCGGATCAACAACCATCAGCCAAGCCGTCGACTCGAAGGAGTTCCTGAAGCGCTGCCACTGTGCTGACTAGGAGTCTCACTATCAGGTTCCCGCCACCGTTGTGAAGCTGATTGTTTTTCAGAGGAGGGTTGCTGCCGTCCGTCCAAGGAAGAAGCCGCTACCCCTTGCATTGCTGATTACCATGGAACGTAGCCTATTGCCATAAAAGATTACTGCTTTGCTACCGCCGCTTGTTGCCGAAGAGGAAGCCGCCCATCACTGCACTACCACCGACCATCGAAGAAGACCACCGTCGCCAGAATTTTTCCACGAAGTAACCCATCTCAGCAGTCGCTAGAGTTATCGCAATGCTAATGTTGGCTCGCTGCAACAGATTTAAACCAATAGAAGTTTTGTTTGTTTATAATTTTGCAGGGCTCGGATGAAGAAGATGTCCGTTGCTGCTATCCCGCTTGAGTTGCTGATCTGTTCCTCGCCGCTGTGGATGCTAAAACATTTCACCCCTTTGTAGTTGAAACCCATCATTGATCTGTTTTGAGCCACCAAGAAGAAGACACCAGAGCCTTGCTGCTTTGGAGTTTGCCGGATCAACAACCATCAGCCAAGCCGTCGACTCGAAGGAGTTCCTGAAGCGCTGCCACTGTGCTGACTAGGAGTCTCACTATCAGGTTCCCGCCACCGTTGTGAAGCTGATTGTTTTTCAGAGGAGGGTTGCTGCCGTCCGTCCAAGGAAGAAGCCGCTACCCCTTGCATTGCTGATTACCATGGAATGTAGCCTGTTGCCATAAAAGATTACTGCTTTGCTACCGCCGCTTGTTGCCGAAGAGGAAGCCGCCCATCACTGCACTACCGCCGACCATCGAAGAAGACCACCGTCGCCAGAATTTTTCCACGAAGTAACCCATCTCAGCAGTCCGAAAACAGAGCAGTAACAGCAGCAAAAGCCAGATTTCACCGCCTTTTTCCGACGAACGCCGGTAGTTACCGGCCCCAAAGTGGTGACCAAAGTGAAAAAGGAGAAGTATTTTACAAACCCAAAGTGAGCTTCGCCGGTGTTCACCATTGCAGTAGCCGGAGAAAAGCCAGGAAGAGACCCATCCGACCAGAGGAAAAAGCAGAAAACAGAGCGGGAAAATTCGCGGAGAGCTGAATTCGCGGCCGTTTTTCGATCGGCGCCGGTCGTTCCCAGACCTTCCTTTGATATCAAGTGAAGGTGGAGAAGCGATCTACAAGGCCATGCCGAGGGCCGTCGGAGTTCGTCGCTGAGGTCGCCGGAAAAAATTGAGAAGTTACCGATCGGAGCAGCGTAGCACAAAAGTGCAGAAAAGTGTCTAACTTTCCGGCATCCGACCGACCGACCGGAGCCGCCGTTGATTGTCAGACCACCTCCAAGACCTTCACCATTCTGACATCTACAGTTTTGGGCGAACTCCGCCACCATTCAGTTGGCAGAAAAGCCGCCGCGGGAGCCCCAAAAGCTCCGCCGCGTCACGCCTTAGCCGGGTCCAACATGCCCGTTTACTTCTACTGCGTCCACAAGACTCGGCAGATCCGTGACCAGCCATTTACCCGCAGACCCGTGACGAGATCTAGAGCGTGACTGCGTTCGTGACCACCCGCAACCCGAATTGGAGCTGGTGTACAGTACACCACCCGTAGACTGGCGCACACAGAAAGAAAGGAAGCCGGCGTACACCATTCGGTCCGATCCAGTATTTGTTTGGTTTGAACCAACCCAGAACGGCCTGGTTCAGCATCTTTCCAGACTGATCAAGGCAAATTTATCAAAGGCAGCAAAAATTCACTGTTTTATATAACTTGTAAAAATAAAAGAGAAATAGTGGATTGTGAGTACTAATCTCACCGTGGACTGACTTAAGGATTCAAGTTGAACCCTAAGGAACCACGTAAAAAATTTTCCTGCGTGTTATTTCATGTGTTTGTAATATCTTATATTTCCATCACACTATCTCTTTGCGCGGTAAGGGCACCTCGGTCCCACCGAACCTTTAAACCTGAATCACATAAGGAACCAATTCGAGGGGGCGGACGATCCCGCGCCCGAACAATCTTATAATTATAAAAAAGTTTACACATTGTTTATTTAATATAATCATAAAGATTAAATATATTGTGGCTAACTTGAGGCGAATTAATGGTCATTTGAACAGCTAGTAAAAGATGTTTAATGTATACAAGTATCTAAAGATAAATGCATACATCACTTGTCTTAAAAAAATTAATTAATCAACCATCTAGGTATACCACACGAAGTTCAAAGACTTCATTATATATTCATGAATTTCATTTATGCTTCCGTCATCTTCCAACAATTCAAAGTAAAATTTCACCGCTTTAAAAAATATAAAATCACATTAACAAATAATGTAATCTAATATTTATATGAAAGAAATAAACTTTCCAATTATCAATTTGAAATGAAAAATATTTTTACATATATAGTCGATAAGAGTTGTATGTGGTATTATTTTGTGTTGTTCTTACTCGGATTAAATTTTGAGCATCAACCACATATGTATAAAGGTTAATATTATAAAGCATCACAAATCTCAAAATTTTTCATTCTTAATGAAGATTTTATAAACCAATTTATGGAACATGACATCTATATATCAATCTCATTCTTATGCATATATTCACATATAAATATTATAAAAAAATAAAAGAGATATCGACAAAGGATAAATATTATTACTCAACCTCTTAAAAATAAGTCGAGTTGTAAACATAAATTTACGACTTTCAAAGTCATCATCCAACAAAAACCTTTATTTAGAGTGCATCATAAAAATTTTTAATATAAAGGCATTTGGTTAAGCATATTTTTTCCCACTAATAAGATATCATTGAAAATACAATCGAAAATCACAACGTGTAACGATGAACTTCACCATCAAATAAGGATTTTGTTCTTAATTTCGGCAACTCTAGTTTGTCACAAAATTTATAGATCATTTTAAATAAAAAACAATTATCCTTATTTTCATATTTTTTCTCTAAACTAACAAGAGAAAATTAATAGTCTTGCACTATATAGAAATATTTGGTATTTATTATATTTTCAGTTGTATGCCAAAAATAAAAAAAGCAACATAATACTTTATATGATACAAAATCATTTAAATACCAAATTAAATGAAAAAATAACCAATAAATATGGTCATTTTAGTGCCTTAGTCTTAAAAAATAGGGTATAGATGCCAAATTATTTAATCTAGTGGAAGCTTCGTTCTAGTTTTAAGCTCGTAAAAAAAATTAAACTAGAAGGAATAATTTGAGAAATTTAACATACAACAAAATCAATGTTTATTAAAGGTTCTATAATACCTTTGTCAGCCAATTTTTTAACAATGATCAAGACTACATAATGCAACTGAAATATGAACTAACAGATCATTTCTCAAACTACATGATCATTATAAAAATAATCTATGCAAGTATCCACATTTATAATTGTATCAAAACTAATCTAATTAAAAAATAATCAATAATGTGCTTGAAAAAGATTTAGAATAAGCAGAAAAGTGTTAAAAAAACACCTATTTGGGTGAAAGAATTTGCTTACACAAAGAATTTGTAACCAATAGTCATTAAGATATTAAAAATTAACTATGTGGCATAAAATCGAACATTGAGCCATGCTCGCAGTTACCATTTACCTACCCACTTTTTAAAAAATTATATCTTAATAGAATTTTAGCTACTAAGTTCTAGGTGAGATTAACAAATAACCTTCCAATTGAGAACTCCTACTTAATTTATGTTTCAGTTTTAGCATAAATTAAAAAGTTATTTTGTGCAACATATGCATAAAACAATTTTCTTCAGATTCTTTACTAGAATTGAATTATTAGTAATGTACTATTATTAATGTCAAAAAACATTACTCATATACAACAATTAATGTACAATAAATACATTTCTAAATTATGCACAAAAAGTGTAATATATATATATATATATATATATATATATATATATATATCTTGTGTGTGTGTGTGTATAGACACACACACACACACAAAGTATTATATATTAGTATACACAAAGTATATAACAATACCCACATAAAGTACATTTTAAAATATTATATATATACAAATTATATAAAATTATGTACACAAAGTACAACTACGTGTAGGTGTCATCTGTACCAAGCTAATTAAAACTTGTCATCGGTTTTATTTTCAAGTCCATTAATATTAAATTCTTGTCACAAAATAAAATTTGGACACTTAAATTGATGATACTTGCTAATTTTCTTCATCTATTTTGACTATATAATTTAGTCTTCCACTTTCTTGAATATAAATTTAAATCAAAATTGTAAATAATACAAGGTTGAATTAAAATATTGACTGACACTTTGTAAAAAAATGATGAAGGCCGAACATTTTATTTAATCCACCAAGATAAAAATTAAATATTAGATAGATAGCTACAAAAACGGTCTTAACCATGGATAATTTTCATGTGATTATCACCTAGACAATCTATTATTAGAATGAAAGTGAGATATAAAATTCAAAATAATGGACGTGAAAAATTTAGCAGGATAAAAAATCTAGCTTCTACTGCCAATGCAATCAAGTTTGCCATCAAAATCGATTAATTAAAAATTTTCAACTATCTCCCTTACCCAATATTTAAAATTGGATTAATATTTATTTTATATAATAGGGAGGTTTGTTATTTCAACTAGTCCTCGTGTTCTTCGAATGGACCTCTTAATTGTTGAGGGGTTGCCCAAAAGCAATATATAGGGCACACCTAGTGTTTAAAATTGGTTGAATATTTGTCACAAAGACCATAGTAAACCACTTAAGCTTTACAAAAATTGATCAATTTTATATTGGATTAGTACATTCATGACATACATACATGCATAGATATAAGAAAAAATTATTTGCATAAATCTTTTAAGAACGCATCTTAAAAGAAATTCACAGATCATCTTGGGAATTAAAATTGTAGAAAAAAATATTTATTTTATAATAATAATGAAGAAAATAATAATTAAATCATTATTAAAAAATCAATAAACATGATTTATGATCAACAAATAATCTAATCATGCTTTCATTTCGAGAAAATAGCGTGGAACTTCTTATTCTAGCAGCTTTGATACCAATGTATAATTTAACTATATATGACAAAATATAAATAAAATAAAAACTTATCTTACAACGGAATAGATCGTTAAACAAGAGTCACTATGCTCGCAAGTTAAGACTTGATCACTAAGAAAAAGTCTGATTTTCACGACCTATCATCCCTCTCCTTAGAAATAATGTAACTCTTTTTTCTTTCCCTTTTGGAGGTTGGGGAAAAAATATAATATTTATACGTTTTTTTCATCATTATCTCAAACTAATATATAAGATAAATATAATGAGATAATATTTGATTAACTTGAAACTAAGCCAATTTTAATTTCTTGATTAATTTGGTGAGTCCACCCATTTATAGGTGTCTCCACGAAAAACATATGCCAACACAGGGGACTTACTTCAAGAACATCCTGTGGCATTTAGGAAGGTTGACACATTGAGTGAGCATCTGATTCTTCCGCCATTTGCTTGAGTTACCAGGAAATGGATCTCGTCACTATTCTTTGTTCTGTGCTTTGGTACTCGTCACTTCACAAATATTGCAACCCTTGAAATTGCTCCCTAGTGGAGTCACCAAAATGTTTGAGCAACGAGCACTCAGCCAGCCGCTAGCTCAAGCAATAAAATTTTGATGGAGTGATTTAAGATTTAAGTGTTTATAGTTAAAAGGTTCGGGTGAAAACAGGGATCACACCTGCTAGCTATTATCAGTGGATGATGTGTTAAATGCACAAAAAAAGGCACACATCGAATTTTTATGTGGTTCCACATTGGCCTTAATGTGAGATCCAACAAGTCAATCCACCGTGAGTTTCTTAACCTACAATCCAATCTTCTTTATTTATTTTATACTTTAAACATTTAGCGGATTTTCTTCGATTACACCTCAAAATGTGTGCCCAAGTTTGAGACTCCAATTTTTGCTTCTTTTTGGCCTTCAAATTATGAAATGGACCATGCCAACATGTCCATAATATGTAAAAATGGTGGGGGATCGAGTTTCCCGCAAATCAAAGGCCAGGAAGGTTATTAAATAAGTTTTTAATTTAAAATTTGAAGTTAGCGTACCGAAACACTCCGACCAAAACAAGTCTTGGTGGCGGTCCTCAAGGGACAAATGAGGATGGGCCTTGAACGGTTGGTCTTGCAATTGGGCATGATTGGCTATTAACAAAGCAGCTTGGCGGACCGGGCCGTCGGATCTTAATGAGGTCACTAGCAGGAGGTGGACACAAAGAAGCAGCAGTTGGATTGACAGGCCATGGCAGAAACTTGGATGTGAACAACTCTCAAACAGGTCTAGGGCCCATTTATCTCCTCAACACGTTTTTCTTCTTTCCTCGACTTGCAGCGGCATCTCATGGCTCCTCCGGCAACCACAATGTCCCCCAGCGGCTAGTGACTATGGGCCTCAACAGAAGGACACATGGGGAGTGCAGTGGGTTGACTCCAGTTTCCGACAGTGGCAAAAATTTTTCGGAAAGTGGCAAGGTGGCAGAGATGACCGGAACACTTCAGCGGCGTAGCACCTCTGTTCCAGCGGCAGCGAGCAATGGTGGCAGCTGTCCTCCTACTCTGTTCAACATCCAACGTCTGCACTAACTCTTTGGGGATGGAAACAGCAAGAATCACGGCTCCAGGACAACAGTACTTCCTCGTCACTGGTTCGACAGCTTGGCAGCGATCCCCCACGCCTCTCTTTCCTTCCAAGCTGTGTAGAAGAAACATGGGAGTGTTGTTACTATTTTCATGCATGTGTAAGTAAATGCATCGAACTATTAATAAAGTGACGAGCAAATATTATTTTTACAAGGAATATTTTATTATATTGACGATAGCTAAGTTATTAAACATACAAAGTTATCTATATAGAAATCCAACGGCCTGGACTCATTTTTTTTAACCCTTTTCCCCTTGTTCACGCCGCTCTACCCTGGCCTCGGCCCTGTCCCACCCTCGGCCAAGTCCCCCCCCCGGTCCCTCCAGCAGCCGCCATCCCCCACCGCCCCAGGCGCTGCCCGGCCCACCCCGACCCCCCCCCTTGCAGGCTCTGCCCTGCCCGGCCCACCCCAACCCCCTACCGTGGCGCCGCTTCCCCACGGGCACGTTCCCCCCTCCCCCACACCCCCACTGTCGCCCTGGCGGCGCATTTTCGCCTCCCCCGGTCGCCCCGCCCAGCTCCCCCACAGTGCGCCACCGCGAACTTCCTAGCACCTCTCCACGAAACAGAGGAGGGAGGGGTGGCGAACAGGATAAGGGAAAGAGAAAGAGGGGAAAGGAAGGGAAGAGGGGCGGCGATGGCGTTGATGGCCGGTGGTGATGCAGGTGACAACGACAGCGAGGTCGCTGGTGGTCGTGGTGGAGCAGTAAAAACAGGGGGGGTGTGAGTTAGGAGTGAGTCAAGTTTTTATTAAGAATTTTTTTAAAAAAAACAAATTTTATTTCACAATATTGACTCGAGTAGGGAATGAGTCAAGTTTCATTATAAAATTATTTTATTTTATTTTTTAAATTAATTTGGTAATATTAACTCGAGATGGGGAGAGAGTCAAGTTTTTATTTCAAAATTATTTTATTTTATTTTTAATTTTATTTTGTAATATTGATTCGAGTCAGGAATGAGTCAAGTTTTTCTCTTATGGTATTTTTTTTAAATTTTTTTAAAATTTATTTTGTAATATTGAATCGAGTCAAAAGCAAATCAAGTTTTATTACGAAATTATTTTAAAATTTTTTTAAATTTTATTTCATAATATTGACTCGAGTGGGGAGCGAGTTAAGTTTTTATTACAAAATTATTTTATTTTATTTTTTAAAATTTATTTCTTAACTTTGACTCGAGTGAGGAGCAAGTCAAGTTTTTCTTACGAAATTACCATCACCAACATCCCCTGCGCGGGATCGAGTAAAGTTTTTATTATGAAAATATTTTATTTTTTAAAAAAATTTATTTCGTAATATTAACACGAGTTGGGACTGAGTCATATTTTTATTACGAAATTATTTCATTTTTTTAATATTTATTTCGTAATAAAAAATTAACTCGAGTCAGGATCGAGTTAAGTTTTTATTACAAAACTATTCTCCCCTGTTCTCCTCCCCCCCCCCTTTGTTTGTCATGCCACCTCATTGCCGGCCGCCCGCGAGGTGGGGGGCAGTAGGGGGTTGGGCTACAGCATGAGGGGGGCCGCGGCTGCAGGCGGGGGTGGCAGGGGGACCGCCGCTTTGGGCAGGGGCGAGGGGGATGGGTGGGGGCGTGGCTGCGGGCGGGGATGGTGGGGGGACCGCAGCTTCTGGCAGGGGCAGGGGGCGCGGCACCGGGCGGGGGCAGGTGGGCCGCGGCTAGCACGGGCGGGGGGGGGTGAGGGGGAAACGTGGCTGCGGGTGGGGCCAAGGGGGGTGGGGGGGTGCGCCGCGGCTGCGCGATGGAGCGGTGGGGGACCGTGGCTGCAGGCGAGGCCGGGGGCGGGGCAGGGCCGGGGGGCGAGGGCGGGGACGGCAGAATCTGACAGGGGGGGGAATGTGGCCCGTGCAGGAGAAAACAGGGGAGGGGGGAAAAAAGGAAGGAAAGATTTGGACCGTTATATTTTGATCCAACAATCCAAATTAAAAACGCTGCCTCTGCGCTGCATTTTGATGCAGCGCATAGTAGCATTCTCGTATGATAATGATCTATTTTAAACTAAGGGGTTAAGTGAAGCAAGAACCAGTATACTACTATAACTTACCGGTATACTACTATAACTTATAAAATGATGTAAAGGCACAAAGAAAGAAGATAATAGCCAAAGTTCATACAACTTTTTTAATAAAAATAGATCTCGAATAAATAACTTCACTTAGTTGATAAGTAGCACATCATGTTATATTAATCAAGTTACACATAATTGTGATTGATATCCAGGGAAGCTAATTTAATTATAATAGACTTCTACATCTTATTATAACCTACAACTATAACATCATTTCACATTTCTGTGCAAACAAAACTATATTGGTGCATCACAATCAAATCCTTTATATGGATATCTATGATTTTAATATATTCCTACCTTTAACTACTTCACCCCTAGACATCATCAATTTGTCTATTCCTAGGTCTCGACTGAATTTTTCAACCATGCAAAAGTTAGCTACTCTCCTAAAGCAATAAAAGGTACAAAGTAATCAACTCACAATCATTGCAAGAAGATAACACAAACAAGATATATTATATATCAATCAAGATTCATTATCACCCCATATCACTTAATGTTTACCCCATATAAGAATGACAATGCATCGTGAAACTCATTAAAGAAAATAACATTGAGAAAAGAAGGGAAAAGTTATGCAAGTTTGTGATGATGAAGCCTTGACGTGAATTTCTCTTCAGCAGTGCTACATTTGTGCAACTCAGCCTCCACAACTTCTTCTATGCAACCTTCACTCTTTCTTCAGATTGGTTGTGTGAGAGGATGAAAGCTGAAAAGATGAAGAGTGAATTTTCTTCTTCTAATGCCTTTTTCTAATTTCTGTCCCTCTTCTATGTAAGGTGAGTGAAGTTATAGATAACTCACGGAAGTAGAACTCTCATGAAAGTGCAACAGCTTCTTGGTGGCTTCCTTCCTCCAAAGTAGGGCACATGTATTAACTCCATCATCTACATTTTGTATTATGCTTGCACCCTTGCACCCTTGTCTCCTTATTTTCTCTACACGGTAGGTGGAGTTGGTAAAGTTGTCCTATGTGGTTCAAGTGATTCAAACATGTCAAAACGGTAGAGGAAACTTCATTGCATCTTCCATTCCAACCAATGCACATGAGTGTCTTATTTAATCATTGGCAGTGGTTGGATGTGTTCTTTACTTGCTTCTAAAGGTGTCCATCTAACGGGATGACAAAAGAGGATTTATTGGAGTGGTGGATTTGACTAAAAGGTGGGAAGTAGGTATATGTGTGCATACTTCCTTCCATGGTCAAAAGCATGTGCAAGAATTTGTAGGTTTGATTGTGTGTAGGTCTTATTCTCCTATGATATTCTCTGAAGTGGTCCATCCTAGGTTAGTGGTGGAGTAGTTTGATCCCAAATACAAGTGTGCACAACCTTTTTTATTCTCCTTCAAAATATGATTCTTTATTTAGATTTGGTTGTAGATTTGATCATGTTTGCTATAGCTTGCAATATTTAAAAAAAATAAATTTTAGTTGAAAATGCTAACAAAAATGGTGCTAAGGCATGAAAAAGATATACAAAAGCTATGAAAATATTATGTTAATCTATGAAGTATCAAACTTCCAAACTTAAACTTTTTAGTCCCTAGTAAAATAAAATATTAATGGTCAACCCAAAAATCTTGATATCCAACAACCAAATGGTAAAGGACTTATCTACACACAAGCAAAAAACAATGAGCAATTTTCACACAATTGGTTATTCCTTCTATAAAACACAATTAAGTTTAGACCAATTGGGAACCTTGCAGGTCTAGGTAGATTGGTTCATCATAAGTGGCATCAAAGTTCCACTTTTGGATTGCCCAATATGCTTTATACTCTAACATAAAAGGTAAGTAGCATGTTTTACCAAATACTATCCTATATGGGGACATTTTGATTGGTATCTTAAAAGCTATACGGTAAGCCCATAATACACTATCCAACTTGAGTGACCAATCTTTTCTTGATAGACTTACAACCTTTTCTAATATTCTCTTGATTTCTTGATTGGAGATTTTTGCTTGTCCACTTGTTTATGGATGATATGTTGTTGCAAACTTATCCTTGACTCCATACTTTGTTAATAGAATTTCAAAGGCCTTGTTGTAGAAGTTACCGATGATGGCTCTTGCGGTGATAAATATTTTAAAGATGTTTTTCTTCACGAATCTTACTACTATCATGGCATCATTGGTTGGGAATTTAACATCCCATACCCGATTCATCCTTGAACCAAACCAAACCGAAATGTTATATTATTTAATATTTCAATTTCTTAACTTAATTACATGGAAGACTAAGCCCACAAAACCCCTTAAGATCTAAGCCTCCTTAGGTTCTTAGATGGAAGACAACCACTACCCATAACCGCAACAAAATATAAACATTATTCAAAATATTATTAATTATTAGAAGTATGAATTTCCAAAACATAGGGTTATTGCATCAGTATAATAAGCCAAGAGTAAAGATTTTTGATGACCAAAATAAAATAGGAAAGTAGCATAAAACAACTCGACAACAACGCGATGTGAGATGTATATGTGTGAAGACTTTAGCATCCCCCTGTAACTATCAGCAACACTCTAGGCACACCAACTACATTAATATTAAAAACCAAAAAATGACAGTAACAAGTTATGTAACAAGTAACTGGTCCATAAAATAAAATAAATATAATATAAAACTTGCATTCAAATTCAGTAGTTTATATTAAAGTAAATAAGGAGATAGTACATCACAAGAAGAATCACACAACACCCAAAGGAAACTACATCGGCGTGCGACCCGCAACTAATCGGGTAACACCCTTTCTCCTATCTTCTCCAATTACACCATGATCATCTCCTCCAAGCTCCGAAGACAAGCCAAGTACACCATAGTCATAACATATGCCGTAGAATACAATACTCGTAACTCTACTCCTCTTCAGATGTGAGAAGCTCATAGACGCAAAGGTGAAAATGATGTAACAAGAAGAGAAAGCAAAGAGTTGTGTCAATCCCAATGGCAATGAAACAACTAGGCTCCTCAACAGGTCACGCCGGGGACTTACCTGAAACAATCTCCTCACCCTCAAAATCGTAAAAACATAATATAATAATAAAAAGCTTGGAATAATGATATTTATAGGCCTCCAAAAAGAAGGCAACTTGCAATTGATCTTTTGGTTCTCGAAAACAATTGAAGGGATCTCATCCTAAAGGGTTATTAAACATTATGTCTGAAATACCTAAATTAAGTGGGTTGAGATAAAACTTCGTCCTATGATATAAAACAACTCACCCATGAGATAAGAGTAAAATGAGAAATAATTCTAAAACAAACATTTTCTTCAAGTTGCAAACAATCTGCCAGCGAGCTCGAACCACATGACCTACTAGCAAACATCTTACACAATCTATACGATGCATGCATGAGAATGAGTGATCAAACGAGATAAAAATAGATGAATAAAAATATGACGTGAACGAATGAAAAGGAATAATAACAAAACAATAGTTCAAGAGTAACCAAAATAGAAGATTTAACCAAACTGTAGGTATATTATATCAAGGTTTTAGATTTGGCCAAAAGTTATAGACTTTCAGCAAATGTCAGAAAAAAAGGAAAGGATTAAATAACAACATACTTCAAAAAATAATGGCTCACCATAGATTCAACAACAAAAATATGTTCTTCAAAATATATTTGACATACAAGTACCTCACCATGCAAACAACTTTGATGGCAAATTCTGGCAAACTTCGGTGGAGAACAATATTAGGAAAACTCAACAAAAAGTTGAAGGATGAGACAGTTTTTCTTAGAAAAATGAGAAGATGAGGAAATAAGAAGACAATGAATCTTGGTATAAGGATTTGAAAATATTTATATGAATGCATATATAATTAATACACATGACCCACCATGTAAAAGGGTCTATTAATTTGATATTACTCATGACATCTTTATGATACTAATTAAATTATACTTATATAAATTTCTTGATTTTTGTAATGGTACAATACTAAAGAAATTTTTAAATAAGTATGAAGTCAAATTAGTTACATATAGGTGCTTCCTGGTAGTGTCAAGACTATGAGGAAGTGGTGTGACAACAAGCCAAATGTTATATCAACTTAGGTATTTGATAACATCTTAACACTAAGTCCATGACTAAAACACCTCCCAAAATAACCACTTTAATGTGTAAACGACTTTATTAACTATTTCTAAAACACAATGCATACCAAACAAAACCACATTAACAGGCACCCACACGAGCCAAAGCCTTCCAAACCAAGGCACGAGCAACACCAACTCTCCCTAGAATCGAGAGCCAAAGGCCAAGCCAACCCAAATCGAACTAAAAGGTGAATTGAATCAAACCAAAGGGCAAACCAAAACATACAACAGATAAAATTCTAAGCCAAAGGGCCAGATCTTGCAATCTCACCTCCTTAAACAAATTGTTCTTGGAATTTTCCTAAGAACGGAGAAAAATCCTCAAAACACAAACTCACGGCCCAACAAGCAACATAGAAAATAACTCAACCCAAAGTTGAAACCTCAACACAAGATAGGATGACTCTTCCGCAAATTGTCCTCCAACTCACAGGAGGATTCCTCAACACCTCTATGGCTCCAGTGTACCCGAACCAAATTCACTACTTTATTGGGAAGCTTCTTTCTTGATGGTCAAGAATACACAATGTTTGCTCCTCATATGACAAGTTTGGATGCAACTCAATCTCCTTATAACTGATAATATGTGATGGATCTGAAATATACCTCCCCAACATAGAAATATGGAATACTGGATGAACTGTTGATAAATGTAGAGGCCAAGCCAACTCATAAGCTACCTCACCAACCTACTCCAACACAGAAAATGGTCCAATATACCTCAGGCTACGTTTTCCCTTCTTCCCAAATTTAATGTTTCCTATTGAAGGTGACACCTCAAGGAACAAAAGGTCATTACCTTAAATCCGAGTTCTCAACGTCTCAAATCAACATAGGACTTCTATTGATCTTAAGCCACTTTCATTCTTTTCCTTATCTGAGCCTCAACTTCATGAAATTGACAAACCATATCCGGTCTAACCACAAGAGGTTCACTACCCTCAATCCAACACAACGGAGATCTGCAAGATCTTCTATACAATGCCACAAATGGTGTCATACCAATGTTTGCCTTGTAATTATTGTTGTAAGAAAACTTTAACAAAGGTAGGTATTCCTCTCAACCACCATCAAAGTCTAACATGCACACTCTAAGCAAATCCTTTAAAGTCTGAATAGTATATTTAGATTGTCCATCAGTTTGTGGATGAAAAGCAGTACTGAAGAACAATTGAGTACCCAATGCTCCTTGGAATGCTTCCCGAAAGTTGGAAGTAAATCTCAAATCATGATCTGACTCTTGGCACTTTATGATACCTCACAATCTTTGAGATATATAACCTTGTCAATTTCTCTAATATGAAGTCCATTCTAATTCAAATAAAATTAGTAGATTTTATCAATCTATCAACAACTACCCAAATAGCATCATCGTGATTTCTCACCTTTGGTAAGCCAGACACAAAATCTTAGGCAATACAGTCCCACTTTTTTGGAATTGCTAGAGGTTGCAGAGTACCACATGACCTCATGTGTTCTGCCTTAATCTGCTAACAAGTTAGACAGTTTTTAAAAAAATCAATTACATCTTTCTTCATACCTAACCACTAATATGTTCTTTGCACATCATGATACATCTCTGTAGCTCCAGGATACACAACACTTCTAAAAGTACGCACTTCGAACAAAATATCACTACAAAGAACAGGAAAATCTAGAACTTGAGAAACATAGAGTCGTTTATTCAGTTGAAATATTCCATCATCAATCTTAGAATATTTTGGATAAGCTTGTAAAGAGATCCACTGATTTGGTAACACATCTCTTGCATGTTCTAACTTAACTTTACTAGATATACTAGGCCATATTGTCAATTGAGTCATCATGGTTACAATATCCTGATCTCTGAGTTAAGTTGGATAACAACTCAAAGCATCAGCCACCATATTAGGTTTTGCTTCATGATAATCAATCTTAGCATTCTAATCAGTCAAGAATTCCAAACATCTCCTTTTTCTATTGTTTAAGTCTATTTCGGTAAAGATATACTTCAAACTTTGATAACCAATCATTAACTTGAATAGAATTCTATACAAATAATGTCTCCAAGTTTTTAATGCATGAATCACTGTAACTAACTCCTAATCATGAGTTATATAACTCTTCTCATGTGGCTTTAATTATCTCGACGCATAAGCAATAACTTTGTCTTTCCGCATAAGTACACATTAAGATTTTATTTCTTATTTGGTTTGGTTTGGCCTTTCGTTTGATTCAATTTCCCTCTTGATTCAATTTGGCTTGTCTTGGCTTTTGGCTCTCGGTTCTATGGAAACTTGGTGTTGCGTGTGCCTTAGTTTGGAAGGCTTTTAGCTCATGTGGGTGTCTATTGGTGTGGTTTTGTTTTACATGCATTGCATTTTAGTAGTTACTAGGGTCGTGTTGGGGGAGGGGGGGAGGGGGTTGTTTTAGTCATGCATTTAGTGTTCAGATGTTATCAAATACTTAAGTTGATATGACTTTTGGTTGGTTAAGATTTCTTTAGTGTTATACCATTACAAAAGTAATGGAATTTATGTAAGTATAATTCAATTATAACTATAAAGATGTCATAATTCATGTCACATTAATAGACCATACCACATGGTAGGTCGTATCTATTAATTTTAGATACATTCATGTACACCTCTTTAATTCCCTATACCAAGATTTGTTGTCTTTTCATTTCTTTACTTCTCATTTTTTTATGAAAAACTTTGTCTATATAAATATAACTTTTTACCCTAAATTTTAAATCATATTATTATCATCAGTCCACTTTTTGTTGAGTTTACCTAATATTATCGTCTGCCAGAATTCATTAGAATTTTCCATCAAAGTTGGTTGCATGTTGAGGAGCTGTACATCAACTATACTTTGAAGTACATATTTTCCTTGTCAAATCTGTGTGAGTCACTGTTCTTTAGAGGATGTGTTTTTTCTTACATTTGATGAAAGTTTATAATTTTTTACTAGAACTAGAACCTTAACCTTGTATGCCCACAATACGGTTAAATCTTCTATTTTAGCTCTTGCACGGTTGTTTTTTTTATTTTTTATTTCATTTATTCACATCATATTTTTATTCATCTATTGTAACAAATATATATAATAATTGATTTACATTAATATTATTTTGTTTGATCACACAATTTCATGCATGCATCATATTGATTGTGTTACATATTGAGTTGGGTTTGTTTATAGATCACGTGGATCTAGCTTGCTAGTAGATTGCTCAGAGCTTGGAGACTAGTTCTATTGAGGACTTATTTTTTATTTTACGTTTATGTGATAGGTAGGTTGTTTTATATCGTACGACAAGTTAAGTAGTGGTTTTATCGCAACCCACTTAATTCGGGGCATTTAGATATCATGTTTAATAACCTTCGAAGATGAGATCCGTTTGGTTGTTTTTGAAAATCAAAAGATCACTCGCAAATTGCCTTCTTTCAAGAGGCTTATTAATATTATTATTCCCTATCTAAGTCTATTATTATTATATTATGTCTTCACGATTTTGAAAGTGGGGTGATTGTCAGAGATTGTTTTGGGTAAGTCCCACATTGAGGGGTAAGTCGTCGGGCACAAACTGTTGAGGAACCTACGTTGAGGAGCCTAGTTATTTCATTATCGATGAGATCGACACAACACTCTACTTTCTCTTCTTGCTACATCATTTTCACCCCTATGTTCTCACACCTAGAGAGGTGTAGGGTTACAAATATAGATACTGTGTTCTACGATGTATGTCATGACTGTAGTTTACTTAGATGCATGTATAATTAATAAACATGACCCACCATGTGGTATGACCAATTAATGTGACATGACTTATGACATCTTTATGGTTCTAATAAAATTGTAAGTCTATGACTTCTATAATGGTACAATACTAAAGAAATCTTTAAATGAGTGTGAAGTCAAACTGGTCATATACATAAAGTAGAAGACTATTAAGAAGTGGTGTGATAGTAAGCCAAAGTTCATATCAACTTAGGTATTTGATAACATCTTGACACTAAATGCATGAATAAAATAACCCCTCCAAAACGATCAATTTAACATGTGAACGGTCTTATTAACTACTTCTAAAATAAATACATGCCAAACAAAACCACACCAATAAGCACCCACACGAATCAAAGCCTTCCAAACGAAGGCACGAGCAATGCCAAAAGCCAAGCCAAACCAAATTAAACTAAAGGCAAACTAAATCAAACCAAAGGCCAAACCAAACTGTATAACAAATAGAAGCTTCAGCCAAAGGGCACTAAATGTGAACAAATGTGTACTCATGCAGTCATGACATATGCCATAGTTAGCCTCTCCAGGGTGTCAGAAGCTCATTGATGCAAGGGTGAAAATTATGCAGCAATAAGTGAAAGTAGAGCATTATGTCATGTTGATGTCATCGACAATAAAATAATTGAACAGATCGCGCTCGGGGACTTACCTCTTAAAGTGGGACTTACCTGAAATAATCTCCCCATTTTCAAAATCGCGAAGACATGATATAATAATAATAGGCTTAGGTAGGGAATAATAATATTAATAGGCTTCCGAAAACAAGGCACTTTACGATTGATCTTTTGATTATCAAAAACAACTCAAAGGATCTCATCCTCGATGTTTATTAAACACGACATATAAATGACCCGAATTAAATAGGTTACGATAAAATCACCACTTAACTCGTTATACGATATAAAACAACTCACTCATCAGATGTGTAAAATAAGAAATGAATCCTAATCAGATCTAGTCTCCAAGCTCCAAGTAATCTACCGGCGAGCTCGAATTACACAACCTATAAATAAACCCAATTCAATATCTAACACAAACTATATAATACATGCATGAAAATGCGTGATTAAACGAGATAAAATTAATTTAAAACAATTATTATATATATTTGTAGATTATAATAGATAAATAAAAATATAAAATGAATAAATAAGAAAGAACAATAACAAAAAAAGAGTGCAAAAGTTGCTACAAAAAAAGATTTAACCATACTCTAGGTATACAAGGTTAATGTTATAAGAAGATGATTAAATAAGAATATATTTAAAAGAATAATGACTAACACAAATTCCACAACGGAAGGCAGTAATTGCATACTACACATGCAAAAGCCAATTCAAAAAAATTACCAAATATGTAAACAAGTTGCTCCTACAATCACACCCCCTTGTTGGATAGCTCATGGGGCCATCATAGGCTTAGATAACTTGAGAAAATCACTGACCATTGCGGACATACAATGAAACAAAAAATCAAAAGTTTCGTTTGGCTAAGTTGAAAGGAGGCAAGGAGATAGATGATAAACGTCTGCCCGGCAACATCCAGCACATCCCACAGCCACCTAGTCAATTCAAATTCAACACTATTTCATTGAAGATAAAACTTATGTGCCCTATATATGCTTTTCTAAAGGAGAAAGTTGTAGAAAATAAAAGTGAAAAAGTCCAAAATCATTAAAAGCAAAAATTGAAGGCGATATCCAAACTGATTCCATGCTGATGCAAATCAATCAGACCAAAGCACCAAGCAGGAAAAAATGAGCCAATGTAAATTGAACTTATAGAAGACATCAAATATATCCAAGATAATTATCCAAAAGTGAATGATTCTAACTGCTGATGAAGTTGTGGACTTTGAAGTAGCTCTATTACTTCATACCGAATCCATGAACCCTGAGGTAAAAATGGAATGAATCATGATCAACCCTGGACAAAATATTTAAGAGTTAAATACGATGCCATCTTTTGCTCTGTGTACATAAATCGTCCATCAATAGAAATAGCAAATTTTGCTTCTGCCTAATTCTAACCCTCAAAAAAAATCATATTGAGGCCAAAAATCATAAAAGCAAGATCAAGGAAAATTTAGATAAAAGCAACACACCCTCATCCTCATTCAAAGTTATGGACACCTCACCAATCATACAAATAAGACTAATATTATATCCAATATTATAATCAACATAAACCCCACCCAAAAATAGACATCTATTTTGCTGTTACTTATAATTGTTATGGACTCACTGCCAGCTCTATCATAAATAAAAATAAGGCTATTTGTATACAAAATGTAACTATCAAAAGTGACTATAATTTAGAATTACTTTAGCAAACGAAAATACAAATTTTTTACTCTTCTCATCTCTACGAAGAAGTCTGCAACTTTTTTGCAATACAAATCATATAGGCAACAACACCTTATCTAAATAATCTAAGCTATTGATAAAAATCCCCAAAGTTGGAGATCAACAACAACGAACATAATGTATGGAAAAATAACGCCTGAGAAATAAAATAAAATAAAAAAATAGATATTTAAAGTGAAAAACACTCATTTTCCCCAATGTCAAAGATTACATGACAATAACGAACAATTCACTACTTCGACAAAAGATTACAACCATCAAACATATAGAAATATACGAAAAGATTACTCACTTAACCTATATAATTGAGATTACAAGATTTATCTATCTCAATTCTCTGTATAAGATTAAACTGGTGAATAATATTTTCCTCTTTTTCTTATCTCTATGTTCATTTTTTATTTTTTCTCTTTTTTCTCTCTCTCACTTTTCAAAGTGAGGCAAACAAGTCTATATATATAGAGATGTTTTGAGACCCTTTCATCTTCAATGGTACAACAAACAGTCACTTCTATTTGGTATCCCGAGATTCCTCTGGTATTCTTAGTATGACAATAGGCTACTTACTGTTAATATTCATAATTACAAATATTAACACAAGCAACACTTTGATCCAAGCAACACTTCACTTATCATACATGTATACAAGATCTACAAAAAAATCATACCAAATTTTATAAACACAATCAAACTGTAAAACTTGTGACTCAACTCAGGGTTTTACATTAGCAAACTAGTAGGTTTAACTGTCGGTTTGAGTCGAGTCAGCTTAATAAACCTCATTTTGAGTCTAAGCACACTATGAGTTATGAGTGATAAGGGTCAAATGTACCAAAATAAATGATGATAACGTCAAAAGATGATGAGAAATGAGTTATCAAAGTACATTACAATATGCAATATATATATATATATATATATATGATCGTAGAATTATTTTTAGGCCGAATAACACATTAGGATTTGTTATATGACAGTTTGAGTGGATTATTAGTTACAGAATATGTCATTATGATGTTATAATATGTATTATATTTTATGACATTTTTTTATTCTTTATAATTTTTTTAAGAATTATTACGAGTTAGTTATTATTTTTTACTCAAGTCAGAGTCAAATCAACTTTTATTCACTATATTGCCACCGAAACTCAACCATATCTTTCTTCCTTTCCTAGACCCTGATTGTCGCCGATGCCACTCCAATTCACGTCACTGACACCACCTCCAGTAGCCGCACTACCATTGATCGATGCTGCCAAGCTACGCCAGACTATCATTGTGCCACCCCTAGACATCCCAGCTGCCACCCAGTCTCCACAACGCCAAATATCAACGTGATGGGGTCATGCTCCACAAAGACGCACCGCCGCCGCCATGACGCCAACACCCCTCCTCTCGACCTAGACGACATATCTCCCATACCCATTGCCGCTACCGAGGCTGGCAGAGGGCCAATCAGACGACCAATCGACCCTGGCTGACTTGTTGCTGCTGCTAGCAGTCATCGATGTTGTTGCTGTCCTCACTGCCACCTCTATTGGGTCGAGCTCACCGAACTAGTGCTGACCCATAGCCCCAATTACCTCGCCGAAAAAGTCACCCAAAAACCGATAGAAATTACCAGAAAATCGTCAAAAATCGCAAGAAAACCAGATTTGCTAAAATTCACCAGATCTTTCATTGAATTCCTCTAGTCGAACCCCATCGAACTTCGGACGCCACAAGGTGCCGAATTCAAGTCTTGAGCCATGTGACAAAACCCTAACTGTCGTTGATTGCCGATGACGCGAGGTATAATTAACTCTGATTTAATTTCTAAAATGTGATAATTATTAGTACAACATGCTAGGATTGATGGATTTACGTGTTAACTATTTTATTGTAATAAAAATATAAATTTACTTGACTCAATTGTATTAAAATGAATGCTAAGGAACTAATCAGGTAAACTAAGTATCGTAATCTAATGCAACGTAACGTATGAAATCTTATATAGATTGGGATTGTTGTATGATTAATGTGAGTATGATTGATGTATGTGTGCTATAGGACCTGTGAATGCATCATAAGCGGGCATTAGCTTTTAGTTTCATGTATAGGTCTGGAGTAGGGGCTCACCACCTGGGCGCGTGGATATAATTGGAGCTTCTATGAGGTCCATTTAGGACTCGCTTCATGTTTGAATTCTATACTCTGTCGTCGAGTGGTAGATTTATCGTATCCCACTCCACACGGGCCATCTAGTCGTATGAGATTTCTAGATTAATAACCCTTGAGGATGAGATCCCTTGAGTTTGTTTCTGAAAACTCACATCTAGATCACAATGCCTTTAGGCATATTATATTGATATTCCCTACGCAGGCCAATGTACATGTAGTTTTTTGAGTTTCAGTGAGATGTAAGATGAGGGAAAACCGACGGCCATGTCTTGAGATAGGGCATGTGTTTGTCAAAGTGGGCTGTTGAATTGGTGAGTGTCTGTTATATTCCCGAGGGATCCTGATAACTCTACCTTTGAGTTCCTCAAACCTAGAAAGTGTGGAGATTTATTGGTACTACTATACAACGCATGTTTAGACTTGTGGTTTCAAAGGGTATTAAAGGTGCATACTTGAGAGTACTCGGCCACTTTACTCAAGGCCAGGAGTGATACAGAAGATGTAGAGGGCTGAAAGGAAAGAGAATAATTTTTTTTGCACGAGGGATAGTTTAAAGTTGCTAATGAATGAGTGTGAGATAGAAAGGGGATGTTATTGCACGAGGTCGATGGTTCTTAGTTATTGCCATTATGAAAGTTACATGAGGAAGAGTAATGAAGTTCTCATTCAACAGGAGGATCATCTCTCCTGTGTGAGATAGTTTAAAGTTGCTAATGAATGAGTGTGAGATAGAAAGGGGACGTTATTGCGCGAGGTCGATGGTTCTTAGTTATTGCCATTATGAAAGTTCCATGAGGAAGAGTAATGAAGTTCTCATTCAACAGGATGATCATCTCTCCTGTGTTAGTTTGTTATTAGTTATTTCTAGACTAGTAACGCTCATTACTGACATATTTTTATTATATATGTTGGTGAGAACTGCAAGGAATGAGCGCTATCAGGACTACGGAGGAGCGACACTAAAATCGGGCACACATGTACCTGTTAAGTGTCATTGGAGATGATGATGTGTGTTGAACTGTGTGGATGATGAAATTTGAATGCCATTCTGTGAACTTAACATAAATATTTTTCATGTGAATGAAATTGTGAATGGAAATAAGCATGGTGAGCTATGGAGTATAGACTTGGCTCAGATGATAAGGAAAGTAAGGATAACTGGAATGTGAACGAAATGTTGTGTTTTGACAATGTTTTTTATGCTTATTGATATAAATATATACTACTTGCTAATGATAGGGTGGCCCCTATTGCACTTTTAGTGGAGACTGTCCGTTTTGTTTTAAAAATAATTATTTTCTTTAAACTTTTTGTTTGTTTAGTTTGTTTTATGCTTGATTAAATATCATAGCATTCATGTAGGACAATGGTAGAATCTAAGTATCCCATCTATGCTTTGCATATTGCATCACCATCTTGAGAAGTCAAGGGTAAATTCAAGTCAGCTTAACGGAATTGAGTAGGTTAGCTAACAATTCGGTCGCCAGTAACATTTTCGAGTTGGTTCATGGGTGAACCAAAACAGTGTGTTACACAAACCCTCACTAAACAACATCTATTACAAATTAAAAACTACACCATTATATAATGATTTGCAAACATAATAAAAAAACAAATGAATGAAATAATATTAAATATTCACCAGTACGCTTATGGTAATCATGGACACCTATAAAACAACAAACAAATGATAACCTATAACGTTTTAATGTTCGTATAAATAGTATCATTATAAAAAGTGTCAGTAATTTATAATACCTTTGCTGATTGAAAGTACAGATTTGCTATTTTTCTTATCTCCACGACTAAATCTATGGCTTTTATGCATTTTTGGCTGTACAGATAGCAACAAAATTTTATTTACAAATAACTCTACATGATGCATAGACGTGTGTGCTTATATCAACAATAACATTACAGATAATATAGAATGCAAGGGAAACAAATAAACAGCGTCTGACACACAAAACAGGGCACGTGAAAGTAAGAAACAAATAAATCAATAAAATAAGTCCAATAAATAAAAGAAAATTACTAAAAATAATAGTCGACGAGTAACATTAAGAAAAGTAATAAACAAAAAAATAACAACAATAATAAAAATAATACTAAATAAATATTTGACTAAGCACGAGTAAATATTAGTACATACACAAGTAAATAAAGAATTAAATAAATAAATAGCTAATAGAGATTAATCATGAATAATACAACATAATTATCAACTTATAAACATACAACTAAACCTGAATAAATAATAACATGTGTGAAAGAAAATAAAAATTAATTAATTAATTAATTAAATTAGGTAAGCGAAACATGAATAAAAATAATGTAAATAAAGAAATACATTATCAATAATGATAAATAATCATATGAGCATTCATCACATATGACATTTATTCAAACAACAAAAAAATAAACAATAATGTATAAATAAATAAAGAAAAACAATCATAACTTCAAGATAAGCCAAATAATGTGAATACACATATAAACTATTGTACGGAGTCTCAAATTACCAACAACGGTAAAAAAACAGGCAAAAACAATCGAAAATGAGGTGTTGAGTCAACTGTGGCACGTTAGCCAAGTCAGACTGAGTTGGCTCGATAGAGTCGAGCTCTTAGGCGAGCTCGGCTGGACTCAGTTAGCTAGGCTAGATAGCTGGCATAGATAAGGGACATGAACTAGCAGACACAAACACAGGCATAGACTGGGCAAACAGGATCACAGACACTTGGACCTAGACATAAACAAATGTACCCGACAGGGCCGTCTGTAAAACCTTAGCTTTGGGTTAGGGATTTACTCAATTTTAGCTTTGCTTGATTTGGGTCAGTATCAAGTCGGTTCAAAACAGTTCGAACCAGACTAATTTTTAGAATATGAGTATGGGGCCTAGATGGCCATATGAGCATCGTATGGTGGCTGAGTATGTAGGACTTGCACATGATAGCTTCAGTTAGGCTACAATAGCGCATGAGTTATCAGTGTATACGCGAGGTATACATATGTTTTTATGAGTTAGTTAGGATTTGAAGCCTAGATTTAGGCCATTACATTGCTTACTATTTGTTTGGGAATTTCTAGGTATTTCATTTGTATGCAACATAGGGATTTCGGATCACTGGATTGTACCTGTGTGGGCACAGCTTAATTGAGTTTAGGTTCAAGGCCCATGTAACCTTCTTGCCTCGATTCCCGCCTATAGTATCACTTTTAGGACTCATGTCATTTTTTGCTTTGGACGGTCTCAATTCGAGCTTTTCGTTCATATGTATATTGCATATACCCATAGGTGGGCCCCACTAGGCCACAAGTTGTCAAACGTCCAGATCGTACCACATGGTAAGATCTGAGCTGTACTATAATGACCCGTTTGTTCGAGCCACGAGCCAAGTGTTACTATATAAAACTAAGTGTCTCATAAATTAATTTTCTATTAATTTTCAAGATTTTAAATAGACTCTTGACATAAAAGTTAATATAATAAATGCTCGAAATAATCTAAGCGCCATGAACCGAACCAAAATCCCACTGCCATGCAAACAATCTCGAGAAAAGAATAGTCCAATAATAGAGTCTTCCAGCTGTCCTGACTCTACCCATCCTTCTATGTAGAGGCAATTCCGCGTTAGTGATAAAAACACTGAGTCGTATAATTACAAGAAATAACTAATATATTCCACAACATCTAAATTATGTCTTTTAGTGATTATGAGCCTATGCTGAGCTCTTAATATGTTGGGAGGGTGGCCACCCATCCAGCTACAATCTCATGTATGCGCACACACGCTATGTGACCCTCGGCCTGTAGTTACCGATATTTGTCATTGACTCACCCTCTTGGTATCACAAGTGCATAATGAGTCGTCTTGCGCCACTATGCCCTGTCACCCCTTTCGGCATGGGGGTAGGTATTTAATCTTTTAGGGGTGTTGCCATGTGTCAGATTGAGTCAATTCATTGACCCCAATTGCACTCGGTGCATGGTGGTCGAATATGAACTAAAGTCAACTAAGGCTCCCAAATCAAAATATATAACATTTCAAGTAATTATACGAACCTGGTATTGTGATGAGGAACCCGCAACTATGACATACGATCTTAAAGCCTTCCCTTTGTGAGTTAAATGTGCTCACAAACTATCCAGATGATGTCTCATTTAACATCAACATAACTCTTCTTTATATAGAAGAATATGTGTAGAATTCAAGAAGTCAATATATTAAATTTTATTAATATGTGTGGAATTCAAGAAGGTACTACATTAAATTTTATATAAAAGAACATAATCACAAATAATTATATTAAATACCAATAATTAGTTTGGTAATGAAAAGTCAAAAACTTGTTATTTACTTAATGTGAATGAATGCTAAATTGCACTCACAACTCCCAATCCCAAAAATTCAATAAACAAAATTTATTTAAAACTATTCATAAATATCATTGTACCGATAGGATAAAGGTCAATATTGATCCTTAAGCCTCTAAACGTTTCCCGTAACCACATTTATAACACAAGAGAATAAAAGGAAGTCTAATTTTTATCAATTCACCAAACCTAGGTTGGTAAAAGAACTACCAACTGCACTTTTAATCCTCAGTCCGAAGCTGCTCACGTAGTTAATTTATCTTATGTATTGTCACATACTAACAGAACTTGATTTATTTTTAATATTAATAAATTTCTAGAATTATTTGCCATGTTGCAATTCATGTGCTTGAATGTTATTTTTACATCATATTTTTGAGTAACCCCCAGCCAGTTAGGGCGGGTCGTTACATGTACACTCAGCCTTATCTTCACCCATTTATTTCCATAGATTTTCTGCGATTTCAGAGTTTTCCACCATTATGCCACCGCCACTTCGGCTCGCCACCGACAACTCTTCGCGTCACCCCTAGCCACAGGACCGGCACCTCATGACCGGCTCACAGCCGACTTTTCATTCATACCATTCACGATCACCGGAGCTGCCGGAGTTGCCGCCAGTGAGGGAGTTTTTTAACTCGATTTCCACCGCCGTTGTTGCTAACTTTTGGGCCATTTTTTGGCGTCAGCAAGCCTCCTTTGAACAATCCAACCATCCATGTAGCTCATCATATTACCGCCACCCCTCATTTGGCCCGTTTGCCCACTGCCTACGTTCATGTCCAGCTGGCCATGCCAAGTCAGCCTGCCCATGCCTGAGTTCATGTCAATCGTGTCCAACCAGTTAACCCAGCCCATTTTCCAATTAACCCAAATTGAGCTGGTTTAGTTCTGTTTGGTCTGGTTCCGCTCAGTTCGGTCTGGTTCAGCTCATTTTCACCTGTGTTCAACCATTTTTTGACTGTTTTTAGTAATTAGAGAACCTTTGTATTAGTTTAGATGCACATTCACATGATTTAGCATATTTGGATGTTATGATTATTTTTCTTTATTTATTTATTTATTATTATTCATTTGGTATTATTCGTGTATTTATTGATTATAATGCATGTTTATATGATTACTTATTATTATTAATGATATATTTACTTATTAATATTAGTCTTATTTATGTTTACTAAATTGATGTGTGTGTGTGTGTGTATTTATTTATTTATCTATTTATTTGTTCACGTGTATGTTAGTATTTATTTGTATTTAATTATGCATTTTTGTCTTGTATAACTATGATATTATTATTATTCATGATTAATGAGTATTAACTATTTATTTATTTATTAAATTATTATTTATTTATTGAATTATTATTTAATTATTTATATGTTTACTAACACAAGTATATATGATATTTACTCGTGTTTACCGATGTATTCATATAGTATAATTATATTATTATTTTATGATTAGAGTATTATTTATGCTCATGTATTTATTGTTTATCTAATTATCTATGAATGCATTTTTTTGTTTATTTATTCTTTATTATTATTATGTCTCGATTTGCATGCCACATGTTTAGTTATAGGTTTGTTAGTATTGTTTTCTTTATTGTGTTGTATTTGTGATATGAGCGCACACCACGAGCATTTATTATATAGAGACATTGGTATTTTACTTAGCAGTGGGTTTCGATGTAGGTTATGGAGTCTGAACTCGTCGTAGATGTGTCGATACGTTTGGAGCTTGGACAATAAGTCCGTAGGATTCTTCTTTTACTTGATATCTGTTTGACTCCTTACGTGTTGAGTTTAATTGTATTTTAGATATAGGAAGATGCTAGCGGCGTTTATCAAATCCCTCCAATGTCGAGCCATTTAGCTGTGTTTCTACACATGTTTAATAAAACTATAAGGATGAGATCCCTTATTGGTTTTCAAACTGAAGCTCCAGAAATAAATGACATAAGCCTCTTTCCTAAACCTATTTTATATGTATGCACATTTTTACGGATTTCACGAATAAGAGAGTGAACGATATGAGATATATATGGACCACGCTAGTACTCCTTCAAACCCTGAGATAGTGCAGTGTATGAGAGTACTGCGTAATACAGCACATTTCCAGAATTTGTGGCTCTAACTTAACTGTTACTTTTGCCACTCGAGTACTGTGGTGGGTGAGATATGGAAGATGCGAGGGTGTAAGCATTGCTTGTATGAATATGAATATAAGCTATGCATGCAAGCTGACACTTATTTAAGTATGTTTGCTTACCGCCCAGTGTGAGGCAATTATGAAGTTTCATAAGTTTCCATGAGTAATGGAATACCTATTTGCCAGTTTGTACAAGTTATTTTTTGGACCAGTAATGCTTGTTATTGACGTTTTTCATATTATATATGTAGGTTTTGAAATCTTGAGTTGACTTTGGTAGGAGGACAGATAAACGCTACACACACTTGAGCTCAGCGCTATTATTTTGTTCCTACTTTTATTTATATTTTATATATTTTAACGCATATTTAACAGTGTTTTCATTCTCATAACACCAAACAGGTTGTTCCGATTTATTTTATCGATCGAGTCTTACCGACCAACAACTTTAAACATGACTCAACTCAACATAACATTTCTAATTTGGTTCTCACGTACACCGAAATCAAGGTATTACACCGCCGGTGCCCATCGTCAAAAAATGGCAATGGCAGCAAGCCAAGGGTCATTGCTGGTGTTGATCGATAGAAGAGTTTGAGGTGGAGGTAATGGCAGTAATGAACGACAAAGTCCAGTTGGCGATTGGCCGAAAATAGCCAGAAAGGGACGAAATCACCGCTAGGTAGGGCGACTTCGCCGGCGACAATCGCAGCTACAGCAAGGGTCAGGGGTGGTTTCAAAATGTTGACCTCAACGAGGGCAAGTTGTTAGGTGGTCTGCCTCACTGGAGGAGGCTTGCCGGCACTAGAAAATGCCCCAAAGCGACAGTGAAAATGAAATACCGGCGAACAAAACACCGTCAACGATGGCCACTGTGATGGCACCAGGGGTGGTGACAGGTATGGGTAAATAGTCAGCTACGAGGAGGTCATGGAGGCGCCGGTCCAGTGGCCAAAGACTTGCCGGCACCGACCCAACATGGCGGCAATGATAGGAGTAGAAAACTCAGAAAATACAAGAGAAAATCCCACAAAAATGCGGTGGTAATTTCTAGGGCTAGCTATTGTAACACCTCAATTTCGGTTCACCTAAGAATCAGATCAGAAATATTACGATCGAATCGAGTCATGTTTAATATTGTTGGTCAGTAAGATTTGATCGATAAAATAGATCAAAATAACCCTCTTGCTGTCATGAGAATATAAGACATTGTCAAATAAGCATCAAAACACATCAAATATAAATAAATCCAAGAAAGTAAATAATATGTTGAGCTCTAGTGTGTGTAGCGTTTATCTATCCTCCCACCAAAGTCGACTCAGAATTTGCATGGCCTACATATATTATACGAAAACTGTTAATAACGAATATTATTGGTCCGAAAAATAACTAATATAATATGGCAAATGGGTATTCCATTACCCAAGAAAACTTATGAAACTTCAAGATTGCCTCACATTGGGCTGTAAGCAAACATACTTAAGCAATTGCCGGCTCGCATGCGAGGCTCATAATCATATTCATACATACATATAGTGCTTACACCCTCACACCTTCCATATTACCCGCCACGGTACTCGAGTGGCAAAAGGAACAGTTAAGTTAATGCCACATATTTCGGAAATGCGCTGCATTATGCAGTACCATCATACATAGAAATCTGTAAAAATACGTGTACTTATATAATAGGTTTAGGAAAGATGCATATATCATAAATTTCTAGAGCTTAAGTTTGAAAACCAATAAGGGAACTCATCCTTATAGTTTTATTAAACATGAGTAGAAAACACAGCTAAATGGCCCGATATGGGAGGGATGCAATAAAATGCCACCAATGTTGTCCTACGTATAAAACATAATTAAACTCGACACTCAAGAAGTCAAGTAGAGAGAGAGAGCCCTATGGAGCTGTGGTCCAAGCTCCAAGTGTATCAGCACATCTAAGGCAAGCTCGGACTTCGAAACCTACATCGAAACCCACTACTAAGTAAAATACTAATATTTCTATATGATGCATGCTCGTGGTGTGTGCTCATATCATCAATACATCCTAATAAAGAAAATAATGCTAACAAACCTATAACTAAACACCTAGCACGCAAATCAAGACATAATAATAATGCATAAACAAATAAATAAATACACACATATATAATTAGGTAAATAATAAATACATTAACATAAATAATATCATTATCATAAAATAATAATATAATTACACCATATAAATATATAGGCAAACAGAGTAAATATCATATATACTCGTCTTAGTAAATACATAAATAATTAAATACAGAAATAATAATTAAATAAATAAATAAATAAATAGTTAATATTCATTAACATGAATAATAATAATATCATAGTTATACAATATAAGAATGCATAATTAAATACAAATAAATAATAACATACACGTAAACATACAAATAAATAAATAAATAAATTTACAATTTAATAAACATAAATACGACTAATATTAATAAATTAATATAATATTAATAATAGCAAATAATCATGTAAACCTTCATCATATATGATAAACATATAAATACAAATAAATAAATAATAATGAAAAATTAAATAATTAAATAAAACAATAAATAAAGAAAAATCATATAACATTTAATTATGCTAAACAATGTGAATATGTATCTAAACTAATATAGAAGTTCTCGAATTACCAAAAATGGTACAAGAACGGATGAAAACGAGCTAAACCAGATAGAACCAAGCTGAACCAGACCAAACCAAATGGGTTGACCAACCCAGTCTGGGTTAATTAGAAAATGGGCTGGGTTGGCTAGGCTGATGGACACAAACATGGAAATGGGTTAGTGAACTCGGGCATGACAAGGCGGACGCAATCGCGGGTTGGCGGATGCTATTGCTAGTTGGCGGACGCGGTCGTAGCTAGCAGACGTGGTCGCAAGCAGGTGGGTAAACGGGCCGAACAAGGGGCGGCAGTGCCCATCACCAAAGAACGCTTACCATGGTGCGGCAGAGGCTGCCGTCAGTCGCGATCAAAAGAGGGGAGGACAGGGAACGTGATGGTAGTGACGGTCGAAGGAATCCGATCGCTGGTCGGCCGAAAAATGGCAAGAAAAGGGGCAAATTGCCACCAGCTGCGGCGATGCCACCGACGGCGATCACAGCCACGGCGATGATCATAGGTGGCCTCAAAATGTAGATCTTGGGGAAGGGAAGCTGTCGAGGTGGTCAGCTTCCTCGAAGGACACTTGTCAATGCCAGAAAATGGCTCGAAAGGGTGACGGCAACGACAGAAAATGAGTCCGAAAATATTGTCACCAGCGGCTACTATGGCAGCTCCGATGTCGATGATGGGTATGGACTGGTAGCCCGACTGTGAGATGGTCATGGCTGTAACGTTGTGGTGGTCAAAAGAGGGTGGGGTTTCGCCAATGGCGAGCCGAAGTGGCGGCAGTGTAATAGTGAAAAATTTCAAAATCATGGAAACTTTAGAAATCAATGGGTGAAGATAAAGCTGACTGGACGGCTCATATCTTGCCACGTGACACGATCTGGACATCCGACAACTTGTGGCCTAATAGGGCTTACATATGGGTACATGCACTATACATATGAATGGAAAGTTTGGATCAAGACCGTCAAATATCCAAATTGGCTCGAGTCATAAAAACACTCTATAGGCAGGAATCGAGGCAAGAAAGTTAAATAGGCCTCGAACCCTGAACTAAAACAAGCTAGGCCCATGGGTGTACAATTGAATGACCTAAAATTCTTATGCTGCATGCAAATAAAATACCCGAAAAATCCCCAACGGATATTAAACACTGCAATGGCCTAGATCTAGGCCTAAAATCCTGGCTAATATATACAAACAAATCTGTATACCTCAATATACACTGATAACTCGTGATCTTATCATTTGCATATTGGGTATACTCAGCCACTATAACATACTCATACGACTATGTAGGCCTATACTCATAATTTGAAAACTAGTTTGGTTTGAGTTTGGTTGAACCAACTTGAGATTGCCCAAACTGGACAAAACTAAAATCTGGTAAAACCCTAAGTGGAAATTAGGGTTTTATAGCAGTACACTACCTAAATTTTGCCACATGGCGAGATTAGGTCATCTGACAATTCATAGGTCTGGTAGGGTCCACTTAAAGTATATATATATATATATGTGTGTGTGTGAAAATTAAGGTAAGGAAACTAGGCCCACAACGGTAATACAGTAGTCTAAAATCCCTAAAATATATGTAAATGAGATACCCTAAAAAGCCTAAATAAATACTAAACACAACAACGTCCTATATCTAGCTCTAAAACCATAAGCTAACCGAAGGAAAATTTGTTATACTTTTAATACAGACTGATAACTCATCCTTTACTGTAATATAAGTAAAGCTATTAACTATATATTTGGTCATACCTAGTTTTTATAACATATTTATACGCCCACCTGGCCTTGTGTAATTAAAATTAACTTGGCTTAAGACTAGTCCAAATTGGATAATGCAACAAACTGATAACGCCTCAATCGGAAGTTGGAGTTTTACTTTCCACCGACCTTCACTACCAAAAATGCTTTCAGATTCTCAATATGCATCATTTGATTAACCAAAAATAAGGAAAATAAAATCTAAAAAAAACGACAACAACGTCAAATTTTAGAGAGGTCCAAAAGCTAGACTTGCGACAGAAGTTGAACCTACGCCCTGTAGCATCTTAGGGAGAAAGACTTTTGAGTCCGCCAAAACAAATAGAGGATTTAGATCGAACGCCTACTGGCTAATGGCCGTCGCACCATTTTGGTGCAATCGCCCCCAAAAAAATCAGGGGAAAAATCCAAATACAAAAAAACCTGACAGAAATGTTTGAAGAGGCGTGAGGGCTAGACTTCTTGTCGGCGTCGAACCTTCGCCCTGCTCAGACAGCTCTTTAGGGAAAAGAGTGTCTGGGTAATGACCGCCAATCCTCTATCAATTGCCACAAACCAGTTCACCGGGTGATATTTAGCAGCAAAATGGGGATAGGAATCAAACATATCCTCGGCGATGGTGTATGGCGGCAAAAATAGTGCCGATAAGGAATCACTACAAATACAGCTACTAGGCGGCAATGAGGGTGAACATGTCGGCGTTGATAAAAATTTTAAAAAGAACTGTAGCAAGATAGACCGGATCAATGGATGTTAGTATGGTTGTTGGGGATGATGATAATATTCGGATGTGAATAACGGGGGCTACGGTGTTAGGGTGCGGCGGCGGTGAGGAGAGAAAAAAGGGAGCACCGCAATAGAGGAAATCAAAAAATACCAGAGCATTACCTCCAAAGAAAAGATTGTCAAACGACGTAAAAAAATGAACGGTGCACCTAAAAATAGACATGGAAGGTGCCAAAAAAATAGTCACACAAAATACACGAAATCATATTTAGTACATTATAATAGATTTTAATAAAAAATATGCAAAAAATTATAAAAATCATTATATATTTTAAATATTTTAAAATAAAATTTTATTGAATATCAATTATTTAATATGGATTGGATAATCCCATACAAATATATATTTTTAATATAAATATTTATAATAGTCCGATAAGATTATATAGAATAGGATACGAATATTAAATATCATAAGTCTGAACCCATCCACACCTATGGCAAAAGCCAACAGCAGCTATACATGGCTACAATGGAAATCGGGCCCCTCTGCACAATCTTTGGGCCTCGGTTCGCAGTCACCCAACAAACCCACTAATGCTTTGGGGACGCTAGACTAATCCCTTCCGGGCAGCTGCCGCTCAAATCTGCGGCCATGGAGGAGGTGGAGGAGAAGCCAAGCCCGTCACTCTTCGTGTCTACTTCAGACGAGAGCAATGGGAAGAAGAAGAAGAAGTGGGCGACTAGGAAGACGAAGAGGAAGACCAAGACGACGACGAGGAGCTGCCGGCTCGCCGACGACGACCTCCGCTCGCTCCTCTCCCTCGTCCGCTCCGTCACTGCCGACGCTCGCCGTTTCCTCTCTGACAACGACCTCCTCCTACGCCCGCCCCAAACCCTCGCCCTCAAGTCCGCCATCAAGTCCGTCGCTTTCTCCCTCGCCGGCCTCCACTCCATCCTTCCCCCGCCCCTCTCCCACCCATCCCCTTCTCCCCACCATCCCCTGCTGGTTCCAACGCTTCCTCTCCGGCCCCGGCGCCGCCTCGTCCCCACTCTGGATCGACTACTTCGGCGTCTCGAGGTCCACCTTCGCCGATCTCGTCAATGTTCTCAACCCGTCTCTCGGCAACGGCGGCGCCGGCTCGGCCGTCGCGGCGCTTTTCCGCCTCGCCCATGCTGCTCCGTACAAGGCCGTCGCCGGGCGGTTTGGCTTTGACGGCGCCGGCCCCACCTGCCGCGCGTTCTATGCCGTCGTCAAGGCCGCCTTGTGCCATCTCTCCCATTTGCTCCCTGGCATCCCGACTGAGTCCGGCGAGCGAGCTCGAATCGTCGAAGGCTTCGGCCGGGCCTCCCTCCCCAGTGCTGCGGCGCGCTAGGGTTTCGCCGGTTCCCCGGCAGAGGCGGTCCGATCGTCGCGCAGGCGCTGGTCGATTCTGAGGGGAGGTTCCTCGATGTCTCGGCTGGGTGGCCGGCGTCGGCATCGCCGAGCACGGTCCTCCTCCTTTCCAAGTTGTTTTCTCGTTTTGAAGACGAAAGCTTGGTGCTTGGTAGTGAACCACCGGTGTACGTGATTGGTGGTTCCTGCTGTCCTCTCCTACGATGGCTCATCGTGCCGTTCCCCGGTGGGGATGACGGTGCTGTTGAGGACGCCGCGAATAGAATGTTCAATTCGGTTCACAGGAAAGGGATGAGCTTGGTGGGAGCGGCATTTGCTAGCGTTGAGAGAAGGTGGAGGTTGCTGGCCGCGGATTGGAAAGAGGGGTCGCTGGAGATGCTCCCCACCGTGTTGATGGCATGTTGCCTGCTCCATAATTTCGCTAATAAATATGGGGATGTGCTCCCATGGCCACCGGAGGAAGCTCCAAAAGAAGAAGATCAGTTTCGGGAGTATATAGGAAAGAACTGTGAGGAAGGTGAAAGGGTAAGAGCTGCCCTGGTTGCGAGGATTAAGCAGGAAAGCTAAAGAATCAGCTTAAACTGGTAATGTTCTTCAACTCCTATGTAAAATCTGGTTCTCTATGCTTGCATCTTTAACTATGGTTTTATAAAAAATGCCATTTTGTGAATAACATTAATCTTTTTGAACTTCAGCAGTACAGTTCATTAGGATTTTGGATCATTGGACAAATGGTAAGCTTCCAAAGAACAGTTATTTTTCTGGATAGGTTTTAGTTGGCTGCGAATGTATTATATTCGAAGTGAGAATATAACTGATATAGTTTTTTTCCAAGCAGCTAAATATTGTTTGTTGAAAAGTGATTATCTACCTCTCTCAACTATGTCGATACAGAACACGATACCACCTAGTAGATAAACTTGTCAAGGGACTTCGGACTACGGACGGTAGCACAAGGAATATTCACACATAATTTTTAAGATTATTTAAGATTAATGATATTTCTGTGAGAGATTATTAGCAATCCTATTAATTTTAATTAGTTGTTTTACAACATACAACATAGTCTAACTCTAATTTCCCATAAATATCATCAAATCGCTAGGATTATAATTTTAAGTACTAAGAAACATCATTAATTAATCGGGTTGAACTGAATTCCGCCAAATTTTCAACAATATATTTTGAATTTAATAAAAAAATTATTTTGGTCCTCCATGAGTCATCCCCAAATAATTGTAAGGTCTACCTTAAAAGTTAATACCTTGAAATTATTTTCACACCAAATAAAAGGGAAAATACCAACAAAATGAATTATATCGTGTATATATAAAAATAAACATACCCTAAGTAGCTCGCCTCACTTCTCATCAATGGAAGCTAGAATGGCGAGGAGTACAAGGCGTCTCCAGATACTTCTTTACAAAACCTGAAAAGGAGTCATAATTACACATCTTGGACCTTACACTTCACACTAACATCAACACTTTGAATCAGAACCAAAATCCCTAGTCGTCCAGCAGCAACACTTCCAACGCTAATAACTGATGCCCCGTAAAAACTACTGAAAAAACATTATATTTGCATATCAATTCCACTGGTAGCCCGCGGAAAGTGCCAACCATCTGGTGGGCAAGGTCAATGGACGATAAGGGAAAGTAGGGCGGCAAGAAGATTGGCCGGTGGCTAGGTGAAGCAAAGATGCGGACGGCTGGGCAAGACAGAGAAGCCGCTGGCTGGTCGATCGACGACTGGTCAATCGACGGCTGGGTGGAGAGGAAAGGGCGACGACTGGAAAAGGTTGGAGAGAAGGGTGACGACCAGAAGAGAGATTTTTAGTGCTAGATTGGAGAGAAGTCGGCAGAAGCGGTGAGGTTTAGCCATCGGAAGAGATTTTTTCCCTCAGATATGGTCCAACATTGGACCGAGTAATTTTGCCAAACCAGCGGTATACCGGTTTTGATAAAACCGTGGTCATTGTACCGGGTATGGTGCAATCTGCTACACTGCGTATGCTGGACGTGATATTTAGCTAGCAACCTGGTTTACCAGGTCGTGGCCGGTATGAGCTGACATTTTTTTTGAACCAGTCCGATATTTAAAACTATGGGCTCACAGATTCAGATTCCAGAAAGGGATTAAACCATAGACGAAGACATCAGCCGATTTAAATCGGATCGGAACGGATCGGAAGCAATCCGATTCCAAACGGGCGTCGAATCAGGATTTTTATAAAGCGATAGACAAATCGGCCGATTTTTCCTGATTTTAACCGATTCACAACCTATTTGAAATCGGGGTAAATCGAGAAAAATCAGTTTGTATGGGTAAATGACAAAAATACTTTATGTATGATATTAAATAAATTATTTACGCATGGATAAAAGATAAATCAAAATTTTAAAAACTTAAAATCTACCTCCTCAACCCTCCCTTCACCCATCTGCCACCGTTGATCCCCTCTGCCCTTTTGTTGCCTCCAACCTCGCCTCTCTCTCCACCGCCGCGCCAACTCGTGTGTTGTCCCTTGCCTTTGGCCCTCCTTCCGCCATTGCCCCTTTCATCCGGCTATCTGCCACTGCCCCTTCCCTCCAGCTGTCTGTCGCCGCCCCATCCCGCCGACCCGGTGTGCCACCCCTTGCCTCTGCCCCTCCCTTCGCCGCTGATGCCCCTTGCCTCCGCCCTCCCTTCATTGGTCTGCCACCGCCCCTCCCCTCCGGTTTCTATTTGTAAAGTTGAGATTTTTTAAAAAAATTTCATACTTGCTATTTCTGTTTGTTCTAATTTGGTACAAATTTTATGCTATGCAAATTTGGTGTTTGCTCTAGCTGCTGTTTGTTCATGCGGGTGTTGATGATGAATTTGGTGCTCATTTCTTTTTGATATGGTATAATTTTTGCTGTAAATTTTGATATAGTATCATCAGTGTGCAAATTTTTTGTTTAATGTAGGGTATGATTTTTGCTGGTCTTTGGCATTGTTACTAGACAATGTTGCTGTTGATTTTTGCAGATTTGCTGATAGTTGATTATTATAATTTATGATCTCAATTATCAATGTCAGTGGTGGAACAAATTCAACATTGTACACATTTGGTAGTTATTCAAGTTTATAATTTTGTATCGTCATGGGCTCACCGATGATTGCTTACTTCAATTAATTTTGTATCATCATTTTGCTGACTTGTTTGTTCTGATATATGATTTTGGATTTAGCTGTTGTTTCTATTCTATATTGTGCAGATTTGTTGTTTGTTCTGATATATAATTTGATGTTGTCGCTGGTCTACTTGATGGTTATTTAATTTAATTTATGATCTCACGCTATCCTTCTTGTTGGACTTAATGTTAATATTGGTGTATCTAATAAGTCATAACAAAATTTGTCTATGCCTCCTGTACTTGAGGGACTTCATATATAGGAGTTCTATGCCTCCTTTTACGTAGGGTCTCATATTGATGCAAGCGAGAGTTCTACTTTTCTCATTGGTGATAGTGATTCAGACTTCGAAGACACTTTAGATAATGAATTGGATGATTTAGTAATAACTATGTAAAAATGTGCTAAACTTTGATTTTGTTGACTTGTATTAATGACTTGTTATTATTTGATAGAGCACAAATGATGATATCTCAAATGTTACATTTATTAAATTGTAGTCTTATAATAATAAATAGTGATAATCTTTTATACTTGTATTAAACTATAAACTTGTGTATTTATGTTTAGAAATTTTATAATTACGTATTTCATGTATTTATGTTATGAGTTGTTAAATTTTTTTATATGATCGATTTGGACCAATTCAATTGAACCGCTCTCTTATTGATTTAGACTGATTTGATCCGATTTAATGACTTCCTTAAAAACTGATTCCGATTCCGATTTTTGCAATTATGAAATAAACTATAGCTTGCGGGCAGATCACATTCCTTGTTGACAGCTTTTTTATGAGTCCATATTTTATCGTCGTCGACTACATATATTTTCCCAGTCGCGTATGATGATCGCCTGATTTCAAAGCCTACTACGCCTCTTCTCCCACAGGCCAGACAATCATTTTTTTCTTCCTTCTCCATCCTTCAAATTAGCTTCCTAGTCACATGTTCTTCAAGTATTATAGTCATTTTTTTCTTGGGTTTCTTATGTATATATTATACAAAATTTGCAAGGCGTCAATGTATTTTATGTGACAGTTAAATTCAACAAATGAACATAGAGTAATTAGGCGTTTGTTCATAATGATATTGGCTTGTTTTTTCGAAATCATGTTTTAATCTAACTAAATATTCATTCTTTAAAAAAGTACCTTACTAATCCAACGAGTTGAAGTTGATGTTTTGATCCTTCTTTTTAGTTAATCTATCTTCCAAAGGAGAAACCTTTTTTTTTTTTACTGAGGATTGTAGTTGGATTTTTAGTTAAGATTCTCCACTTTGGGCACTTCCAGCCGCAAAACAGTATGACGTGAGTTTGAAGTTGAGTTTGGAAGATAGGCTTAGGTTACATAGGAAGGTGATGGCACTATAACCAGGAATTGTTCATGGTCGTATGACATGAAATGTGGACTCCTTTTTTTACTGATGGTCACAAGGTAACTTTTGAATGCTTAGAAGAAAAGGTTTTCACTCTTGAATGAGAGCTCTTTTTTCTTTCCTTTTCTTTATTTTTTTAGCATTTGCATTTTCATTCATAAAATACATCACAATATGATGATTGGTAAAACGTGTAAAGAAAATGGACGAAGATACTCTAGTCCTAGAATACAGGTTACACTAATGACCAATGGAAGCGATAGTAACCTGATTCCCTAATTTAGGTTTATTTACGGGCACAAGTTCAATCCGACTACCTTCATTATTCATATATACAATCTTCTGCGTAGTCGTGATTTCATAACGTTTGGATAAAATTGATTTTATTTCTGCCCATCCAATTAGCTATAGATCAGCAAGGCTTTCAAGCTAACACATAATCAAATTAAGTTTAACTGAATATGACAATGAGGGCCCATTTAGTTTGTGTGATGTCTCTTCTTTCCCCCTTCTCACGCTGAACTACTGTCGTATTCACGTGTTTCCATTTTCCAGATTTTGGAAGTCTCAAGGCGTCGGTGGAAAGAGGGTTTATTGCCACCATTCACTGCGTTGATGTTCCACGGTAGGCCAGTTCAAGGATATGCCAATTGCAACTTCTGTCAGATGTTTAGCAAAATTCAAGTAACTTCATGTGCTCAAGGCTGGGTGAGTGTGAAAGACATCTGTTGCGTGACTATCAGAGGGCCATAATCTATAATGTTTTTCGGCTTTTATTCAAGTCGTCCTCATTCACGGCGAGCTTAATCGGAAATTGGCGTGATTGACGGTGTAGGACCACGCGCATTCCCATTTTCCATCACCCTTGCACCAGTCAATACTTCCTGCTGAAGTAATTTCTAGATTCTTTTATCTTACCCAGATGTAAGATTACAGTGGATGAGATGTGTCTAAATTTTATATTTTGAGATGGAAAGGCAAGGGAGTAATAACTAGTGAATACAAGAATGCTGGAATCTCCTTCGTTTTCGTGATGTTGCCCATATCTACCGAAACATGTGGGGCTATGCCTATCTATCTTTTCGTTTCGTGCTTTCAACTACCATTGACAGAAAATGCAGGTACATACAAGTCCAACGACTTCAACAGTTGAACCGCCCCCCTCTTGGTTGTTACCGTCTAACTTCACCTCACTCGCCTTTTTCATCACTTGGGTTTGTTTATAAACACACCAATACATGAGATGATCTCAAAGGCAGGTAACCAACAAGAAGCTCAAACACATCATCCATGGACTGGTTTTCATGGCTTGCAAAGACCACCCTGGAGCCTTCTCTGGTGTACGAGTATGGCCTGGCCTTCGCCCACAACGAGCTCGACGAAGAGGACATCCCATATCTCAACCACGAGTTCCTCCAAAGCATGGGTATCTCCATAGCCAAGCACCGGCTTGAGATCCTCAAGCTAGCTAAAAACGAGTCGGGAGAAGGTCTCCATTCCATCTGGAGGCTGCTGGCCACCATCAAGAAGACGAAGTGCAACCTTCTGAAGCGGGTGAGATCATTGGCAAACTGCTCAGAGGAATCGGCGGCTCTTATTGTAGTGCCAAGGAAGGGGGCCTTGGGGGCAGCAATCGGTGGAAGGGAGCACTGCTCAGAAGCAATAGAAAGCTCATGTTGCTAAAGCCAGGAAAGTTCTTGCTCACCGATGGGAGAACGTCTACCCCTGCAACAAAAGCTCCGATCTATCCACCAGCGCCAGCAGTTTATCATTTTCAATTGGATGAGAAGGGGGATGGCGATGATCCTTGGAAGGGTTACACGACACAGTTTGGAGTGGAACAGATGAGGTGGGCATCTCTGTTTCAGGACTTGAAGCCTACTTGAGCAATTTTTTTTGCTTCAAGTAAAGCAATTTTTCTGGGTTTTGGTGTGCTGGACGATTGGTGTGTTGATCGATTTTTTTCGTAACTTTGTTTCTGATCTTGTTGAAAGTGTGATCACTAGCAATTTAAGTTTGTTGTTAGTGAGTCTGTCCACTGTTGCCTTTGTTCGAGTATGTTTATAACAAGAGCATGAGTAGTGATGGAAATTTGTTTGGAACCTTTTTATGTTCCATGACAAAAAAGCTTGCTGGAAGCTGTAAGCTCTACAAGTTATTAATTTTTCATGTGCATTTACATAAAATGGCCATTCCCAGGACTCGTGTTATCAAGAACTTGGGAAGACGTGGTATTATTAGCATGCGAGGTATGCGCCGCAGTATATAAATGTTTTGAGAAGCATTAGCACCGCTTACAGCGGCTTTATAATAAAGCCGCTGCTTCTCACGGCAGCCGTCTATCCAACACCTATTGGTATATTATTTTTTATATTATTCTCAAACCTACCTTCTTTCTCTCATTAGATGCCAGAAGGAGGAAAGTTTACATTTTTATTCTCTTGATAGTTAAAAATTATATTATTTAATTGGTGTAACGACATGACATAAAGTGAAATATTGTTAGTTTAGTCATTTCTTAAGAGGGGTTAATTAAGTTAAAGATTTATAGTTTATTCTCATTTATAAACATATTCGGCGTTAGACTAAATTGATTATGATCTTATCCCAGTAAGCCACCCACCTAAAAAATTCTGTTTTCGAAATTCTTACATTTGACTCATTATTATTACTAACCCACAATTTTCTTTGCCCCGTGACCGGCAATCTAACTAACGTCCTTAGTCCAGTCTACCATCTAACACGGAGCCAGGATGCTCTGATTGGCCCGTGACCGGCAACCTAACTAACGTCCTGGCTCTGATTGGCCCGTGACCGGCAACCTAACTAACGTCCTTAATCCAGTCTACCATCTAACACGGAGCCAGGAGGCTCTGATTTCATTTATAATAACTCAGCCCAAAGTGTAATATAATAGACTAACTAATCTCTTTAAAAGTGGTTAACTAAATTAAAAATATATAGTTTATTCTCACTTATAAATAGAATTTTATCCAAGTAGGTATAGATGTGGGGTTAAGTTAAAAAATTTCACAATCTACCTATCATATAAAGATAGAAAAGTATACAACTACATGGAAAGCTATAAAGACATGTTATTCTGAGTTATTCTAAGTTACTCCAATAAGTACGAAGAATTCAAGATGAATTGTGGGAGACGAAGAAAGATAAAGCTTGTTAGTGAGACTTTCAATGTTCAAGGAAGAACATTTGGTGTTGGTTCTTTGTATCCAAGAGATTGGTGTATCACAAGTACATGTCCGTTTATAAATATGTAGTTATATATATTTGTTAGCGTGTACAAAATTGAATGTGTTTTCTTTAATTGTGAATAGAGAGTATTTTCAATTAGAATATTTTTTAATTTGAGATTGAGGGTATTTTCAATTTTATTGTATTGTCGAGTTGGAGATTGTGAGTTCTCCTGTTAGAATACCATGTGTTTTTTATGAAGATTTGTATATTCATTATTTGATATAGTGGATGGTTTATGGTGTATATTGTTATTTTGGTGGTTTTTCACGTTAATTGTGTGTATTCATTGTCTATTACTTTGTTGAATCATGACAGAAAGAACTTAGGTATTTTATATGTTAAAATCCCAACATTAATGATAATAATTATTGATTTATTCATCCCCCGCTATATGAAATTCCACAAGAAAAGGAATTTATTTCATGCTAACGAAAGACGAGAACCTTTGGTTGATTGATATAGTTTTTCCACAATTTGATTTTCATTGACGGTTGCTTTACAGAGCATGTATAAGGGCAGTTTGAGGGAAATACCCATTAGTGTGGTTATTCTTCCACACCGTGGAAGTGACTTCGAAGGTAGAGGCTGGCTTCTTGCAACTTGAAATGCATTGCCTAGTCCCTCCCATAGTTCTTCTATTTTGCTAATTTCCAATGCTTCTTCATCAATTTTTTTTAATTTTTATCTTCAACCAATTAACTGAGGATATTGACAACTTATTCAAGATATGGTGAAGAAGGTTAAGAGTACTGAAAAAAGGTAAGGCGGGAGGGGAAGGGAGGAGCTTCGGAAAGCACATCAACTTTTTCTGGAAAAAGGTATATCTCAACCGTTGGTTTAAACTCACTGTGTACACAATAAGTGATGGACTTTTAGTGAAGTTTAATAATATGCTGTAAGGCCTTGAAGTCAATATAGCTGGAAATTTAAGCAAATCACCCATCCATTATGTACTTTTATGGAACTCTAAAGTGAGGATACGTATGATTCTCTAACTATTTACTGGGTCTTTACAGCAGATTATTTTTCTTTAGTAAATCTGCTTCAGCAGTATTTATTTTCAATGAAAAATTAAGTTGGCGTACACTGCATTGACTTATATGAAATGCACATATAATGTGAACCTTTTTACTTGGTCCTGATATATATGTACGGAAAGTAGACTGAACAAGTAGTGTTTGTGCACAAATTTGCACGCCCTCGCTTGATGGAAGGCTGTGACGCTTGCCGGAGCTGAGTTGAGTTAGGGTTGACCTAAAATGCCCTTGTCAAATTTATAATCAAATTGGATTTTGTAGCTTTTGATATGTTGACTCAGAATTGTGCATATTTTTTAAGGCTTCAAAAAGGTCTTTGTGAAGTTCCAATTAAAAACAGACCTCCCCATTGTGTCTGAAATGTCGTAAACGGTGGCATACAAAATTTTTCGCGAATTGGAGCACGGGAAGGCTATTGAATAACTCCGGTCGGAAAATGGGTGGAACTGTACTGGCTTCGGGCTGGTTCGGGTCAGGAAAATGGTTAAACTAGACTCAGGTTAGACACTAGGCGGCTGGGCTGGTTCGGCACTGGCGGGTAGTAGCCTGGTAGTGGTCAAGTCTTCGGACTTAATCGAGATCGCGGGGCAATGTGTATCTGATGGCGGGTGCGGGCATTGCAGCGGACACGATGCGATCTGTATGCACCGGTGCAACGCCGGTGAGGATAGGGCTCCGGTGACGGTGAGCGAGGGCGAAGAAAATAATGCAACTGGCTAGGTCATAGGGGCTTTGGCCTGACGACCGGAAATTGCCGCTGTTGGCGGCAAGATCATCGGAAAGTTCAGCGGCTTGAGACTTTAAGTGCGTCAGGACAAGGCGTTAACTTCAGCAGGGCATTTTGGTCTTCACAATATTGGTCTTGAACGGGTCTGCAACAGTTGAACTTGACCGGAAATTCATCGGGAAGTCAGCCTCCCAAACGTGCAAAACGGAAAATCAATGGGGTCTTCTTTTTGTCTCCGTCTCGGACGATGGATCTTGACGCCGGGGATGACTCCGTAAGGTCCTTGATTATGGTCCACTAGATTACGTATAACGATATAGCCCAAAGTATAATTTGATCGGCTTAAATTATCTCTTAAAAAATTATTAACTAAGTTAAAGATTTATAATTTATTTTCACCTTACTAGGTATTAAATATAAGACTAAGTTAAAGGATCTTACAATGTAAACTAATATTCAATATAATAACAATATAAATTTACGTACAACACAAATGATAAATTAATGCAAATAATACTTATCATAATACTAAACAGTAATAATATTAATATTGATTAACACAACAAGAGAATTAATCATATTACTATATTGATTAAATGTTGATAATAGATTCATGTATTATAAATTTATGAGGAAATATGGGATCTATTAGTCTTAAACCTCAGCTTTGGGTTAGGGTTTTACCCCCTTGTCGCTTTACCCAATTTGGGCAAGTCTCGAGTTGGTTCGAGCTAGACATGCTTTTATATTATGAGTATGAGGCCTACATTGCTATATGAGTATGTGATGGAGGCTGAGTATACATAATATATAGATGTTAGTCATCAACATGCATTTGAGGTATAAGAGTTTCTCTTTGTGTTAGTGTAACGGCCTAGCTCAAAATGTAGCATAATGTGCTAAGTGATCTCTTCAAAAGTAGTTAACTAAATTAAAGATTTATAGTCCATTTTCACTTATAAACAGGATCTTACCATAGGTATTAAATGTGGGACCAAATTGAGGGATCTCACAGTTAGCCTAGGAATTTAGGGCTAGATCTGGGTCGTTGTAGTGTTTAGCATCTGTTTGGGCTTTTCAAAGAATTTCATTTACATGCATTATAGGAATATCGAACTACTAGATTGCCTCTGCGGGCCTAGCTTGGTTTGAGTGTTAGATCTTTGTCCAATTGAGTTCAATTTTGAGGCCCACTTAGCTTCCTAGCCTCAATTTCTGTCTGTAGAGTCACAATTAAGCTTTGAGTTAGTTTCAATTTTTGTCGGTGTCGATCCGAGTTTTTTGTCTATATATATATATATATATTGTATAAACCCTAGGTGGACCCCACTAGGTTCACAAGTTTTTGGGCTTTCAAAACACCCCATGTGGCAAGATCAAGACCGTTCACGTCCGCCTTAGCATTTTCCTTCCTTTTTTCAGAGATTTTCCTACATTTTTGGATGATTTCCACCCTAGCACCGCCGTGACTTTGGGCCGTCGTCGGCAAGCCATCAATCCTCCTGCCGCTGGACCAGTACAATCGTGACCGCCTTTGGGCCAGCTATCAACCTAGATCTACCACTAACGTCAACGCCGCCACGTTCACCGTTGGCGGAGCAATTTTTTCATCAGTTTTCCACTGATGCCACTACATTTACCAGTGCTGGTGATCCACGTCTGGTGAGGCCAACTACCCATATCAACTCCTCCCACCATGATCGCCATTTTAATTTCAGCCCCGAACTCTGCCATGGCCGCGATCGCTGTCGATGGCTCACATTTCCCCGATGACATTTTTTTCACTTCCAGCTATTTCCTAGCCAGGCACTGGCCAAACACCGTCGATCCTTATCCCAAATAACTTGCCTGTGTTGATGCCGACATTTTGAGACCAGAATCACCGACCGTTGCCATCAGCGACTCCACCTACTCGTTGGCATATTCGTCCATTTATGGCCATTATAAGGCCAACCAGCGGCCAAACACAGGCAGTCACCACCGTCAGCACCCCCCCCACCAAACCATGTCTCCTACCGACGGGCACCGACAGCCCCTTTGTGCCTGTTTGATCATGTCCACATTTGGGATTCCCACGATCATGTTTGCTACCCACGCCCGAGTGTGCCAACCTATGTCCATGCCTATATCCACCCAACCAACCCAGTCCGCCAATTTATTGAACGTGGACCAAGCTAACTCAGTCCGACTTGGTTCAGTTTAGCCCAATTAACTTGGTTGCCTTTTTCAGCCTTTTTTGAACCAGTTTTATGATCGTTTTCGGTAATTCAAGACTCCTTATATTAGTTTAGTTATATATACATATATTTTGACATACATTTATGTTATTATTATTTTTCTTTATTGATTATTTATTATTATTTATTTCTTATTAATTAATTAATTGTCGTATGTGATGAATGCTTGCATTATTATTATAATTATTGATGATATATTTATTTGTTAATATCATTCTTGCTCATATTTATCTTATTTAACTTATTGAAATAATTTATTATTAATTATTTTCTTGTATGTTATTAATTGTCTGTGTGTAGTCTACATTCATATATATGATGTTTATACTAACATTATTTATGACTAATTTTTAAAACTATTTATTCATTTATTTACTCATTTGTGTGATTATTCATGTTTTTATTTAATTAATTAATTAGTTATTTATTAATGACTTGTGCATGTGCTAATAATTACTTGTGTTTAGTCACGAACTTATGTAGTATTAATTATATTATTATTATTTCTTGATTAATGTGTTATTTATTTATTTATTTTCATTTAGATAAGTGAGTTTATTTAATTAATTATTAATTAAATGTTTATTTGATTATTATTTGTTATTTATTCACCTATTTATTTTCACGCAAGTTTAGTTGTTATTTATTATTATTTTCTATTTACTCGTGTACTTATTTATTTATTTATTATTCTGTTACCTATTTGGCTTGTCTTTATTTCTTATTTATTTATTATTTGTGTGTGCCTCAATTTTTGTGTCGAGGCTTTAGTTGTGGATCTGTTTAGCATTGGTTCTTATTTAAGTAGTGTTTGTTAAGTGCGCACACCGCGATCATGCATCATATAAAGTTGTTAGACTTTTACTTAACAATGGGTTTCGATGTAAGTTTTAGAGTCTAAACTCATTGTAGATGTGTAGAGCTTGGAGCTTCGACCACAGGTTCGTTAAGACTCTTCTCAGATTTATTGCTTATTATTTTGTGGATTTGATTTGTAAATTGTAGGACTAGTTAAGTATAGGGTTGCTAATTGAGCGAGCCAGCTCGTGAGCATTTAGCGTTCGGCTCGGCTTGACTCGACTCGAAACTCGAAATTTAAATGCTCGACTCGAACTCGAATCTTACGAGCCGAACTTGAGCAAGGTCGTGTTCGACTCGACTCGACTCGGTTATAACTCGAAATCGACTCGAAATCGACTCGTAGCTCGATTCAAACTCGACTCGATAAAATAATATAATAATATAGTCTTTATATTATATTATATTATATTATATTATATTATTATATATATATGTAATATAATAACAAAGAAGTAAGATAGTTGAGATGGTAAGTATTCACCTTGATGACTTCAAGGTTGTGGGTTAATCGAGCCGGTTTCGAGCTAACAAACGAGCTGGCGAACGAGCTCATAAAAATTAAGCAGTTTAAGTATATTCGAGCTCGAGTCGAGCTCGAACACATAAAAGATATTCGAGTCGAACTCGAGCATGTATGTCCAAAACTCGTTCGATCTCGAGTCGAGTTCGAACGAGTTTCGAACTATTCGAGCCGAGCTCGAACACATGTCGAGCTCGGCTCGCTCGCTCAATTAGCACCCCTAGTTAAGTAGTTGTTTTACCGGACCCTACTTAACATAGGCCATTTTGATGCATTCTACTTTCGTGATTATTAACCACCCTCAAGGATGAGAACCCTCAAGTTGTTTTCTAACTTAGCACCACCTCATGTTGCCTTCACGCCTACTTATATGATTCTCTTTCCAGCCCTATATATATATAGTTTTTATTGAGTTCTCACTGAGACAAGAGTTGGTAAATTTAACCTCATGTATTCCGTGAGCGGGCGCATACGCATGTTGCAGCGGGCTCTGGGTTAGTGAGAGGGTTGTTCTATTCTCTAAGGATCCTTACATCTCAATCTCTTAAACCTTTCTCACACCCGGAGAGGCATGGAGTAGACAAGTACTATTGTGGTATCAAAGGGTACTGAAGGTGATTACCTGAGAGTACTCAGCCATTGTATTGTTGTCGAAGAGTTATATGGAGGTTTGGAGAGGGCTTAGGATATGTGTTTTACCCGAGAGTGGGACCAATTTTTTTCATGAATGGCATAGCACTAGTTAAGTTTGGGATGCTATCGAGTCTACTTCTTGATGGCTCCTTAGTAGAAGTCCTTTGAGTGTTCACATGTAGATTCTATATATGGTTTTTCTTTCCTCGTGGAAATAGTTTCCACTTGCCTAGTGTTCATCTTAAGCCTCTAAAGGGGTTAATGTCTGTTCTGTAAAGCCTGTATGCGATAGCCCAATGAGTAGCTTCTAAATTATAATATCACGATTTAGTCTGTCCCTTCGGGCCGAATTGGGGTGTTACATCACTGGTCTTAGTTTTCATAGAAGGTGTGTAGAGTTCGTACTACAAAAGTAGATCATATATTTAAAGGAATCCTATATGAACACCCCAAGTTGTAACAACGGTAGAACCACCCAATAGTAGAAGAAGCACACCCCTGCTATAGTTTTGAGGTTGCATGTTGTTGCGTACATCATACTCATACTACTTAGTTCAAGTGATTTGCTTAGGTTTTCTTATTAGTTACATGAAGATGATGCTAGTATTTAAACAAGGGACATGGTTACATGTTCCACATGCACTACGCGAGCAATAATTAAAGTGTTAAAGAAATTATACAACATCATCGAGTATCAGAGCATCAAACCCTAATACACGGACTTCACGTGGATCTTCAATTGGTGTGAATTGTAAGATCCTCCACCCACATTACTCTAACACACAAACAGTTGCAGCCAAAAATATTTCGTGTGCCTGACTTAGCTCTTTGTCATGTTCCATGATTCTAGGGCTTATATACCCTGCAGACGATAGTTAGCCTTGCCCCAAAGTATTGTAGCTCCATAGTTTTAATATAATAATATAATGATAAAACATGCTAGTACAACCATCACATCATACATCCTAATCATATAAGGTTCATATAGTTAGGGCATATGCCTATCGTATAGTCATCTACAAAATATATAGTCTAAAACACACAACCATCACCATCGCCACTGAGCCGCCTGATCCATGCACCTAGGCTGGCCAACGCTAGGGAACCTCACCTACATATAATAGAAAACCACATCAATATTCTAATAAATTTGATTACCGATCTTAATAACTACCGGTAAAACAACAAGTTGGCAAATGGGCATTCCATTACCCAAGGGAACTTAGGAAACTTTAGAATTGCCTCACACTTGACGGTAAGCAAGCATACTTAAATGAGTGTCGGCGCGCATGCATGGCTAATATTCAATTTCATACATACAACATTTATGACCTCAAATCCTCTTTATTACACCCGCCACGGTACTCAAGTGGCAAAAAGAATGGTTAAGTTAGTGCCACAAATTCTGGAAATATGTTGCATTATGCAATACCCTCATACTCCGCACTACCTAAGGGTTTGAAGGAGTATTAATGTGGTCCGTGCATCCCGTACACACTCTTACTTATAAAAACCGCAAACCCTCATATTTATACATATAGGCTTAGGAGAGGATTTAATACTTAGTTTTTGGATCTTATTTTTAGAAAACCATCAATGGGTCTCAACCTTGAATTTTTATTAAACACCTGTAGAAAACACAAATAAATGGCCAGACATCGGAAGGTTCTAATAAAATGCCACCGATGCCATACTATGTCTAAAATGCGGTTAAACTCGACATGCATGGTGTTAAGCAGAGTTAAAGCAAAGGGAGAGCCATATAGACCTAGATGGGTAGAGCTCTCCACATTCTAATCAGTGAGATCACCTGTGATAGGTAGCACAGTGAAGGAACCGAAATGGGTCACATCGGCACGCAAAAGGAGGGCAAAGCCTCTACACAAGTTCAACACTTAAACATCACCTAATTATCTTAGTTAGGTCCTAAGTGTTAAACCTTATTAGATAATTTAATTATGGTTTTGGTTTCATGTTCACTTAGTAGGCTTTAATCAATTCTAGAGTTTTAATCGAATGGGCTTACTAGACGATTTGTTAGATGAGCCTAATATTGTCCAACACAACTAGGCCAGCCTGCCTTTGCTAACTCTGACCTTGACCCCTTTGGCTTTGGTGGCCCTGTTGTGGTCCCTGCGCTCGCTGCTGCTAGTTGCCTCTCCCTCGCTATGCCTAAGGCTAGGTTGGTGGTGCCGCAAGAAGCGGCCTTCAGGGTAGTGCAAACAGTTTTTGCTACTCCTGTTACTGCTGGTGGGGCTGGTACTACTGACGTGGCTGCCTCGGGCACTCAGCTACAAGGTGCCCCATGTCGACCCAAGCAAAGCATGTGACGGTGGCTTTCCTGCAAGTGCCCTAATGGCGTCTCTAGCACTTTGGACAAATGGGGTACTCAAGGAAATCACCTCGCTATCCTTCGAAGGTGGTTGCGTACACTATCACTCTACCACCTATCCTTTGTCTTTTTGACTGTGGGCCCCGCTGATCATGTTCCTTGTTCTTCTACCCCTTATTTCTAGACAGTGTGGTCCCCTTGGCCTAATGATATGAGTCATGGGCATACTTGCACTGTAGAACCCTCATGATGAACTCTGCAAGACTAGTATACGAGAATGTTACCACAACCGCTCGCAAACTGACCTGCAATCCCAATATAAACTGGGCAGCCCTCTCCCTCTTTGATGAGAAGCTACCCAAGGCAAACCACTCTAGAATAAGGAACCTGGATTGGTATTTCGCTACAAATATACCCCTCCTACTGCCTCAAAGATAAGAACTCAATCTTCTTCTTCACCCTGACAGAGGCGGAGAAGTACTAGGAGTAGAAGACCTCCCCAAACTCGTCCCATGTAATATGCACCAGGGCCCTGCCCTGCAGAAAGGCTGTGTGGGTCGAGCCCTACCAAAGTTTACCCATACCTCGCATAACCCCAGTGGCTATGGGCACCCATAGCTCTGGGGATGCCCTGGTGTATCAACACTAATCTAGCTGCATCAATCCATGGCTCTCATCTACTTTGCCGTCAAAGCCCGCTGCTTCTCTTGCAGGACCCAAATCAGCTTTGTCCGAGGATTCACCATTGGCTCCTACACGGGCGATGGGGATCACCTGTTAGTAGAAGGCCTGTGGCATAGCGGCGGTTTACCTTGGCATGCTCCTGCTATCTGCTCACAATTTCTGACTACTAACACTAACCAGAGGCTAGCTGATAGGGACGACTTGCAAATTGCGGATTGTAAACTGCCACACAAACTGGCCACTCGAAACACCAAAAGGAGGTTAGCGAAAACACACATAAATACATACCTGCCGACTAGGCTGTGGATTGGTTCAGGGAGCTGCGGGTCATTAAACAGAACAATCACATACAACTTACAGGCATACAATATATCATACATGCATATCATACAACATATAGCACGTGCTACAAATCACGCATTCCGTAAGTGTGCCGCCGTAATAGTCAAAAGGTTGGCTCTCATACCAAGTTGTAACACTCCAATTTGGCCCAAAAATTGGTCACAGTGTTACTGAGACATAGGGTAAGGTGTAGACCAAGTTTCACTAAAATCCAACACCGTTATCCTATTTTAAGGTAATTTACAATCGGAGTGGAAAAACTAGGGTTTTGAACCTACATCTTAACACTATCTGGGTAAACACTTGCAAAACATACTTAAATGATTTTTACCCAATCCCAAAATTTATATATTTCAAGTAGACCCTTATTGGAGCATCATATTCTTTTACCATATTTTATTAGCTTAAAATTGGTGGCTTAATATATAACACAACCACAAATCATGCTCATTGTCACAAGCAGCACACGAAACATAAGGCATACTTAGGGGTTGTGTTCATGATTATATAAAAATTTACCATGAAATTGAAAAATGACCATGAACAAACTGGCATGCTATTCATCAATAGATCCTACAAGGTCAGAGAGTAAAAAATGGAGAAAGGGGCGCTTATGTCATTATAACGGTAAGTTGCCATATTTCTTCACTTTTTATCCTTGTACATGCAAATTCATTGGTCATGGCAGATAGAACACCCAACACAAAAGTTTTGAGTATATATATAGATATATATATATATATATATATATATATTTATGTATATATATATATATATATGTTATGAGTGAGACAAAATAAGAATTATGCAAATTTAACATCAAAGCGTCAAGATATGATTTTTATACCAAAATAGTGCAGAACAGTGACCTACGTGCATTATAAAAAATATATCTACTTATTTACGTGACCAAATCAGATAAATGAGTGGTCAAAATTCTACTCAAAGGTCGATATAAAAGCTAAATATGTCATAAAAATTAAATAATACAAAAATACAAGCGATAGGCATCAAAGAACGAGCAATAGAGGCAACACAAACCTAAAAATAATGAGGGAAGACCAAGGGGTGGTATTTTAAGGCATCCAATGTAACACCCAAATCCAGTTCACACTCGGGAACCGAATCAGAATGTCTCTGGTTCTAGTTGGGTTTGCTAACCTTAACCCAACTCATGTGGATCTACTCTCAACGTCTTAAGTTGAAGATATGGGTCGTTATACATGGATGAACGCACGAAAACCATAATATGCTACTACATGGATAACATCACAACCAATTCACACACCAAAATAATTTCGATGAAAATCGATAAAATTTGCAAAATAAGACGGACAGTCTCCCCTAAATGTGCAACTAAGGGCTACCCTGTCAAACCCACATGTAGAAACTTATATAAATATATCACGCATTGGCATTCACAAAAAATTCTGATCTGCTCCATAAGTCATTCTAAATCTTAGGTCTCGAGCCATCTATGCATTCTATTCACTTTTTGCATCCAATTCTGGGCCTTACTTGTTGTACATAGTTAATATTTAACAATTTTACTAAAACATGTGTACTCAAATGTCATAATTAGAAATTCTGCTACTGAAGAAAATATCATATCACATCATATTATTATACCTTGCATCAGCTCACATCATTCTCAATATAATGACAACATAACCAAAACATTAACATTCTATTGTCTGACATGTGTGTGCAAGAGACATCAATGCTCTTCCGTTTAGGCTGGCACATCCAACCCATGCTCCTCACCTACATATATTAAAAAAACGTGTCAGTAATGAGTATTATTGGTCCAAAAAAATATAACTAGGTAACAAACTGGCAAATGAAAGATACCTCTCATTTTGAATAAAATATTTATATACTTCTCGTGAACACTTTTAAGGACATCTATTGAGGAGCCACCGAGCTGCAGACCCGATAACGTCCTGAACTAACTGGTCCACTGATACTTCTCTCGGCATTTTCTCATTTCATTTTCCTGATCCCTTGTGACTACTAGCATATACTAAACCCTCTCCTTTCCTCCATAATTCTCCTGTCCTTGAGCTTGAAAGTCTAGTACTCTCAGGCAGTCGCCTTTAACACCCTTTGACCACTAATCGAGACATGCATTGTACTAAATAGTACTCGTAAACCTCTACGTTCTCTGGGTGTGAGGAACTCAAATGCAAAGTTGTCAGTATCCCTCAGGAATGGAACAACCTACTCACTAATCTAGAGCCCGCTTTGACTGGCATTCGCACCCATTTATGGTACGTGCAAGTTGGTTTCCCCATCTCTCATCTCACTAAAATACGATAAAATTATATATATAAGCCTAGGAAGGGATTTATATAATAAGCTCGAAGGCAACTTGTGGTGGATCTTGTTTTCAAAAACATACTCGAGGGATCTCATCCTCGAGGGTTACTAATGCGGAAAACTGGTTAATTAAATGGCTTGGGTTAAGTGGGATTAGATAAAATGCTACTTAACTCGTCCTGCAAGTAATAAAATAATACATAATAGAATAGGTCGTAAAAGAGGAAACGGGTCCTAAACAGACCTGGTAGAAGCTCCAATCATGTCTACGCGCCTAGGCAACGAGCTGTTACTCCATACCTACACATGAAACTAAAAGTTAATGCCCGCTAACTAAATAATGCATCAAACATCCTGTACCATACACACACCAATTATACATCAATCCACATCATACATCAATCACACATAAGTTTTCCTATGCTACGTTGCCTTACATTACGATAATTACTTAGTTTACCTAATTTAGTTCCTCAACATTCATTTAAATACAACTCATTCAAGCAAATTCATATTTTTATTTACAATTAAAAAATCTAACACAATAGTTCAACAATCCTAGCATGTTGTGCTAGCAATCATCGATTTTTAAATAATTAATTCAGAGGTGATTATACCTTTCATCATCAGCAATCGACGACGGCTAGGGTTTGTTGCGTGTCTCGAAGCTGGAATTCAACGCTCGACAGCATCCAAAGTTTGATCGGGTTTGATTGGATGAGTTCAGCGAAAGTTCCGGCGAATTCTAGAAAATCTGGTTTTTGGCATTTTGGCAGTTTTCTAGCAGGTTTTTGGCGGCTGTTACTTGCGGTGACCAACCAGCAGGATGGTTGCGGTATGGGGTATTGTTGGCACTAGCTCAGCAAGCCCGATGTGTTTATGACGTCAATGAGATAGTCAGAGGTGGTGGTTCACTGGAAAAATGGCAAAACAAGGGTGGTCAGTGGTGGCATGTAGAGATCCGGTCGGGATGGACGGCATTGGGCTCTGCTCTAGTCGGGAAAAGTCGAGGCAAGCTTGGTGACATTGAGACGGCGACTAGATGGTGTCTACGATGATCACCAATGGCAGATCGGCGACAGGACAGCAGCTGAAGGTGGCATTGGTGGTAGGTAAAGGGGTGGCGTCGAGGGTTTGGAATAAAAGGTGTCGGGGGTAGAAGACGAGTGGTCGGGGGAGAAGACGAGTGGTCAGGGGAGAAGACGAGTGGTCGGGGGGAGAAGACAGAGTGGTCGGGGGAGAAGACGATTGGTCGGGGAAGAAGACGATTGGTCAGGGGGAGAAGACGAGGTGTCGGGGGGAGAAGACCAGTGGTTGGGGGGAAGAAGATGAGTGGTCGGGGAGAAGACGAGTGGTCGGGGAGAAGACGAGTGGTCGGGGGGAGAAGACGAGTGGTCGGGGGAGAAGACTTGTGGTCGGAGGAGAAGACGAGTGTGTGGGGGAGATGATGAGTGGTTGAGGAGAAGGTCTGGGGCATCTTGTAAATAGAACTTGACTCAACTCCGACTCACAGCTAAAATAATAACTAACTCATAATAATTTCTAAAATAATTCTATAAAAATAGGGAAATTCCCATAAAACATAATACACACTGTAACATCACAATGACATGCTCTATAACAAATAACCCACCCAAACTGCGCATAACACTTCCTAATGCGTCATTTAGCCTATACAAATAATTCTATGATCTAATATTATAATAACCCATTCTATCGCTGTCTTACTAATATTATCATCATATACTTGGGAATACATGACTCTCATGGTTCGTAACACATGACCGGCCTTAGCTCAGTATGCGTGTTACTGAAATTTACCTGATTGAAAATAACGGTCGAACTGACGTGTCCTGACTATAAAACCTTGAGACACAAGTTTTACAACCTTCCCTCCTTATAAAAAATTCGTTCTCAAAATTTTAAATCAAGGAGGCTTTGCTCTTGTAGCTATCTACTAAATCTGACGTCTGAAGCCATTTGGTGTATACCTGTCATGTAAAACCCCTAAATAATAATAATAATAATAATAATAATAATATAAGCTATTTTTATTTAGGGCTTTGTAAATCTTAAGAACGAACCATAAATACTATTTTCTCGTTCAGATTAGGATTGTCGGTCTCGGTTGCGGGTTCAGTAGAAAACTATCTAGGTCCATATAATTATTTAAAATGTTGTGTTTTTCTTTTGGCAGCCCTAGTCGGCCTGAGCCCAGATTCGACCACCATGCACTGAGTGCAACTGGGGTCAAGGAATTGACTCAGTCCGATACAGGGCCGCACCCTTAAAAAAATTACTATGTGGGAGTCTTGGTCGACTTGAAATCATATCCGACCGCCATGCGCTGAGCGCAACCAGGGTCAATGAATTGACTCAATCTGACACAGGGCAGCACCCCCTAAAAGACTAAATACATGCCCCCATGTTGTGACACAGTGCAGTGGCGCAAGACGCCTTATTATGCACTTGTGATACCGAGAGGGTAAGTCAATGGCAAATATCACTAATTATAGGCCGAGGGCCACATAGAGTATGTGCACATATATGGGATTGTAGCTAGATGGGCGGCCACCCTCCCAGCATATTAAGAGCTCAGTATAGGCTCATAATCACTAAAAGACATAATTTAGATGTTGTGGAATATATTAGTTATTTCTTGTAATTATAGACTTAGTGTTTTTATCACTAACGCGGAATTGCTTCCGTAGGTATGAGTATGGAAGGTTGGGTAGAGTCTGGACAGCTGAGTGACTCTATTATTGGACTATATACTTTTCTCGAGATTGTTTGCATGGGAGTGGGATTTTGGTTCGGTTCATGGGACTTAGATTATTCCTAGCATTTATTATATTAAATGTCAAGAGTTTATTTAAAATCTTGAAAATTAATAGAAAATTAATTTATGAGATACTTAGTTTCATATAGTAATACTTGGCTCGTGTCTCAGAACGGGTAGGTTGTTACATGTCACGTCTACCGTATCCTCCAATGCTTCAGCAATTGTGGTTGTGTCCATTGTCACTGGCCATGGTAGTGCTAAAGTGGATGGCTCTACGGGTGGTGTTATCCATATTCCTCTTTGATCCAAAGCTATATGTTCTTGTCCTATCATGGTAGGCATCATTCCTCTCTGATTCAGACCCCTTTGTTGTTGTCTTGATGATTGCTAACCACTATTTCTCTGTCCCTGCCCTTGGTTCTATTGGCCTCTTCACTGTTGCAATGGGGTAACTGGAAGCATTAGACATTGTGGCAGTGCCAGAAGGGCTGGCTATTGGTGCTGAGTAGTCAAATATTCTACTGCCTGATGTCCTGGTTGACCACATCTAAAACAAGCGTCTCTACTTATTCCTCCGTGTTGGCATCCACAATTCTGATATATTCGGTGTTTGTTCTCCTGAACTTGACCATCCATGGCTCTCATTGTAGCTGAAGCATCTATCACGTGCCTCTATTGTGTCCCCTGATATGATTGATACTGTTGAGGGTGTTGTTATCTCTGATCATAGTCTTGGCAAGGTCGAGTAGCTAATATTCGCTCAGCTTTGCTTGCAGCTTGCACCACATCCCCAAAAGTGGCAAATCTCCTATCAATCAATACTAGACGAATCTCATAGCGTAGACAGTCATAAAAGTGCCCAACTCTTCGTTGTTCTGTAGGCACTAAATTTGGTGCAAATTTTCCAATGCTTAGAATTGGGCTTCATACTATGCCACACCCATGGGTCCCTGTCTAAGTGTCTGAAAGTCACTTTCCTTCCTCTTCCTTAAATTAGGAGGAAAATATTTTCCATCAAACTCAAGTTTGAATTCGTCCCATGTCACATCCTGAGGTTGCCTGAGTGTAAATGTGGAGGCTATGATTGAATCCCACCATATTCTAACTTTATCCTATAACTCTCCCACAATAATTTGTACGTGGTGCTCCATCGAACATGCCATACTTCCTAATACGCCAATGGCTGATGAAATCCACAAGAAAACTTCTTCTACGTCTAGTTTTCTCGTGAATGGGCATCCTCCATTCTTCAAGAATCATTCATATTGCCACAATCCAAGATTTCTATCAGCTGTTGATTTGTTTGATCCTTCTCCAATCTCAAATTGCTGAAATGGCAATAGTACCCCTATTAGAGTGTTAACAAACCCTGGCGTGCCTATTTGTCCACTGTAATTTCCTCCAGGTCCACTACCCTATGTACACCTTCCTGCTTGAAGTGGGATGGCCAGTGGAATTGTTTTAGGAGTGGTCCTCTGATGTAGCGATGGAGGAGGCATCGACAGAGGGCCCATGTGAACTGCAGGCTCCCCTCGTGCCTCATCATCCACAGCTGATTTCTTCTTTGTTTGTGCTATTGGAAGAGCTATTTATCATAGTTTTGTTTGGAATTCCTCTCGACTTTGTTGCATTTGCATGTACCTTGCCAACTATGCAATGGCAGCCTTCGTTTCAGTCCGACGGCTTCTAATGCTATGGCGGCTTCCACGACGATGGCTCCCGCTACAGCGGCTTATTGGCTCACAGGGATTTCTTGGCAGTGGTGCGGCTCTAGATTGGCTAGACACTGTCTCACTATGAACATGAGTAGGGCTAGCTTGTTTGGTTGAAGGAGGAGATGGAGTCCTATTTCGAGTAATTCCAGTTCTTACCATGATCCAATCCTGAAAATACTACCACACTACCCATTGGGGAGAAATCTATAAATCAAAGACAATAAGGATAGAAATATATACCTACCAGCTGGACTTAGAGCAATCTTTGTACACACATCATGTATGAAAATATCCTCCAATTGAAGCGACTGAGAGTTTTCTCTAATACTAAAATTGTAACACCCCAAATCCGGTTCACACTTGGGAACTGAACCAGAATGTCACTGGTCCTGGTTGGGTCGGCTAAACTTAACCCAATTCATACGGATCTACTCTCAGTGTCTTAAGTTAAAGATATGAGTCGCTATGCATGGATGAATGTACAAAAACCCTAATATGCTACTACATGGATGACATGACAACCAATTCACACACGAAAATAATTTTGATGAAAATTGATAAAATTCATAAAATAAGACGGACAGAGAGTACTCTAAATGTGCAATTAAGGGCCACCCTATCAAACCCACATGTATAAACATATATAAATATATCACGCATTAACATTCACAAAAAAATTTGATCTGCTACATAAGTCATTCAGAATCTTAGCTCGAGACCCATCTATGCATTCTATTCACTTTTCACATCCAATTGTGGGCCTTACTTGTACATATTCAATATTTGACAATTTTACTAAAACATATGTACTCAAATGTCACAATTAGAAATTCTGCTACTGAAGCAAATATCATATCACATCATATTATCATACCTTGAATTACATCAAATCATTCTCAATATAATGACAACATAACCAAAACATTGATATTCTATCGTCTGACATGTGTGTGCAAGAGACATCAATGCTCCTTCGTTCAAGCTGGGACATCCAACCCATGCTCCTCACCTACATATATTATAAAAACGTATTAGTAATGAGTGTTATTGGTCCAAAAAGAATATAACTACGTAACAAACTAGCAAATAAGAGCTAACTCTAATTTTAAATAAAAATATGTATATACTTCTCTTGAACACTCTTAAGGACATCTACTGAGGAGCCACCGAGCTGTAGACCCGATAACATCCCGAACTAACTAGTCCACTGATCCCTCTCTTGGCATTTTCTCATTTCAATTTCCTAATCCCTTGGGACTAGCAGCATATACTAAGCCCTCTCCTTTCCTCCATAATTCTTCTGTCCTTGAGTACGAAAGTCGAGCTTTTGAACCACTAGTCGAGACATGTGCTATGCTAAATAGTACTCGTAGACCTCTACATTTATCGGGGATGAGGAACTCAAACGCAAAGTTTTTAGTATCCCTTGGGAATGGATTAGCTTGCTCACTAATCTAGAGACCGCTGTGATTGGCACGTGCACCCGTTCATGGTATGTGGCAGTCGGTTCCCCATCTCTCATCTCACTGAAATGCGATAAAATTATATATAAAGGCCTGGGAAGGTATTTATATAATAAGGGCAAAGGCAACTTGTGGTGGATCTTGTTTTCGAAAACATACTCGGGGGATCTCATCCTCGAGGGTTACTAATCCAGAAAACTGTTTAATTAAATGGCTGGGGTTAAGTGGGATACGTTAAAATGCCACTCAAATCGTCCTGTAAGTAATAAAATAATACACAATAAAATAGGTCGTAAAAGAGGAAACGAGTCCTAAACGGACCTGGTAGAAGCTCCAATCATGTCTACGCTCCTAGGCAACAAGCTCTTACTCCGTACCTACATATGAAACTAAAAGTTAATGCCCGCTAACTGAATAATGCATGAAACATCCTGTACCATACACACACCAATCATACATCAATCCACATCATACATCAATCACACATAAGTTTTCCTATGCTACGTTGCCTTAGATTACGATAATTACTTAGTTTACCTAATTTAGTTCCTCAACATTTTTTTAAATACAATTCATTCAAACAAATTCATATTTTTATTTACAATTAAAATACCTAACACAATAGTTCAACAATCCTAGCATGTTGTACTAGCAATCATCGATTTTTAAATAATTAATTTAGAGGTGATTATACCTCTCATCGTTTGCAATCGAAGACGGCTAGGGTTTGTTGCATATCTTGGAGCTCGAATTCAGCGCTTGACAGTATCCAAAGTTTGATCGGGTTTGATTGGATGAGTTCAGCAAAAGATCCAGAAAATTCTAGCAAATCTGGTTTTCCGACGGTTTCGGTAATTTTTTGACGGGTTTTGTAAAGCTCTGAAAAAAATAAGTAGGTTATTTTATTTAATTTTTTTAAATTTTGGAACAAATCTTAAATATTATTTAATTAGATTAATTCTTGAGAATCAATATTATAAATTATCAATTATAACCTTTAGAGTACGAGTACAATGATATTGATGGATAATTTTTAATAAGTTTTATTTATTACATGTTTTGGATTGGGAGTCATGAATACAATTTGACACTCGTTCGCTTTAAGTCAATAGTCAGTTTTTGACTTTTTGTTATCACACTAATTGTTAGTGTTTAATATAGTTATGTGTGATTACGTTTTTTTCTATAAATTTAATGTAGTGACTTTTTGATTTAACCACATATTTTTCTATATAAAGGAGAATTGTGTTGATGTTAAATAAAAAAATCTTGATAGTTTGTGAGCTCATTTAGGTCACTAAGGAAAGACTTTAGAAAAGTTTCATTCATATTAGGATCGTAGTTGCCGATGCCTCATCACAATTCCTGGTTTGTATATTTAATCGAAATGTTATATATGCATATTGTGGAGCCTTGGTCGGCCTGAACCCACATTCAATCACTATGCACTGAGCACAACCGAGGTTAAAGAATTGACTCAGTCCAACATGAGGCAGCATTCTTAAACTTTTTAAAAGATTAAATACCTACCCCCATGAAAGGGGTCACAGGGCACAATGGTGCATGATGACTCATTATGCATTTGTGATACTGGGATGGTGAGTCAATGACAAATATCAGTAACTATAGGCCATGAGCCACGTAGCGTGTGTGCACATACATGAGATTGTAGCAGGATGGGTGGCCACCCTCTTGGCATAGTAAGATTGGCATAGGCTCATCATCACTAAAAGACTCAAATTCAGATGTTGTGAAATATAATAGCTTGTTTCTTGTAATTATATGACATAGTATTTTTATCACTAATGTGAAATTGCCTCCACAGGTGTTAGCATTATGGAAGGATGCGTAGAGTTAGGACAGCTGAAGGACTCTATTATTAGCCTTTTGAATTTGTTTTCTTATTTGTTATTATACTTTTAGTTTGTTTGCATGGCTGTAGGATTTCGGTTCGGTTCATGGGGTTTAGATTATTCCGAGCATTTGTTATATTACATTTTATCTCATGATTTTTTTAAAAATCTTGAAAATTAATAGAAAATTAATTTATGAGATAATTAGTTTCATATAGTAACACTTGGCTTGTGGCTCGGAACGGGCAGGTTGTTACAGGTGGTTTCAGAGCTGTGTTTCCCTCGTAACCATGAAAATCAATCCTTACCTTGTTGAAAGTCTAGAGTCCACTATCCAAGGGTAAAAATTTCTTTTATATAAGCATTTATCATTCTTTTATAGAAATAATTTTCATTGTTTTAGATTGTAAGTAATTATGGGTGTGCCACTTATGTTTCATGCTAGGTGCACGTGGCACTTAAATCAATGAGCGTGTATGAGACGCCTTTACAATCAAACATGTTATCTAGGTAGTATGGGTGGTATGGGATACTTGTGAGATATGGATGATAGTGTCATGGGACAGTGTGCTCCACTTTAGCTATGCATATCAGTGGCAATGCTTAAACCAAGAAAAAAAATTATAAATCGTGATTTTTCTAAAATGAATTTTTTTAAAGAAAATGTGAAGATATTTAAATAACTTTTATAGAGCTAGATACAAGTATACCAACGCATAAGGGAAGAAATTCCTAAGCTAGGATAAGAAAGAAGTTACATGAATGAGTAATTTTCTTCTTATAGCCCTATTATATTTTGGAGGATGAAAATTCCCAAGCTAGGGAGATTGTAAAATCCTAAAAAAATAATTAGGTTATTTTATTTAGGGTTTTGTAAATTTTGGAACAAATCGTAAATATTATTTAATTAAATTAATTCTTAAAAATCAATATCATAAATTATCAATTATAACCTTTAGAGTATGAGTACAATAGTATTTATAAATAATTTTAAATAAGTTTTATTTATTAAATTTTTGGGATTTGGAGTCGTGAATGCAATTTGATATTTGTTCGCTTTAACTCAATAGTCAGTTTTTTTGACTTTTTGTTATCAAAATAATGGTTGGTGTTTAATATATTTACGTGTGATTACATTCTTTTTTATAAAATTTAATGTAGTGATTTCTTGAATTCCACATATATTCTTTTATATAAAGGAGAATTTTGTTGATGTTAAATAAAACAATCTTGATAGTTTGTGAGCACATTTGGCTCACAAAGAAAAGACTTTAGAAAAGTTTCATTCATATTAGGATCTCACTTGTGGGTGCCTCATCACAATTCCAGGTTCGTATAATTACTCGAAATATTATATATTCCTATTCAGGAGCCTTAGTCGGTTTGAGCCCAAATTCAATCATCATGCGCCGAGCACAACCGGTGTCAAAGAATTGTCTCAGTTCGACATGGGGTAGCATCCTTAAACTTCTTGAAAGATTAAATGCCTACCCCCATGCCGAAAGGTGTGATTGGGTGCAGTGGCGCAAGACGACTCATTATGCACTTATGATACTGAGAAGGTGAGTCAATGACAAATATCGGTCATTATAAGCTGTGGGACACATAGCGTATGTGCCCATACATGGGTTGTAGCTGGATGGGCGGCCACCCTCCCGGCATAGTAAGAGCTTGGCATAGGTTCATAAACACTAAAAGACTCGAATTCAAATGTTGTGGAAAATATTGGCTTGTTTCTTGTAATTATATGACTTAATGTTTTTATCACTAACGTGGAATTGCCTCCACAGGTGTCAGTATTATGGAAGGATGGGTAGAATCAGGACAGTTGGAGGAATTTGTTATTAGACTTTTGAATTTTTTTTCTTATTTATTATTATACTGTTAGATTTTTTGTATGGCAGTGGGATTTCAGTTCGGTTCATGGGGCTTTTATTATTTCGAGCATTTGTTATATTAAATTTTATCTCATGTTTTTATTTAAAATCTTAAAAATTAATAAAAAATTAATTTATGAGACATTTAATTTCATATAGTAACACTTGACATGTGATTCGGAACGGGCAAGTTGTTACAGGTTTTTCGGCGATTATTACCGGCAGTGACTAACTGGCAGGATGGTATGGGGTACTGTTGGCACCGGCTTAGCGAGCCTGACATGTCTACAATGTCGATGAGATCGGCAGAGGCAGCGGCTTGCCGGAAAAAGGGCAAAACAAGGGCGGTCGGTGGTGGCATGTGGAGATCTGACTGGAATGGGCAATGTTGGGCTTGCTCTAGTCGGGAAAGTTTGCGGGAGGGTTGGCGACATTGTGACGGTGACTGGATGGCGGCGGCGATAGTCTCCAGTGGTGGAATCAATAATGGGACAATTGCCGAAGGCGGCATCGAGAGTTTGGAATAAAAGGTGTTGGGCGGAGAAGATGAGTGGTTGGGGGGAAGAAGACGAGTGGTCAGGGGAGAAGTCGAGTGGTCTGGGGAGAAGAGGAGTGGTCGGGGAGAAGGTCGGGGGTCGTCTCATAAATAGAACTTAACTCGACTCCAACATGAGCCAAAAATAATAACTAACTCATAATAATTCCTTTAAAAAATCCAAAAAATAGGGAAAAATCCCATAAACCATCATACATACCATAACATCATAATGACATGCTCTGTAACTAATAACCCACCCAAACTGCATGTGACACTTCCTAATGCATTATTCGGACTAGAAAAATAATTCTATGATCTAATATTAACATAAATAAAGAAAATTATGGGCATACACTCATACATTCTGATGACTCCTTATACTACTATCTTCCTGACATTATCATCATATACTTGGGCACACATGACTCTTATGGTTCATAACACATGCTTGGCCTCGGCTCAGTGCGTGTTCTAAAATTGAGCCGACTGAAAATAACAATCGAACCAACTGGTTCTTAATGTAAATCCCTGACTCGAGTCACAAGTTTTACATCCAACCTCAAAACCTACTACCCTAGGAGGCTAGAAACATGGAGGAGGGTGACTGGATCTCCAAGGAGAAAGAAGAAGGCCAATGATAGGAGAAGAAGGTTGTTGAAGGTGAGGAAGGAAGGATAAATAGTGTAAAGGTGAGGAAATGAATGGGTTTTATAGAATAAGGGTGGTTGGAATGGTGATGTCATAGGTATGGGTGTCATACCTAAAGAGGTATGGGTTGGCTTGACGATGTCATGGGTATGGGTGTCATAACTAAAGAGGTATGGGTTGGATTAGCCAAAACCAAAAACTTTGGTTTTTACCCTGAAGCGATCGAGCCCACCTAGGGAATTGTATTGCAGATCCCAAAGAGGGGTTAGGATGGTTTGAAAGGGTTATCAAAAACACAAAAAGCACACAAAAGACATGTGAGGAACACAGTCCTATCATCTAACTATATACAACTCGACTGGACCAAACATTAAAAAGTCGGACATGTAGCATCCAAATAAGATTACCGAGTGCCCAAGGAGGCTAAGGTCGAGCAAACATACACCATACCATACACGAACCATGACAAGAGGGTCGGACTCTACTAATTTGATTCAGGTAACAACCGAACCGACATTAAAACCCTCAGACCGATGGTCCAAGCTTTACAACCTCCCCCACTTAGAAAAATTCATTTCTAGAATTTCCTAAGGGCTTACACATGCAGAAACAAGCCACAACACATAGCATGCAACATACAATAGCAGTCAACCAAAACATGGCAGGGAGCTAATACTTCGAGTCATTGTCCTCCGCATGAATGAGTCTAAGGAAATGTTGTCACATCACATCCTCACTCTCGCAAGTGGCCTACTCAACACCCTATTGTGACCAAAGTATCTTCACCAATGGCACTTATTTCCTACTGAGAGTCTTCACAGACCGGTCAAGAATCCGTGTAACCTCCTCTCAGTAGGACAGGTTGGTCGGATGTCAAGCTCCTCGTAATGAAGTTGGTGTGATCCGTCGGGCACGTACTTCTTTAGCATAGATACATGGAACACTGGGTGTACTGTTGATAGACTAGGTGGGAGTGTAAGCTCGTATGCAACCTCTCCAACACGTCTCAACACCTCGAATACGCCAATATACCTTGAGCTCAGTTTGCCCCACCTCCATAAACACATGACTCCTTAAGTACGTGAGACTTTTAGGAAAACATGATCCTTAGGGAGAAAATGATGTCCCTATGCCTCTAATCTGCATAAGACATCTATCTTTGTTGGGCTGCTAGAAGCCTCTGTCTGATCAAGTCAACTATCCTCTGGGAGTCCTAAAGCAACTCTGAGCCTACTATCAATGAATGGTTCACCGCCCTCTAGCCGACACGATGGTGATTTGCACAATCTACCATACATTGCCTCGAAGGGTGCCATCCCTTTGCTGGCCTAGTAGGAATTGGTATACGCAAACCCCACCAAGGGAAGTTGCTCCCCCCATGGTCCACCAAAGTCCATCACACATGACCAGAGCAAGTTCTGCAAGATCTAACTCGTCCTCTCAGACTGGGCATTGGTCAATGGATGGATAGGTTGTACTAAGCTTTGTCTCTATCCCAAGTTCTCGCTAGAAAGATCTTTAGAAGGAAGAGGTGAATCTTGGGTCCATATCTAATACAATCTCCCTACGAACTCCATGGAGTCTAACAATTTGGTCCATGTTGCCAACATAGACAGAGGATAGGTCATAGGAATCAGTATAAAGTGCTCTGATTTTGTCAACCTATCAACAACAACCCATACTGCATCCTTCTGTCACCTAGAAGGGGGATAGATGTGCGACAAAGTTGCACGTGATGCCATCCCACTTCTACTCTAGCGGTGGTAATGATTCCAATAAACTGCATGGTTTCCAGTGCTTGATCTTGACCTACTGATAGACAAGACATCACAACACAGTGCCAAGGTCATCCTACTTAAGTAAGATCAGCACAAGTCGCGATACATCTTCACGGATCCTCGGTGCATTGTGAACCTTGAGTGATGGGCCTCGTGAAGAATGTCCTTACACAATCTAGTAAACTTTGCTACATTAGTCACATATAACCGTCCTCTCAACTGGTACAAATTGTCTACCTCTCTAACCAACCCAGAATGAGTCCCCTGAAGGAACCACTACTCTAGCAACTAATCAACTGCTTGCATCTATTTGATATAATCTGTCATAGTCGGACTAATCATCAGCCTCGCTAACACTAGCACAAGGTGTCAGTCGGCTAGATTGTCTCTCTAGTCCTCATACTGTATACCCATAGTTGTCAATCTGGGTCCACATACTACTGGCCTCCTGCTGAAGGCATCGCAACCACATTTACATTACCCGGCTGGTAGGTAATGTCAATGTCATAATCTTCTAGAACTCCAACCACCTGTGCTGTCTACTATTTAGATCCTTCTGTGTGAAGATGTACATTAAGCTGTAATGATCGGTAAAGAGCTGGAAGGACACTCTACATAGATAGTGTCTCCAAGTGCAAATAAGACCACTGCAAGCTCTAAGTCATGTGTGGGGTAGTTCTGGTCATGCATTTTCAACTACCTGGAAGCATGGGCTATCACTCTACCTCTCTCCATTAGCACACAACCTAGCCCTACACTGGAGGCATCACGGTATATTACAAAATCATCATAGCCATCTGGTAAACTCAACACCAGTGAGGTAGTGAGTTTCTCTATCAAAGTTTGGAAACTCTGCTCACATGTGTCAGTCCACGTGAAGCGCTACTCTTTCTTGGTCAACCATGTGAGAGGGGCTACCAGAGAAGAGAAATCATGTATGAACCTCAGATAATAACCGATGAAGCCTAGAAAACTCTATATCTCCGTGTGGTAGTAGGCCACTCCCATGTCAATACTACCTTAACCTTGGCTGGATCCACTGCAATTTCAACCACTAATAACACATGTCCAAAAAGAGAAACTCAAACAACCCAAATTCACACTCGGAGAGCTTCGCATACAAGTAGTGTTCCCATAGGGACCACAAAGCAATGGTCAAGTGTGTCTCATACTCCTCTCTAGAGCTCGAGTAAATCAAGATGTCCTCTACAAATACAATCATGAACTGGTCTAAGTATGGCTGGAACACCTAGTCCATGAGATCCATGAACACTACCAGTGAGTTTGTCAACCCGAAAGACATAACTAAGAACTCGTACTGCCCGTACCGAGTCCTTCTCTCATATCCTCAGCTGATGGTAGCTCGATCAAAGATCAATCTTCAAATACATAGTAGTTCTTCCAAGCTGATCAAACAAATTATCTATTTGCAGGAAGGGATAATGGTTATTTACCGTAACCTAGTTAAGCATTCTATAGTCGGTGCACAACCTCATGTTGCGATCCTTCTTCCTGAAAGAGGACCGGAGCACCCCAATGTGAGACACTCAGTCTGATGAAGCCCTACTCTAATAACTCCTACAACTGAGTCTTGAGCTCATTGATTTCAAATGGTGCCATTCAATACAGTGCCCTAGAGATAGGCGCAGTACCATGGACCAAATCAATAGCAAACTCCACCTCTCTGGCAGGTGGTAGTCCAAGCACCTCATCTAGGAAGACATCTATGAACTTACTGACCACATGAATTTGTGCCTCTGATGTTGATTGATCTTGTGTAGCCACAACGGTGGCAAGGAAGACATCACAACCTACCCCTACCTATCAATCTCTAAGTCCACTCATAGGACCTATCAGACATCCTCCTCTGTCCCTACATCTTCCTTGGAATGTAATCCACACATTCCTCTTCACTCTAGACTGAACCTTCTTCTTGCAGCAGTCAATCAATGCCCGGTGGTGCATCATACAATCGATGCTGAATATTGCATCAAACTCCTGCATGAACAATACTGCGAAATCAGTGGGAAGGATGGACTATTAGCTAAACACAATGACACCCTACACACACTCACTGGTGGTGCGTATGGCTTTAGCATGAGTCGACACAACCAAGTCATGGCTTAAGTCCCCTATGAACAAACTGATCCTATTGACAAATGTCTTGGCTAGGAGCGTATGTGTACTACCAGAGTCAAACAACACAACTATAGGTGGAGTGGATAGGAAAAATACTTGGGATGACAGCTACATCCCGAATCACCACCTTTGCACTAGCAGCATACATCATGCCTTGCTACTCTAGCTTGCCACCCTATTTTTGTTTGCCTCTCTCGCCCTGGTGGCCCTATTGTGGTCCCTACGCCCACTGCTGCTAGTCACCTCTCCCCCAAGGCACCTAAGGCTAGGCTGGTGGTGTGGCAAGAAGCGACCGTCACTGGAGTGCAGGCAGTCCTTGCTGTTGCTAGGGCACGTACTGCTCATGCGGCTACCTCAGGCGCTCAGGTAGAAGGTGCCCCATGTCGTTGGACTCAGCCACACCGGTGGCTATCCTGCAAGCGCCCTGATGGCCTCTTTGGCCCTCTGGACAGATAGGGTACTCCTAGAAATCATCTCGTTGTCTCTCAAAGGTTTGCATCTTCTAGGGAAACCTCTCCACATACTGGCCCTCAGCTGTGTACATAGTCACTCTACTACCTGTCCTTTGTCTCTATGGCTATGAGCCCTACTGATCCAATGCCTTGTTTTGCTGCCCCTTATTACCAAACAGTTTGGTGCCCTTGGCCTAATGGTGCAATCATGGGCATGCTCGCATTGTAGTAGCCTCATGTTGGCCTCTGCAAGACTCTCAAAGAATAATGTTGCCACAACCGCTTGCAAATTATGTGCAATCCTGATACAAATTGGGCAGCCCTCTCCCTCTTTGATGAGAAGCTACCTGGGGCAAGCCTCTCTAGAATAAGGAACCTGACTAGTACTTCGCTATGAACATCTTCTTCTTCACCCTGACATTGGTGGAGAAGTATTGGGAGTAGAAGACCTCCCTAAACTCATCCCATGTAATCTACTCAAGGGTCCTTGCCTCTAGAAAGACTGTGTGGGCAAAGTCCCACTAGAGTCTACCCAAGCTCTGCCTAGCCCAAGTGGCTATGTGCACCCATAGCTCTAGGGGACACCCCATGTGTATCAGCATTGATCTACCCGCATCAATCCACTCCAATGTGACCTCGAAATTTGTGCTCCTGTAGAACAAATAACCACTCTTCTTTAAGAAGAGCTCAATATCGTAACACTCATTGGTGTTATGGGGATTGTTAGGACCTGACTACCCGAGCCCATCCAACAACAAAATGATGTGGTCTAGCCATCTCCACCTCATTGTCAATCTGTCTGGGGGCGACCTCCCACTGGCATCCCTGGGTAATGGATTTCATACAGCCTTGCAGCTGGCTGCACTAGTGGAATATGGGGATACAGAGCTAGTGGTGGTGGTAGTGGTGGTACTCACTTTGGATTAGAGGCCTCAGCAGGTCTCTCTGCCTCTATTGGCTTCTTCTCCAATCTGGCCATAGCCATGGCCATCTCTCGGACTGTATCCAATAGCTAGGTTATCTCCTCATGGGACCACTCCTAGTTCTCCATGGCTCTCATTTGCTCTACCCTTAAGGCCTGTTGCTCCTCTCACAAGACCCTAATCAGCTTTGTCTGGGGATCTAACACCGACTCCTACACGGGCAATTGGAATCGCCTGTCATGGGAAGGCTTATGGCATAGGAGCAGTCTACCTCGGTGTCCTCTTGCCATCTACTCAAACTATATGAGCACTAACACTAACGACGGATTAACTAAAAGAGACAACTTGCAAACTATGGATCACAAACCGCCACACATAAATTGACGTGGAAATACTAAAAAGGAGGTTAGCAAAAACACACACAAAGACATAAATCTTGGCTTGGCTGTAGATCAGGTCAGGCTAGTAGGGATCTTTAAACAGAACAACCACATACAACCATACATGGATATCATACAACATAAAGCATGCACGTGCAACACACGCATATTGAAAGTGTGCCGCCTTGATAGTCGAAGAGGTTGGGTTTAATACCAAGTTTTAACACCCCAATTCGGCCAAAAAATTAGTCACTTTGCTACTAAGACATAGGGTAAGGTGTGGACCATGTATCACTAAAATCCAACACCATTAGCCTATTTTAAGGTAATTTACAATAGGGATGAAAAAAAACTATGGTTTTCACTTTGCATCTTTACACTATCAAGGTAAACATCTCTAAAACATACTTAGGTGATTTTTACCAAATCCCAAAATTTATGTATTTCAATTAGACACTTATTGGAGAATTATATATTTTTACTAAATTTTATTAGCTTAAAATTGGTGGCTTAACAAATAACACAATCATATATCATGATCACAGTCACAAACAGCAAAAGAAAAATAAGGCATACTTAAGGGTGATGTTCATGATTATTTAGTGGTTATATTAGAAACATGGAGGAGGGTGATTGGAGCTCCAAGAAGAAAGAATAAGCACAAGGAGAGGAGAAGAAGCTTATTGGAGTTGAGGAGGGAAGGAGAAATGTTGAAAAGGTGAGGGAAGGGAAGGGTTTTATAGAAAAAGATTGGTTGGTTCGGTGATGTCATAAGGATGGATGATATGCCTAAAGCAGTATGGGTTGGCTTGGTGATGTCATAGGTATGGGTGTCATACCTAAAAAGGTTTGTTTGGATTTGATAAAGAGATATGAGTTGGGGTTAGCTAAAGTGGTATGGGTTAGGTTAGCCCAAAACCCAAAAACTTAGGATTTTTACCTTGAAGCTATCGGGCCCAACTCAGGGATAGTTTGAAATGGTTATCAAACACATGGCAAGCACACAAAAGACACAGGAGGGATACAGTCATAGCATCTAATTATATACAACTCGACTGGACCAAAGATGAAAAAATCGAGCAAGTAGCATCCAAACAGGTGTATTGAGCACCGAAGGAGGCTAAGGCCAAACAAACATACACCATACTATACACGAACCACGACAAGATGGGTTTGATGCTACTAAAGGGTCAACTTTGGTGGAAGGATAGATTGATGCTATGTACTTGCTCTTAGCTCGCCATTGTTTTCTTTTGTGTGTTTTTATATATGTTTGTCTTGTTTTCGTGTATATTTAGTAATGTTTTCCATTCTCAAGTTGTCAAGCAAGTTGTTCGATATACTTATCGTTCAAGTCTGATAGATTGACTAGTTTAGACATGACTCGACTCGATTATAATAGTTCTGATTCGGTTCTTAGGTGAACTGGAAACAAGGTGTTACAATAAGTGATTATTGAAGTGAAGTTTCACTTTTATCATAAATGCAATACTAATTAATAAAACATCAATTATAATATAATTTTTATTACACTATGTTCAAGGCTTAAAAATTAAATACAAAATAGATAAAGTGTTTTATTTCAATAATTAGTCAATAATATTATGTAACATTGATATTATGTAACACCCTAATTTCGGTTCACCTAAGAATCAGATCAGAAATATTACGATCGAGTCAAGTCATGTTTAATATTGTTGGTCAGTAAGACTCGATCAATAAAATAGATCAAAATAACCCTCTTGGTGACTTGAGAATGGAAGACATTGTCAAACAAGCATCAAAACACATCAAATATAAATAAATGCAAGAAAGGAAACACTATGTTGAGCACAAGTGTGTGTAGTGTTTATTTGTCCTCCCACCAAAGTCAACTCAGAATTTACATGACATACATATATTATATGAAAACTGGCGTAATGAATATTAGTGGTATGAAAAATAACTAATACAATCGAGCAAATGAGTATTCCATTACCCACGAAAACTTATGAAACTTCAAGATATCCTCACACTGGGCAGTAAGCAAATATACTTAAGCAATTGCTGGCTCCTATGCACAACTCATAATTATATTCATACATACATAGAGTGCTTACGCCCTCACACCTATATTACCTGCCACGATACTCGAGCGGCAAAAGGAATAGTTAAATTAGTGCCACATATTCCAGAAATGCACTGCATTACGCAGTACCATCATACACCACACTACCTCATGGTTTGAAGGAGTACTAGTGTGATTCATACATATTTCAATACTGCTCACTCTCTTATTCGTGAAATTCATAGAAATGTGTGTACTTATTGTTCGGGCGCGGGTTCGTCCGCGTCGGGTTGGAAGGGTTCGGTGGGACCGAGGCGCCCTTGCCGCGCAAAGAGACAGCGGGATGAGACTAAAGAGTCACAAGTATCCAATAACACTTAGACAATTCTTATGCACTCGGTGGGATGGCCATTTCCAATCCTAATTATTCATTTCCATAAACATTCATGCTTGAATGCATGAAAAGAGCAACGTCCTCTCCAATCAGCAGCAGCAAGGGTGGCGTCTCCTTCAATGGCGTCCTTAGTTGCTGCTGATTGGAGAGGACGTTGCTCTTTTCATGCATTCAAGCATGATATGTTTATGGAAATGAATAATTAGGATTGGAAATGGCCATCCCACCGAGTGCATAAGAATTGTCTAAGTGTTATTGGATACTTGTGACTCTTTAGTCTCATCCCGCTGTCTCTTTGCGCGGCAAGGGCGCCTCGGTCCCACCGAACCCTTCCAACCCGACGCGGGAACACTCTAACCCGCACCAGCGGACGAACCCGCGCCCGAACATAAATTGGCGACTCCACTGGGGACCGTCAAGAGGTAGCAGTGCAGCTTGAAGAGATAGTGTGGATAAAAGAAAATGGCCCCCGAGACAAGGCATATGGCTAGACAAAGAGGTGCTAGTGAAGGAGAACCTTCTAACGCACCCACAAACCAACCTGAAGTGCAAATACCATCCATCACCAGCATGGGCGAGCCAGTCGCCTTGCAAAATGAAGACCCGAACTCGAACGAACAACTTCGAGAACGGGTTAGACAACTTGAATCGGCACTTGACGATGCACTCGCCTTAAATAGGCGAGCATCCGTCGCAATGGGAAGTGCATCGAGAAGAGAAGATGCCGACCTAGCAAACCGGCGAAGTCCAGACGAAGTGGACCAGCCTGCTAACCCACCGATGACAAGTAGTCTTACGGCACTATTGGAAAGGCCTTTGGCAACCGCTCCAACAAGTGTGGATTTGTCAAATACCCCTCAGGTAGATAATATGTTTTCCAATGTCTCGGGATTTATGTCTCAAGCCTCACCCTTGATAATTTCGTCGTCCGAACCAAGTTGGACGCAACACTACCCAATTATACCCCCAAGTAGGACTGAAATTAGTCCACTACCACAGTCATCATGGTTCCCACAACCACCCCACTACCCACCACCATACCCGTACCCATGGTATAGCCCTGCTATCCCTCAATCATCAGTTTCTATGGCATTTCCACCGCCAATCACCACTGCGGTGCCCGCCTCAACGGCGACGCCCTTGATGTCAATGTTTCAGCCAACAATTCCAGCCACAGTAGCTCCGCTACCAGTTAATTATCCTCCACAAGTCTATCCTGCAACAGTTCCTGTAGCACCAGTCGCACCAGTTGTGCCGATTCAGGATTCTCGATTTGATGAGTTAAAAGCCGCGATGGATGCACAAGCCGCATTAATCGCCGCATTGATAGCTCAAAAGGACAAAGAACCTAGTAAAGTTGTAAAGCGTCTTCGTCCTTTAGCCGATGAAGTTTACACGGAAATTTTGCCGGAAAAATACAAGCGCCCAACTTTTACGAAGTTCGATGGAGACGGCAATCCGGGAGATCATGTCACAATTTTTGAAATTGAGTGTGGAACAATTGTGGCAAATGAAAAATTAAAGTTACAACAATTCCCGGCATCACTTAGCGGTAATGCCTTGAGATGGTTCAATAACCGCCCCTCTGGATCAATCAATTCATGGGATGAATTTGTTGAGCAGTTTACAGAACACTTTCAATCCATGGAAATTCCAGTGACAATTGAGCACTTAAGACAGTGTCGAAGGGAATCGGGTGAAGAATTTGCTACATATGTGAAAAGATTTAGAAGTCTGTCATCTCAGATGAAAGAGACCCCTGACATTAAGGAGCTTGTGAAGATTTGTGCAATGAACGCCGGATCAGCTGCATGGTTCTTAAGTGGTGCACAATGCAACACTTTTGAACAATTGTTTGAAAGGATGTTGATTTTTGAAGAACTTGGAAGGGTTTCTGCTTCTCTGAAAAATGCTAAGGCATCAACCAATGCTGTCACTGAACTTGGAGAATCAAGTCGGGAAAAACAATTGGAAGGGCCAAGGAATAACAATGAAGATAGAAAGGCTGCGCCCCGACAACGGCGTGAATGGAGAAATATAGAAGATTACACCTTCAATGTTGGTGATACTGAAAGGTGGTTTGATGTTTTGGTCAAGCAAGGAAAAATCACTCCCTGGATACCGAAGAATCCACCTAAACCGGAAGATGAAAAGAAGGAAAATTTTTGTCGATTTCATCAAATGCTTGGCCATCCAACGGTGCTATGTCGAGATGTAATGGAAAAGATCCAAGAGTTGCTGGACAAAGGAGATATAAAGTATAAAGCTGCTAATGCTAATGTGATGACAGTAAGCCACTTATCCTTACCAATGAAGTCTCATAAAGGAAAAGAGAAACAAGGAGAGGAAATGGATGTCCCGATGGCTAATGTTGAAGACACAAAGGTGTCGCCTGCTTCCACTATAGAAGATAAAGGATGTTCTACACCTCTATCGATCCAAAAGTTTGAAGTCCAAGCTAATCAAGGAAAAAGACTTTTCGAAAAAGATGAGCTTGATAAAGAAAAGATGGAAGATCAGCTTGCTGTCAGAACAACTTCAACACAAAAGGAAGTCAAGTCGAAGATCTCAAAAACAAGACTTCGCTTGATGTGCAGCTTTGGCGGAAAGATAGTAATCCAGGGAAGGAAGCAACACTACTTTGGAGGAGACACACGACTGGTTGTACTGGAGCATGATTGTTCTTATTCAAGTCTTGTCGCCCAAATCAGGGGTACATGTTCTACCAGCATCCCTTTGGTGATTAAGTGTCAGCTACCCGGTGAAAGCTTCAATTACCTTATCACAATCGCCAATGATGAAGACTTGGTAAATGTAATCAAAGAACAAGAGGAGTTCAACACAAGTCATGAATCAACATCTCGTCTCCACTTCTTCGTGTCACCAAAGATGTCAAGATCGCAATCCAACCAGACATGGGACAAGAAGTTGGGGGCTTCAATCAAAATCACTGCTGCTAGAAGGTTTAAAAGAGAAGCAGCCAACAACTCAACAAATAGTAGGAGGCATCATAAAAGATCAAGGTCACCTCCATACTATGGGCAGAAGAAGTTTGATGCCCTAAGGAAAAATCCACAAAAAGAAATTTGGATTTGGAGGCCACGAGTGTCGAGTGAGAGAGTCACTCCTCAAGATCAAAATGATGGTCAATGGCCACACTATAACCCACGAGGAGTCACCTTAGGCTAAATTATAAAAATAAAAAAAAGAATGAAAAATGAATAAAAATGTTTTGCCGATTCTTCTTTCTCAGATTGCGAAAAATCGGCAAGGGGGCTGATGTTCGTCCAAATTTTTCACCGCACCCCTCGGCTCAATCATGACGGTTAACCCAGCCAGTCGTGGTTGAACCCGTGGTTATGCCTAATTTAATAGAAATAAGATACGTGAGATTTATTCGGAAGGAGGGAAAGGGGTCCACGAGATTGAAGAAGACGAATTGGAGAAGACAAAGTCACAAACGTTATTGCATTGAGAAGACGAAGTATTGCATTGAGAAGACGAAGTATTGCATTGAGAAGACAAAGTATTGCATTGGAGAAGACAAAGTCACAAACTTATTGCATTGAGGAAGACGAAGTTGCTGTTCGCTTACTATAAAGAAGGACGCCATTGCAGGTTGAAAGGGGGAGGGGCTGGAAAACGGTGTTCCACGCCCAAGCTGCTGCTGCTAGGAGGAGGACGCCCTACTCCTCCATCCTTGCTTGTTGCTGCCATTGCCTCCATCCTTGCTTGTTGCTGCCATTGCCTCCATCCTTGCTTGTTGCTGCTAGGAGGAGGACGCCCTACTCCTCCATCCTTGCTTGTTGCTGCTAGGAGGACGCCAACTTCATCCAGGAGGAGCTGCTCCTCCATCCTTGCTTGTTGCTGCTAGAGGAGATGCCTACTCCTCCATCCTTGCTTGTTGCTGCTAGGAGGAGGACGCCCTACTCCTCCATCCTTGCTTGTTGCTGCTAGGAGGAGGACGCCCTACTCCTCCATCCTTGCTTGTTGCTGCCATTGGAGAAGAAGCAAGGGGAAGGAAATGTCATGTTGCTGTCTTGCTGATTAAAGGAGTTGCTGAAATCCACCCTGCTGCAATTAAGGTCGCCATTGAAGGTTGATGTTGCTGCTAGGAGGAGGACACCCATGTTTGCTGAATTGAAGAAGGAGACTTGAAGAAGGAGTTGCTGAAATACACCCTGCTGCAACTAAGGACGCCATTGAAGGAGACGCCACCCTTGCTGCTGCTGATTGGAGAGGACGTTGCTCTTTTCATGCATTCAAGCATGAATGTTTATGGAAATGAATAATTAGGATTGGAAATGGCCATCCCACCGAGTGCATAAGAATTGTCTAAGTGTTATTGGATACTTGTGACTCTTTAGTCTCATCCCGCTGTCTCTTTGCGCGGCAAGGGCGCCTCGGTCCCACCGAACCCTTCCAACCCGACGCGGACGAACCCGCGCCCGAACATAAATTTCATTCATGCTTGAATGCATGAAAAGAGCAACGTCCTCTCCAATCAGCAGCAGCAAGGGTGGCATCTCCTTCAATGGCGTCCTTAGTTGCAGCAGGGTGTATTTCAGCAACTCCTTCTTCAAGTCTCCTTCTTCAATTCAGCAAACATGGGTGTCCTCCTCCTAGCAGCAACATCAACCTTCAATGGCGACCTTAATTGCAGCAGGGTGGATTTAAGCAACTCCTTTAATCAGCAAGACAGCAACATGACATTTCCTTCCCCTTGCTTCTTCTCCAATGGCAGCAACAAGCAAGGATGGAGGAGTAGGGCGTCCTCCTCCTAGCAGCAACAAGCAAGGATGGAGGAGTAGGGCATCCTCCTCCTAGCAGCAACAAGCAAGGCTGGAGGAGTAGGGCGTCCTCCTGGCAATGGAGGAGTAGGGCGTCCTCCTCCTAGCAGCAACAAGCAAGGATGGAGGAGTAGGGCGTCCTCCTCCTAGCAGCAACAAGCAAGGATGGAGGCAATGGCAGCAACAAGCAAGGATGGAGGCAATGGCAGCACGCAAATAGGCAGCAGCAAGCAAGGATGGAGGAGTAGGGCGTCCTCCTCCTAGCAGCAGCAGCTTGGGCGTGGAACACCGTTTTCCAGCCCCTCCCCCTTTCAACCTGCAATGGCGTCCTTCTTTATAGTAAGCGAACAGCAACTTCGTCTTCCTCAATGCAATAAGTTTGTGACTTTGTCTTCTCCAATGCAATACTTCGTCTTCTCAATGCAATACTTCGTCTTCTCAATGCAATACTTCGTCTTCTCAATGCAATAAGTTTGTGACTTTGTCTTCTCCAATTCGTCTTCTTCAATCTCGTGGACCCCTTTCCCTCCTTCCGAATAAATCTCACGTATCTTATTTCTATTAAATTAGGCATAACCACGGGTTCAACCACGACTGGCTGGGTTAACCGTCATGATTGAGCCGAGGGGTGCGGTGAAAAATTTGGACGAACACTTATATAATAGGCTTAGGAAAGATGCTTATATCATAAATTTCTAGAGCTTAAGTTGGAAAACTAACAAGGGATCTCATCCTTGTAGTTTTATTAAACATGCGTAGAAAACACAGCTAAATGGCCCGACATCGGAGGGATGCACTAAAACACCACTGATGCCGTCCTACGTATAAAACATGATTAAACTCGACACACAAGGAGTCAAGCAGAGAGGGAGAGTCCTATGGACCTGTGGTCCAAGCTCCAAGCGTATTTACACACCTACAGTGAGCTCAGACTCCGAAACCTATAACTGAGCCCACTACTAAATAAAATACTAACATCTCTATATGATGCATGCTCGTGATGTGTGCTCGTATCATCAATACATCATAACAAAGAAAACAATACTACCAAACCTATAACTAAACGTGTGGCACGTAAATTGAGATATAATAATACAAAATAATAAATAAATAAATAAAATTCATTCTTAGATAATTAGATAAGTAATAAGTACATAAACATGAACAATACTCTAATCATAAGATAATAATATAATTATATTATATAAATATACTAGGTAAACACGAGTAATTATCAATATATACTCGTATTGGTAAACATATAAATAAATAAATAAATAAATAGATGTATAATAATTCAAAAAAATTAAATAAATAGTTAATACTTATTAATCATGAATATTAATAATATCATTGTCATACAATACAAGCATACATAATTAAATATAAATAAATAATAACATACATATAACGAACAAATAAATAAACAAATAAATAAATAACTCCCTCTCTCACTCTATATATATATATATATATATATATATATATATAATTTAGTACACATAATATAACTAAGATTCATAGATAAATATAATGTTAAAAATAACAAATAGTTATATAAACATTCATTATATATGATAAACATATAAATAAAAATAAATAAATAATAATGAATAAATAAATTAATAATTAAATAAATAAAACAATAAATAAAAAAAATCATCATAACATTGAATCATGCTAAATCATGTGAATATGCATCTAAAATAATGTAAGAGTTCTCAAATTACTAAGAACGGTCAAAAAATGGCAAAAACGAGCTGAATCGGGCCGAACCAAGGTGAACCAAACCGAATTGAATGGGCTGAACCAACCCAGTTTAGGTTAACTAGAAAATGGTCTGGGTTACTAGGTTGGTGGACATAGACATGGACATGACTGGCGGACTCGGCATGACCAGGCGGATGCAGTCGCAGTCGCGGGTAGGCGGACCGTGAACTAGGCAAACATGTAAATAGGGGGGCAGTGTCCGTCGCTAGAGAATGTCGACGGTGGCACGGCGCAGGTTGCTGTCGATCGCGTTCGAAAGATGGAAGAATGGGGAACGTCATAATTGCCAATCGGAGGAGTTTGGCCACTAGATAGCCAGAAATCAACCGGAAAGGGGCAGCATCGCCACCGTGCGTGGCTACGTCGACGGCGGCGATTGCAGCCACGGTGGAGGTTTGTGTCGGCCTCAAAATGGAGATCTCGACGAGGGGAAGCTATCTGAGTGGTCAGATAGGCTGGTGGTGGCTCACCGGTGCCAGAAAATGGACCGAACGGGTGGCGGCAGCAGCAAAAACCTAAACCAAAATCGTTGTCTCCAGCGACGACTACAGCGGCGCCGATGGGGATTGTGGGTATGGCCTGAAAGCTGGCCGCGAGGTGGTCTTGGTTGTACCAATACAATGGCCGGGGGTGAGGTGGAAAGTCACCGGCGGCAAGCCAAAGTGGTGGCGGCGTAATAGTGAAAATTTTCAAAATCGTGAAAAATTTGGAAATTAATGGGTGAAGATAAAAGATGAGAGGACAGATCAGATATTGCCAAGTGGTACGATCTAGACAGCTGATAACTTGTGCCCTAGTAGGGCCCACTTATATGTATATGTATTATACATATAGACAAAAAGCTCGGATGGAGGCCGTCAAAAGTCTAAATTGACTTGAGTTATAAAATTGATTCTATAGGCAGGAATGGAGGCAAGAAATTTAAATGGGCCTTGAACCCTGAACTAAATCAAACTGGGCCTACAGGGCACAATCGAATGATCTAAAATTGCTATGCTACATGCAAATGAAATACCCAAAATATCCCCAAATGGATACTAAATGCGGCAATAGCCTAAATCTAGGCCTAAAATATTGGCTAACATATACAAACAAATATGTATACCTCAATATACACCTATAACTAATGATCTTATCATCTGTATGTCAGGCATACTCAACCAATATAACATGTTCATATGGCCATCTAAAACCATATTCATAATCTGAAAACTAATCTGGCTCGAGCTCGATTGAACCAACTCGAGATTGCCCAAATTGGACAAAATTAAAATCAGGTTGAACCAACACAAGATTGCCCAAATTGGACAAAATTAAAATCGGGTAAAACGCTAAGATGAAATTGGGTTATGTTATCACATCAGTTTCACTATCACAATATCACAACGAGAAATACTAACTATTTTATTGTCTAACATGTGTCTAAAAAAGACATCTCTCCTCCTCCATCCAGGCTAGTACATCTATATATACAATATATAGTCTAATATGTCTATTGGGTAATGTTTTAGAAATATTAAAATTAATAAATTATTATCCAAGTTATTATTAATTGTGTAAATAATTGTTGCTTTATAAGTTATTGTTTAATGGGCAATACAAAATAAAATTCTAAATTTAAAATTTGAGTTATTGAGATGACACTTCTAATATATTTTTGTCTGTGAAGTAATTATTTATTAAGAAGAGTATTTCTGTTATGTTACACTTATGATAAAATGCATATTTTTCAAGCTAATAAATATACATTGTTTTATATAATGTGAATTTACATCGTTTTGCATAATGTCTATTGGAATTCATTATAAGTAACTTGGAAAATTGACTACCTTAATTGTTTTTCGGGTTAATTTTGATAAATTTAAAGCAATAATATTTATAGTAGTGTATGGGTTGTTTTGTCAAATTTTAATCATGATATATTTAAGTCATTTCTTTGCATCTATTTTTTTCCTCGTATAAAATTATACTTATGTATAATTTTATTTCCTCGTTCAGATTAAAATTGTGTGTTGTTGTTGCGGGTGTCTAATTCTATTTCTAGGTCTGTATAATTGTTTAAAATTTTATACGTTCTTTTTGGCAACCTCCATTGGCTTGAGCCCAAATTTGGCCACCATGCACCAAGCGCAATGGTGGTCCAAGAATTGACTCAGTCTAACACAAAGATGCACTTTTATAATTATTTAAAAGATAAAATATTTGCCCCAATGCCAAAATGGGTGACAAGGTGCAATGGTGCAAGATGACTCATTACACACTTAGGATACCGAGAGGATGAGTCAATGATAAATATCGGTAACTACCGGTCATGGGCCACGTAGCATGAATGCGCATACATGAGATTGTAACTGGATGGGGCGACCACCCATCCCATCATAATTGGATGGAGCTCCACATAGGCTTATAATCACTAATAGACTTGATAAATAATGATGTGGAATATATTAACTTGTTTCTTGCAGTTATACGACTTATCAATTTTATCACTAATGTGATTTTGTGACCGGACGTGAGCAACTTTAGACTAACGGTTATTGGTGTGGTGGGTGGTTACCTTACCAACCATAGTTGGAAGAATTGATAAATAAGATTGGACTTCCTATTTATATTATTTTACTTATAATTTTGACTATGGGAAATGGTTTAGACACTGTGGGACTCTGTTTTCGCATAGTTGGTTTATTTTATAGCATTGTTTGCTTTATCACCATTTTATTTAGCATGATTTATTTTTATGGTTAATAATTTCTTAAAGGTGTTCAAATTTCATGGTTAATTATTCCATATTATTTCTGTTCAATTATATGTCGTGTATAAGTTTTTACATGTTTTGTCATATTATGATGCATGTGCATGCATTTTTGTTTTTACGTCCTTGCGTATTTTTGGGTAACCCCCGGCCGACTAAGGCGGGTCTTTACAGATGGTATCACAACAACTTGGTTCTATGTTAGATGATGGGTTGGACTAAGGACGTTGGTTAGGTTACTAGTCACAGGTAAACTAAGTCACTTGAGCTGGGGCTAGCGATGGGCCAAGTATTGAATTTTGAGGACGAAATTTTCTAAGGTGGGTGGATTGTGAGTGTAACACCCCAATTTAGTTCACCCATAAACTAGACCAAAAATGCTACCAGCGTCCAAATAGTTTGCTAATCTACTTAATTCATTCAAGCCAATGCAAATCTACCCCCAGCATCTCAAGATGGTGATGCAAACATTCAATGCATGGATGAGATGTTTAGGTTCTAACATTGTTCTAAATGTGTTGCGATACGCAATTCATATACGAAATAAAACAACTCATTAAAGTTCAAAAAATAAGACTTTTAAAACAAAATAGACAGAGTCTCTCCTAATAGGACAATAGGGACCACCTTATCAATGACAAATATTATATATATATAGAATGAAAAAATGTAAAACAATGCCCAAAACTTTGTATTTCCATCCATCATTCATATCCTAATCATTTTTATCTTGTTGCGTCGGGTCTCAACCCCTTAGCTCATCTTGTTTAGTTCTTTTCACATCAATATTCACACACAAATCATTTCATTAAATTCACACATCGTTTCCTGCAATAAAGCGTCATAACATTTAATTCACATCATTCATAGCAATTCATCACATCACATTCTCACTCATTCTCGACAGGTACATGTGTACAAATTAAATTTCTACTCCTCTGTGGTCCTAACAATGCTTGGTCATTTAGGTTGTCACCAAAATATATAATACAAAAATGTCAATCACGATTGTTATTGGTCAAGAAATAATGAATAGTCGAACTAGCACATGTGAGATGACTCTACTGTTAAATAAATCTCATCATATACTTATTTATTAGAATCACTCATAAGGGCACTAATCAAGAGCCGTCAGCCTCAGCTTAACAAAATCCCATTCTGCCTCGTCAGATGCCTTGGCATTTTCAAACTATCCCTCGCATGGGAAATTAATTATCCTAAAGCCCTCTACATCCTCCGGATCACTCTTACCCCTAAGCATAGAGGCCGAGTCCTCAGGCAACTGTCTTCAACACCCTTTGAATCCACAAGTCTAGACATGCTCTGCATTGTAGTACCCGTAATCCTCCACACTAATCTGCGTTTGAGAAACTCAAAGGTGGAGTTGTCAAGATCCCTCGGGAATGACATGATTTGCTCACCAATCCAAAGCCCGCTTTGACTAGCATGTGCAACCGCTTATGGCGCGCGTGAGTCAACGTTCCCTTGTTTCATATCTCACTAGAAAACTGATAAAACTACACATAGATAGGTTTGGGTAGGGATTATAATATAGTAGGCCCAAAGGTATCATGATCTGCATCTAAGTTTTCAATAACAAACTGATGGATCTCATCCTCGATGGTTATTAATCGGAAAATTCATATGACGAAATGGCTCGTGTGGAGTGGGATATAATAAATCCACCACTTGACACATCTGCTTACCTATTAAATCAAATCACTATAGAGTGAGAAAGTTAAACCAGAACCGAGTCCTAAATAGACCTGGTAGAAGCTTCAATTGTGTCCACACACCTAGATAGCGAGCACCTACTCCGTACATACAGATCAAATCTAAAAGCTAATGCTCTCTATCTGAATGATGCATTCACACATCCTAACTAACATACTCATATCAAGCATTCACATCATGATTTCCTAACTACATTACAGTTAATTAATAATTCATACTTAATTTACTTAATTAGTTCATTAGCATTTATTTCATATCATTCAAATCATGCAAATTTATTTTTATTTATAATAAAAATAATTTACTATGTCAATCAATCATATCCTACCATGTTGTGCTAACTATCAATTTTTAAATAATTAGGTTGGAGTTAATTATACCTCGCATCATCGGCGATTGGCAACGACTAGGGTTTGTCGCATGGTTCGAGACTCAAATTTGTCACCTTGTGATGTTCTAAATTCAATCTGGTTTGGTGGATGAATTTGGAGAACGTTCGACGATTTCCAATGAATTCCACCAAATCCAATTTTTTGGTGATTTTCCAACGACTTTCTCGGTCAGGTGGTTGGGGCTATGGTGTAAAACCTCATTTCAAGTTAAGGTTTTACCCGATTTTAGTTTTGCCCAGTTCGGACAGTCTCGAGTTGCTTCGAGCGACCTTGAGCCTTGAGCCAGAAGAATTTTCAGAATATAAGTATGAGGCCCAGATGGCCATATGAACATGTTATGGAGGTTGAGTATACCTGGCATGCATATGATTGTTTTAGTTATGATATAGTAGAGCATTAGTTATCAGTGTATACGTGAGGTATACATATGATTTTTATGAGTTAGCTAGGATTTTAGACCTAGATCTAGGAAGTTGCAGCGTTTAGTATCCATTTTGGATTCTCCACGCATTTCATTGCATGCATCAAAGGAATTTTGGACCATCGAATTGTGCCCTGTGGGCCCAGCTCGATTGCATTTAGGGTATCGAGGCTCATTTACCCTTCTTGCCTCGATTCCCGCATATAGAGTTAATTTCGGGACTCGAGTCAATTTTGAGTTCAGACGGTCTCGATCAGAACTTTTCGTCCATCTGTATAGCGCATGTACCCATAGGTGAGCCCCACTAGGCCACGAGTTGTCAGATGTCCAGATCGTGTCACATGGCAAGATCTGAGCCGTCTACTCAGCTTTATCTTCACCCATTGATTTCCAAAGTTTCCACGATTTTGAAAATTTTCACTATTACGCCACCGCAACTTCGACTCGTCACCAATGAATCTCCGCCTTGCTCCCGGCCACCGGATTGGTACAACAGCCACCACCTCACGGCAAGCTATCAGTTCATACCCACGATCGCCACCGAAGCCGCCGACAATGATGTTTCTAGTGTTGTTTTCTACTGCCTTTGCCACCCTTTCAGGCCATTTTCTAGTGACGACGAGCACTTTTGGCCAATCTGACCACTCCGATGGCTCCCCCTTACCGAGATCTACAGTTTGGGACCGACACCAAGCATTGCTGCGGCCGTGGCCACAGCCGGAGACATCGTTTCACCCAGCTGCGATCCACCCCCATAATTGCTGTTTTTCAACCAACCAGCGGCTTGAGTCCACTGAATATCATCGCCATGACGTTCCCCATCCTCCCCTCTTTCGAACACAACTGATGGCAGCCTCCGCCACGCCACCGTTGGCGTTCTCTGGCGATGGGCACTGCCGCCCTCTCTCCGGCCTGTTTTCCTGGTTCGCTGTCCGCCTGCCCGTGTTTGTGTCCCCGTGATTGTGCCCAAGTTTGCCAATTTGAGCTCATGTCTGTGTCCACTAGCCCAGCTAACCCAGCCTAGTAGTTAACCCAGACAAAGTTGGTTTAGTTCGGTTTGGTCTGGTCAACTCGGTTCGGTCCAATTCAGCTCTTTTTCAAACCATTTTCGTACGTTCTTGCACCATTTTCGGTAATTCGAGAACTTTTATATTAATTTAGATGCATATTCAATTGATTTAGCATGATTGGATGTTATGATGATTTTTATTTATTTATTGTTTTATTTATTTATTTATTCATTATTATTTACTTATTTTTATTTATATGTTTATCATATATGATGATTGTTTACATGATTATTTATTATTATTAATATTATATTTACTTGTTAATGTTAGTCTTTTAAGTTTACTAAATTGTATTTATGTATTTATTTATTTATTTACTTGTTACCTGCATGTATGTTATTATTTAATTGTATTCAATTACGTATTCTGTAATGATGGTATTGCATAAGTGAACACATTTCCAGAAGTTGTGCCACTAACTTAACTGTTCCTTTTACGACTTGAGTACCGTGGCAGGTAATATGAAAGGTGTGAGGGCGTAAGCACTGTATGTATGTATGAATATGATTATGAACCGTGCATGCGAGCCTGCAATTGCTTAAGTATGTTTGCTTACCACCCAGTATGAGGAAATCTTGAAGTTCCATAAGTTTTTGTGGTAATGGAATACCCGTTTGCCAGATTTTATAGGTTTTTTGGACCAATAACATTCTTTACGGACGGTTTTCATATAATATACGTAGGTCATGCAAATCTTGAGTCACCTTTGGTGGGAGGACAGATAAACACTTCTAGATGAGTTGGTGTAACGACCTAGTCCAAAGTGCAACGTAATGGGCCTAAGTTATTTCTTTAAAATGATTAACCTAAGTTAAAGATCCATAGTCCATTCTCACTTATAAATAGGATCTTCTCCCAGTAGGTATTATATATGGGACTAAGTTGAGGGATCTCACAATCCACCCACCTTAGGAAATTTCATCCCTGAAATGCCTATACTTGGCCCGTTGCTAGCCCCAACCTACAATCTTTTTGCCCGTGACCGGTAGCCTAGCCAACGTCCCTAGTCCAGCCCGTTGCAAGCCCCAGCCCATGACCTTTCTGGCCCATGACCGGCAGCCTAGCCAATGTCCCTAGTCCAGCCCACCATCTAACACGAAACCAGGTTGCTTTGACACCACCTGTAACGACCCACCATTTTTCACGATATTATTGGCCTTGCTGGCCAGGTGTTACTCAAAATTTAATAAAAACCAACCCTATAACGACCGGTCCTAACCGAACCGGGTGTTACTTAAAAGGTTACATGAATAATATGAAATCAAATAAGTCTAGCATTTCTAACCTAAAAGAACTTATGTTTTAATTGACAATGCATGAAGTAATTATCCCACAGTCTTGGACTGTTTCCCATAACCACATTTATAACACAAGAAAAGTACAAAGAGAAGTTCGCTTATTCTCTGTTCACCACCTGAGTTGGTAAAAAAACCACCCTATCGTCTCTTAGTCTTTAGTTCTAGCTGCTAACATGTGGAGGCAATTCCGTGTTAGTGATTAACCACTAAGCCGTATAATTAAATAAAACAAGTCCATAAACTCCCTATCATTATCTATAATATTGGCAGTTGTGACCATTCCAACATGTCCATTTATTAGCTGATGGTTCAGTCAACCATGTCCATTAGTTGGCAGATGGGTCAGTCCACCATGTCCATTAGTTGGCTGATGGGTCAGTCCATCATGTCCATCTTTTGGCTGATGGGTCAGTCCATCATGTCCATCTTTTGGCTGATGGGTCAGTCCATCATGTCCATTACCGGCTGGCGAGTCCAATCCGCCATGTCCGTTATTGGCTGGTGAGTCCAATCCACCATATCCATTAGTTGGCTGATGAGTGAGTCCACCATGTCTATCTATTGGCTGGTGAGTCCAATCCACCATGTCCGAAATTGGCTGGCAAGTCCAATCCACCATGCCCAATTTATTTGCTGATGGGTCAGTCTATCATGTCCATTACCGGCTAGCAAGTCCAATCCGCCATGTCCGTTATCGGCTAGTGAGTTCAATCCACCATGTCCGTAATTTCCTGGCAGAGTCCAATCCGCCATGTCCAATTTATTGGCAGATGGGTCAGTCCATCATGTCCATTACCGGCTGGCGAGTCCAATCCGCCATGTCCGTTATCAGCTGGTGAGTCCAATCCACCATGTCCGTAATTGGCTGGCAGAGTCCAATCCGCCATGTCCAATTTATTGGCTGATGGGTCAGTCCATCATGTCCATTACCGGCTGGAGAGTCCAATCTGCCATGTCCATTATCGGCTAGTGAGTCCATTCCACCATGTCCATTAGTTGGCTGATGTGTCAGTCCACCATGTCCATCAATTGGCTGATGGGTCAGTCCATCATGTCCGTAATTGGCTAGCGAGTCTAATCCACCATGTCCAATTTATTGTATTATGGTTGTCAGGTCCATTCTGACATGTCCATTATTGGATTATGAACGGCGTAGCCCGTATCAGACTGAGCCAATTCCTTGACCACGGTTGCACTCGGTGCATGGTGGTCGAATCTGAGCTCGGGCTAACCAGGTTGTCCACAAGGGAAAATACAACATTTTAAATAATTATACGGACCTGGATATTTCGATCTCGCAGCTGCGACTAATGATCCTAATCTGTACGAGGACATAAAATTATACATAAGTATAATTGTATTCGAGCAGAAATGCATGCAACTAAATGACTAATATATATATCACTATTAAATTTCAACAATATTAAATATTAAACTATTCATGTGATATAATCATTTAAATCCTACTTTACATTAATAATCTAGATCATAATTAATACTTAACAAATAATAAAATAATTATCAACTTATAAACAAATATTTAATTACTATTATTAGTATATTTTCCTTTGAGACGATAATTACTTAACCACAATCTTGATAATTTAGTTTACGGTTTTAAATCTTTAATCGCTATCTTTATTCATAACAATTTAGTTAAATAAGTTGTACGAAAAAATTATTTAAAATAATTTTTGTTATTCTAATTTTAAAATATTATTAATACAATTATTCTAAATTATTCGACTCAATAAAATTTTAAACTTTTTTTATTTTTATTATGCTATTTAGGTTCGACGCTAGTGATTGCTATCTGACTATAGTTTAATAACCTATTTTCTATATTAGTAAATCGTTATTAAAATAATCACTTTATTTACCTAATATTAAATTTAATATGGTAAAAGGTAAAATCTTTATTTTATTAATTACTTATCACTGTCTGATTTAATTTAATCGCTTGTTGTGTACCGATTAATTATCAACCGTTTATAATTACCGTATTTTTATTACTTATGTCCATGTCAATTTCGTCCAATAATTAATTAGTTTAGCAACTTTAACCCATAACCCATTAAAATAATCATTTTTAAAGATTTATTACAAGTTCATATTATTTTTAACTAGTCAGTATCGAGTCAACCAGTATTTACAGATTTGCCACCGTGAGTTTCTTCTTCTTCTTCTTCCCGTCGGCCCTCGACTTCATCCAGCTTTGTCCTTCGCACAACTCAGATCACGCCCTTCTTCTTCTTCCCTATGCAACCTAATTGAACAACCATCTAAACATCCTAATCAAGCATCAACAATGAATTAAAACAGCCAAAGATGAAGTCTAACTTCCACGTTTTACAGCAGCTATCCACAACGCCCTTCCTGTACCCAAAAACCAGTCTTGGCGTCTTTTTCAACAACCCAAAAAGAGATCACTTCCTTCCCTAACTGCTTCCCTTCACTAGCAATCCAATTGGAAGCCTAAAGCTCGTGCCTTTCAGCAACTATCCACGTCCCACTCTGTTCTGCACCAAGGCGTGACTCCTGGCCAGCAGCACCCCTGGGACTGCAAATTGAATTCCTTTTGGCCAGGCGCACCACCGGAAACTCTTCCCTTCTCCCTGCACGACAACCAAACGTCAAGGGCATGCGCTGTGAGCATGCACGGTGTGAGCCTTGGCCAGCGAACTGGTATAGATGTCTGGAATTCCTCCACAGTGCTGCTCCCTACAACTCCGCCCCATAACCAGCTGTAATTCCGCCACCACTTGGAAACCAGGGACATGGCGAGCCCTCCTTTCGACCCAGCAGCAAGAGAGGACGTCGGGGTTGTGAAGGAATGCCTAGCAAATGTTTTTACGGTCGCCCATCTTGCCAAAATTTTTGACTACTCGGCCATGGACGGGATTCCAGTTTTCAGTTTAGTTCTTGTTGTTTATTTTTTATTTCAGACTTGATTTCTCATTATTATCAAGCTTATTATCAATTAAAAAGACATGTGAATGCATGAAAATTAAGAAGAGGAAGATAGGAAGGTTACCCAAGTAAGGAAGATGCCGGCTCCGGTAAGGAAGAGGAGAAGAAGATGAGAGCATAATGACGCCCCCCTCACAATTTATAAAATGAAAAATGACGTCCCTTCACCAAAAATGGCTAGGGTATGTGAAAACACACCAACACCCGTATTTTATTCCTTTAACCGGGTAACGGGTAAAGAATAAAATATTTAACCAGGTAGACTTAACCGGGTAGAGAATATAATATAATTAATATTAATTCTCTAACGTTCGATCCTTCCCTGCCCGAGTCGAATATATTAATTTTTTTTCTACGGTCTTTACAATCTCCCCAACTTGGAAATATTTCGTCCCCGAAATATCATAACTGGCAACAGAACAATTATAATTAACTTTATTTATTTTTCTTCGGGATCAGTTCATGCTACTACAATATAAAGCTCCTATGCCGCGAATAGGCTAGGGAATTTCCTTGCCATATCTTGTTCAGTCTCCCATATAGCTTCCTCTTACCCCTGATTTTTCCACAATACTTTTACCAAAAGAATTTCCTTGTTCCTGAGTGTCTTTATTTCTCTTGCCAGGATGAGGATCAGCTTTTCCTCGTAGGTTAAATTTGATTGTAGCTCTAAGTCTTCAAAATTTGTGATGATATGATCCTCATCCCGTACATATTTCTTTAGCATTGACACATGGAAAACATTGTGTACTCCAGCGAGGCTTGGTAGCAATGCTAATCTATATGCACAATTCCCAACTCAATCCAGGATTAGGAACGGTCCTATGAATCTTGGCTTCAACTTCCCTGATAATTTAAATCTGATCACCCCCTTTGTAGTAGATGCCTTTAGGTACACAAACTCCCCAACTTGGAACTCTAGGTCATTTCTTTGAGTATCAGCATAACTCTTTTGTCAATCCTGAGCTGCCTTATGTCTTTGCTGAATGAGTTTCACCTTTTCAGTTGCTTCCCTCACCATCTCTAGCCCGACGACAACTGCTTCGGTAGACTCTAGCCAGTATGATGGAGATCTACGGGGCCTACCATATAAGGCTTCAAATGGTGCCATCCCTATACTGGCTTGGTAAGAGTTATTATTGTAGGTGAATTCAGCCAAGGTTAAGTGTTTCTCCCAGTCACCTCCCCAATCAAGAAAGCAAGCTCTTAACAAATCTTCCAAAGATTGAATAGTCCTCTCGCTCTGACCATCAGTTTGGGGATGATATGCTGTACTCAACTTAATTTAAGTTCCCATGGCTTTTTGGAAAGCTTCCCAGAAATGTGAGGTGAATAGGGGATCGCGGTCAGGGACTATCTCCTTTGGAATCCCATGCAATTTGACAATATTGTCAACATATAATCCTGCCAGGTATTCTACCGTTCTCATTGATTTTGTGGAGATGAAGTGAGCTACCTTAGTTAGTCGGTCCACAACCAGTCCATTCCCAATAGTACATCATACCCTTTTACCCCATATATGATAAAGTTCCACACATAGGGTTTCCCTTGTATATTTAAGGATAGGTTAGTCACTCCTAAAGTTGTGACTTCACCGTCTCCTGTTGCAGTAGTGACTCTATAGGCCTTAGATAAGGGAGATGGTTGGAGTCCTAACCTCTTGACTATTTGAGATGATATGAATGAATGTGTACACCCCGAGTCAAATAAAATATCCACCACGACTCCTTGAATTAGAATTTTACCTTGGATAGTGTGTTCATCCACATCATCTTCCTCGACTTCAACCACATAGAGCTTCACCTTCCCTTTGTCTGGCGGTTGTGCAGGTACCGGGTAGCGAATAGGAGCGGGTACCTTCCCTTTCTCTGGGGCTGACGGCACTCCTTTGGCATGTGTGCCATCCTTCTGCAGTTATAGCACCTACGGGGCTCCCTGCATGTCCCTGAATGCATCTTGTTGCAATTTTTTCATTGTCGATACGGACGCTCCTCAAATTTCCTTTTGAGGTTCCCCTCAATTGCTCCAACTGCAAGAAATTCTTGGCATATCACTTGACCGAATCCTCCCCCTAAGCCAGAGTGGCGAATTCCAGTGCTTTCTTCTAGACCACGAACTCAGGAAAGTACTGTCCATTAAAAGCTATTACAAATTCTACCCATGAGATGGATGAAATCTCATGTTGATAGATTGTAGTGTTTTCCATGGATTTCCACCAGTAAGATGCTTCCTCCTGAAGCATGCATGTTGCCAACCTCACTTGATGGCGGTGGGGCACCGATAGAGGCCTAAACGCTTTCTCAGTAATGTCTATCCAGATCTCCACCTTCATTGGATCAGTCCCTCTAATGAATACCTCAACTCCATTCTTTCGGAACTTTTCCACAGTGTATCGTTCACTATCATCCACAACTGGCGGCACCACTTGTCAGACTACCGGTGGCACTGGGTTTGGAAGGTCCCCTCGCTCACCCAGGTCAGATAACCCTGCCCGCCCTTGGGTACTCCTTTGATCACCATCTGGGACATTACTAGGACCTGCTGCCGAGTTTAAGGCTCCATTCCCCGTTACCACTCTTGGTAACCGCTGCACAATATTCTGAACCACAAAATTTGTATTTTCTGAAGCTTGCGCTAGTCATTGTATGGCTATCAGGATTTGGGCCAACACATTCTCTATGTTCGAATTTGACTGCGCAGATCAGCTTGAATGTCTACGGGTGCCTGCCATCTTGAAACATCGAACCATCATGGTTCATTAATTTTTTTTTTAGTTATCACTTAGGTTTATTAGTAGCAAATGAATTTGTTAACTAATAACACACACAGTGAGAAAAGATAATTATTGGACTTTTCAACAAGGTACTTGAGTCATAAAATGTGAGCTAGTGGGAAACCAGGCTCTGATACCACCAGTAACGACCCGGTCCAAAGTGCAACGTAATGGGCTTAAGTCATTTCTTTAAAATGGTTAACCTAAGTTAAAGATCCATAGCCCATTCTCACTTATAAACAGGATCTTCTCCCAGTAGGTACTAGATGTGGGACTAAGTTGAGGGATCTCCCACTAGGGCTCAACAAATCCTGAGTCGGCTATACACACTTGGGCTCAGTACAATTATTTACTTTCTTACTTTTATTTATGTTCGATATGTTTTGATGTGTATTTAATAATGTCTTCCATTCTCATGACACCAAGAAGGTCATTTCGATCTATTTCATCGATCGAGTTGTAATGATTGACAACTTTAAGCATGAAATGACTTGATCGTAACATTTCTAATTTCATTCTTAAGTGAACCGAAATTGGGGTGTTACAAATTGGTATCAAAGCCATGTCTTGGTTGATTGAGATGGAAGACTTTTGTTTGAGCCAAGTGTATGAAGCTGTCCTTAGCAAAGCTTATAGGTATTTCTTTTAGAATTTTCTTAGTATTTCAGCTTTTACTCAGTCAAACCTGAGCAATGCATGTCATAATAATAGAAATTATGGGTTGGATATGAGATCATAATTTCATTGGATGCTAGTATGGATCTCAAAGGATGTCATGATAAGCTTAGAGGCACGCCTATTTTTTTATGTGCTAGAGAATTGGATAGTGACGAGGAGTATTTTGAGCACTGGGGACATTGCAGCACTTGCCCATCTTTCGCATGTCACCATATCAGTCCTTCCTTGGGACATTGTGTACATTGTGAGATAGAGTTATAAGAGATAACACAAGTAGGGAGCTCGGAGTATGGAGATGCTCACGTAGTTATGTGACACATGAGCAGAGACCTTGAGTGGCTTAAACAGATCCATTAGGCATAGTTTGAAGTCTACAGTAGGGAATATAGACCTTTAGACATATCCTTGTAGATGAAGGATGTGGTTATGACAGTGGAGCCACTAACTTAGTTGGAGCACAAATGACTTGAGATGGACCAAATCTAGTGGATGAGAATGAGTAGTGAGGTGGATCTACCATCCCATGGACACTTCACCGCCTCCACCTCTTCCTTTGGTGTATGTCTATTTTAATAGTATTATTGGCCACTCTTCAATAGATAGAGGCATGAATAGATTGAGAATGAGCGAGACCTATCATTGTTTGTAGGAGCAATGACCCCGGATTTCAGGAGATACATGTAGGCCTAGCATTGGATCACCATTGTATGTGTCACTACTATGAACCAGACACCCTCCAGATCAAGCACACATGGTTGGATAGACTAAGTCGAGTTGTAGCAATTACCTTTGATGAGATAAACACATGGAGGAAGACATGCCAGAGATAATAATGGGTTCATGACATACATGATCAAGATCAGACTTCAGCACCTGGATAGCACAACTGCCATCCAAGTAGGACAACCACCGTTTGAGTTGCACAACCATTGTCCGAGGAGCACAACTATCATCTGTGATGCACTACCACTGACCGAATGTAGACTACTACCGTTTGTGGTACACAACCACCGTCCGTACATTGAACTATCGTTGACAGAGTGAGCAGTTGTAGTGGAAGTAAAGGCCAAGTAGTTACCTCACCCTACAAGAGGACAACTACTTGAGGATTTTCTTAGCTTTGCACAGAGAGTGCATGTCACAGCATTGAGAGCAGAGTTGGGTCAGAGATTTAGGACAAGACACAACTATGGTAACATTAACCAAAATTATTTAGATGTGATGGCACATGATTGACTTTATCAGCCATCTTGCATATCATTGCCTTGACCTAACATTCTTGGGTCGGGTGTGTATTACAAGATAGTTTAGTGACAATCTTATAGGTCTCATCAGGCAGCATTAGTGGTAGTCATCAAATGGATGTATATGGACAGAGTACGAGAACAAGATAGTATGATAGCTAGATAGGATGACCATAGTGGTCAGATTGTTCAGTAAGCATAACAACATACATGTGACCCACAGCTAGGGTTCCACAGATCAGATGGTTAGCAAATGATACGTTTAATTCATTTAGAGTTTGGCCTAGATAGAGAGAGATATTTGACACAAATTAGAATTTTCGCATAGATGATGGGTTTAGTGAGGGAATGTCCATTAGGGAGACAATGGTTCCTTGTACTTCGCTAGCACAAATAGGTCCTTACCTTGAGACATAAGATTGAGCCTTTGCCCTGAGTATAGGAGGTACCTTTGTAGTACTATTTAGGACTTATAGTGCAGGCATCCGGAGGAGTCAACTTCACCCAAGCTTGGGAGTGAAGCAAATAGAGACTTCAGTCAGACCGAATTATGTTGACCAGATGAGGGACATTAGTGTATGCTCATCTTGGCTAATGGCTTTGCTTGAGAGTTTACCATAGCTATAGTAGACATGTGAGTCAAGATTAATGCTACAAATTGGTATGGGACAGCAGATCACACATCACTGAAGAACGGATGAGAAATGTGTCAAACCTCATTGTGAGTCCCTGTAGACTCGAGGTGATATTGTGGTTCTTTGGGTCATTTGAACCCCATCTATTTAGAAGTGCGTGATGTGAAAACCATGATTTTAATTAGAAGACTCGAACCTCAATATTATGAAATAAATATAGATGAACTGATATGGTTGGTTATCAAGTCGACCGATCATGGTTCGACTTAAGGTCACCTAGAAAATACCTATTCATGAATGGGTGATGGGGTGTGACAATTTCATGAAGGGGCTCGTTGAACCTAGGAAATACTTATGGATGATGGGGTATGAGAATTTAATGGAGGGAATGGTTGAAGTGTATATATATGCAGGAGGAGGGAGTATTTTATCCCTCATCTCCGTCCCAAGCGACCTCCCCATTACAGTGTGAGTATTTCGTCCCTCATCTTATTTGTTTCCATTAGGATTCTTGCCTGAAACGTTTGTTGGAGATGCCCTGCTAAGTTGCTAGATCCCTAGCATCTTATGCATGGGGTTCTTATCGACTGTTTGGTATGAACTGCTGCGAGTCTTTGGGGTCGGGTGTTTGTTTTGTTGTGGGTGTGCTGCTTTGCTTCATCCTTCGATTGGCAAGAATTGTTGGGATTCTTTGAATTTCTTAGTTGTTTTGTTAATAGACAAGTCAGAATGGACCTGACAACCAATAATGGATATGTCAGAGTGGACTTGACAGCCAACAATAGATATGTCAGAATGGACCTGACAGCCAACAATAGATATGTCAGATGGACCTGACAGCCAATAATGGATATGTCAGAATGGACCTGACAGGCAATAATAGGTATGTCAGAATGGACTTGACAGTCAATAATGAATATGTCAGAATGGACCTAATAGTCAATAATGGATATGTCAGAATGGACCTAACAGCCAATAATGGATATGTCAGAACAGACCTGACAGCCAATAATGGACATGACAGAATGGACCTGACAGCCAATAATGACTAATCTCAGAATGACCTGGGTGACCACCTAATCTCAGAATGACCTAGGAGACAAACTTTTAATCTCAGAATGACCTGAGAGCCTATAGAACTACATTGAGCTTGATCCCAACATGGGTATGTAGGCTAATCAAGATTGTTTGATTTCAGCTCACCTAAGGAAAAATAGAAGTATGGTTGGTGGTTCTTTTACGAACTCAGGGTAGGAGAATGAATAATAAATTGGACTTCCTTTTATTTTCTTGTGTTATACATGTGGCTTTGGGAAACCATCCAAGACTGTGGAGTAACGCCCGCACCGGTTAGGGCTGGTCGTTATGGGGTTGGTTTGGTTTAATTTCGAGTAACACCTAGCCATCTAGGACCATAGTATTGTGAAAAAATGGCAGGTCATTACAGGTGGTATCAGAGCACGGTTTCCCACAAGCTCACATTTTATAACTCAAGTACCTTGTTGAAAAGTCCAGTAATTATCTTTTTCCACTGTGTTATGTTATTAATTAACAAAGTTCTTCGCTAATAAACCTAAGTCAAAACTGAAACAATAATGTATAAATGAACCATGATGGGCTCATGAGATGGCATTTGAGCATGATCGTTCATACAAACAGGGGAAGACTACCACGCAACACAAGAATGCCAACCATGGGGGTAGCTCAAATGGGTCCGCAGAACAACAACAGCAGAACTACCAAGGGAACGGAGATGGAAACCTCAAATGGAAGTTTGAGGAGATTCTGTATCGACGATGTAAAAATTGCACCAAGATGCATTCCAGGCAATGCAACGAGCCCCGTCGGTGCTACAATTACGGCAGGACAGGACACATGATAAAAGACTGTTGTCAGCCTCTAAAGCAACAACAGGAGCAGCCTGAGATCCCGAAGATATAATTAATCATGCTTACCATCTTGCTGTTATAATATTTTGGGGACAAAATATCTCTAAGTTGGGGAGATTGTGAAAAGTATGATTTTTATTAGAAGACTCGAACCTAAATATTATGAAATGAATAAAGATGAACCGATATGGTCGGTTATCAAGTCGACCAGTCATGGTTCGACTTAAGGTCAACTAGAAAATACTTATTCATGAATGGGTGATGGGGTGTGAGAATTTAATTAAGGGGCTCGTTGAACCTAGGAAATACCTATGGATGATGGGGTATGAGAATTTAATGGAGGGAATGGTTGAAGTGTATATATATGCAGGAGGAGGGAGTATTTCATCCCTCATCTCCGTCCCAGGCGACCTCCCCATTACTGTGTGAGTATTTCGTCCCTCATCTTATTTGTTTCCATTAGGATTCTTGCATGCAAGGTTTGTTGAAGATGCCCTGCTAAGTTGCTAGATCCCTAGCATCTTATGCATTGGGTTCTTGTCGACTGCTTGGTATGAACTGCTGCGAGTCTTTGGGGTCGGGTGTTTGTTTTATTGTGGGTGTGCTGCTTTGCTTCATCCTTCGATTGGCAAGAATTGTTGGGATTCTTTGAATTTCTTAGTTGTTTTGTTAATGGACGTGTCAGAATGGACCTGACAACCAATAATGGATATGTCAGAGTGGACCTGACAACCAACAATGGATATGTCAGAATGGACCTGATAGCCAACAATGGATATGTCAAAATGGACCTGACAACCAATAATGGATATGTCAGAATGGACTTGACAGTCAATAATGGACATGTCAGAATGGACCTGACAGCTAATAATGACTAATCTTAAAATGACCTGGGAGACCACCTAATCTCAGAATGACATAGGAGACAAACTTTTAATCTCAGAATGACCTGAGTGCCTATAGAACTACATTGAGCTTGATCCTGACATGGGTATGTAGGCTAATCAAGATTGTTTGATTTCAACTCACCTAAGGAAAAATAAAAGTATGGTTGGTGGTTCTTTTACGAACTTAGGGTAGGAGAATTGATAATAAATTGGACTTCCTTTTATTTTCTTGTGTTATACATGTGTCTTTGGGAAACGATCCAAGACTATGGAGTAATGCCCGGACCGGTTAGGGCTGGTCGTTACATGGTTGTTTTGGTTTAATTTCGAGTAACGCCTAGCCATCTAGGCCCATAGTATTGTGAAGAAATGGCGGGTCGTTACACGTGACTAGTAGGGTATCAAGAAACACATGCCTACTGTTAGTTGATTAAACTAGAGCCACTTAGGAGCCGTCTCTTAGACTCGTTATTGATTGGCTGTTCCATAGGCTCACCACCTATGGTGGAGTCTAATCATGATGATCTTGGAGACATGTCCATAGACCTACCCATATTTGTGAGTCACCTAGTATTTTATACTGAGTTTTTACTACCATGATGACTCGCACGATTACTTTTACAACACCACAGATAAAGTGATGTACATACGTAGTAAAATTTTCTCATATCAGTGTACTCTTCCAGCAGACTTGATATTAGACCATGTGAGGATGAGAGACATACTAGTTAGAGTCCTATAGCAGTGTGACCAATTTTCATGAGCAGTTCATTAACTTTTCATGTGGCTAGAGATGTCAAACAGAGTCGAGCCTCTACAAGAGCATTTTCACCTTTACCTTTTTAGATATACTAATCCTACCATTAGTTTACTAAGTGGTTGAGATGAGGAGACATTAACCAGCGTACATGCCACATACCAGATGCAAACTCCATAGTTCCATGCAGAGTATGTTTTCATACTCCTTGAGACGCGTTGTACATGTACGAGCATTCTTGCCTTCATTCCATCATAGAGAGTCCCTTCATGAGTAGTTAGTGCTTGTATAGATAGTTACAAGAGGCATAGCATGCAGTGAGTTATAGCGGTTGTCCTTGTTCCATTATGGAACAGAGTGAGATATTTAACTTGGGACCGACTTAGCTAGGACTTGGTGAATGGTCTAGTTCTTATAGGGACACCTGAGTGTTTGACCTAAACTAGCGATAGTAAACCATAGAACTCATTAGCATATACCTTTACTTTGTACTAGAGTCTACTATATGCTAGCAGGACTCGCAGGACACCTTAGTATAGCTGTATAACCTAGAGTAGAGTGCCCTAAGGGTACACATAGTTGACCTATCGCATTGATGAGGATCGGGGAGGCATGGGTAGATGTTAGGCCATATTCCTCGCACCGTATAGTTTTTCTTGATGTAATTTACACTAGGACCCTACAATACTCTAGAGTACCTATGCCACTACCCAATACACCCTTAGGGGTGAACCTACGTTTTTCCCACCGAGGTCATTACATTTCAGTCTCCATAGTTTGTATTGACCCTAGGAGTTAGTCTAGCGAGATGACTCAACTATGCATGGTTAGTCCAGGGACATGATTTGAGCATGCATGGTCAATCCAGCAAGACAATTTGAGCATGTATGGTTAGTGTAGAAAGATGATTCAAACATATATGACATGTTTTGTGAGATGATTTGAGCACGTGTAGTCTGTCTAGCCAGATTAGTAAGGAGCTAGTGAGCTTTGTCAGCATTCAGAGATCTAGCTTCATGTTGGTACATTTGGACCATGTGAAGCTAGCTATCAAGAGTGAGCTACTAGTTTGTCAGCAAGATGACATCTGCAGTTGAGTCCTCCAATCGCAGTTGACGTAAGAAATTCCAAGGACGGAATTTTTATAAGGTAGAGAGGTTGTAAAACCCCATTTTTCGGTTAGGATTTTAACCGATTATATTTTTGACTAGTTCGGGTAGTCTCAAGTTGCTTTGAGCGAGCTCAAGCTAGAAGAATTTTAAAAATATGAGTATGAGGACCAGATGGCCATATGGCATGTTACAGAGGTTTAGTATACCTAACATGCATATGATTGTTTCAGTTATGATACAGTAGAACATGAGTTAGCCAGGATTTTAGGCCTAGATCTAGGCCATTGCAACGTTTAGTATCTGTTTGGGATTTTCTAGGTATATCATTGCATGCATCACAGGGATTTTGGACCATCGGATTGTGCCCTGTGGACCCAACTCAATTGTGTTTAGGGTTTCAAGGCCCCTTTGCCTTTCTTGCCCCGATTCCTGCCTATAGAGTCAATTTTGGGACTCGAGCCAGTTTCGAGTTCGGACAGTCTCCAAGATCGTGCCACATGGCAATATTTGAGGTATCCACTCAGCTTTATCTTCACCCATTGATTTCCAGAGTTTCGAAGATTTTAAAAAATTATTGCTATTAGGCCGCCGCCACTTCGACTTGTTGGAACTAATCTTCGTCTTTACCCAGGCCTCCAGATTGGTACGATGGTGACCACCTCGCGGCCGACTATCAGTTTCTACCCACGATCGCCGCTAGAGCTACCGTCGGCGACAATGTTTTTAGTGTTGTTTTCCGCTGCCTCTGCCACCCTTTCAGGCCATTTTCCAGCAACGACGAGCCACCTTCGGCCGATATGACCACCCCGAAGGCTTCCCCTCACCGAGATTTATGGTTTGTGACCGACACTAACCACTGCCCTGGCCGTGATTGCCACTGGCAATGTCACCGCACCCGGCAACGATCTGCCCCCATTCTTGCCATTTTTCGGCCGACTAGCGGCCTGAGTCCACCGATCATCACCGCCATGATGTTCCCCATCCTCCCCTCTTTCGATCGAGCCCAATAGTTAACCCAGACCGGGTTGGTTTAGTTTGGTTTGGTCTTGTTCAACTCGGTTCGGTCTAGTTCAACTCCTTTTCGGACTATTTTTGTCTGTTCTTTCATTGTTTTTGGTAATTCGAGAACTTTTTGTATTAGTTTAGATACATTTTCACATGATTTAGCATAATAGGATGTTATGATGATTTTTCTTTATTTATTATTTTATTTATTTATTTATTCATTATTATTTATTTATTTTTATTTATATGTTTATCATATATGATGAATGTTTACATGATTATTTATTATTATTAATATTATATTTACTTATTAATGATTTTTTTTTACTAAATTGTATTTATTTATTTATTTATTTATTTATTTACTTACTTTTTACTTGTGTGTATGTTATTATTTAATTGTATTTAATTATGTATTCTATAATGATGGTACTGCATAATGCAGCGCATTTCTTAAAATTGTGGCACTAACTTAACTGTTCTCTTTGCCACTCGAGTACCGTAGCAGGTGATATGGAAGGTGTGAGGGGATAAGCGTTGTATCTATGTATGAATATGATTATGAACCGTGCATCCAAGCCGGCAATTGCTTAAGTATGTTTGCTTATCGCCCAGTGTGAGGCAATCTTCAGTTTCGTAAGTTTTCGTGGGTAATGGAATACCCATTAGCTAGATTGTATTAGTTTTTTTTTTGGACCAATAACATTCTTTACTGACAGTTTTAATATAATATATATAGGTCAAGCAAATCTTGAGTCGACTTTGGTAGGAGGATAGATAAACGCTACATACACTTGGGCTCAGCACAATTATTTACTTTCTTACTTTTATTTATGTTCGATATGTTTTGACATGTATTTAATAATATCCTTATATTATCATGACACCAAGAAAGTTGTTTCGATCTATTTCATTGATCAAGTCGTACCGATCGACAACTTTAAACATGACTCGACTCGATCGTAACATTTTTTATTCGGTTCTTAAGTGAACCAAAATTGGGGTATTACATATGAGTACAGCACTGGCTTCGCTAGCTTGACATGACTACAGTGGTGGTGAGGGTGACAGCGACATAGGCAGTGATGGTGCCTGCAATGACTGTGGGCGACTAGGGTTGGTCGGCTTACCCCCTTCGGCCATTGGCCGGTCTCGCTGGTGGCGCACGGGGCGGGGGAAAGGCGTCTCGGATCGTAGGGGCAACAATGACAGAGTGTTACAGCCAGTGGCAAAATAGTGTCAAGAGTGCCACGAAAGTGCGCAACACCTGTGAGTTGTGGAGGTCGGGCGGTGGCCGAGAAGTCGAGGGGATGCTCGGCAGAGCTTTGGCCAAGTTTATTGGCGGTGGTGCCATGGCCGGAGGCGACGTCAGCGGCAAGGATCGAGGTGGCAATCAGGTAGAGAATGGAGGTCGTCCAGGGAGGGTTTCAGGTGGTGATTTTGTAAATAAAAGTTAACTAACTCCAACTCAACTGAAAATTAATAACTAACACCTAATAAATTCAAAAACAAATCTAAACGAATATGGGAAAATACTAAAAAATATAATACACTCAATAACATGAAAATGACATGCTTTGTAACTAATAACCCACCCAAACTGCTATATAACGTGTCCTAATGCGTTATTTGACCTAAAAATAATTTTATGATCAAATATATAAAAATAAATAACTGCATACTGTCATATACTCTAATAACTCATTTCTTATTATTTTTCTAATGTTATCATCATATACTCAGGTATACTTAACCCACATCACTTATAATGCATGGTCGGCCTCAACTTAGCACTCATGTTATGAAATTAAATCGACTCGAGCCAACGGGAGAACCAACTAGTTTGCTAATGTAAAACTTTGACTCAAATCACGGGTTTTACAACCTTTCCTCCTTAGAAAAATTTTGTCCTCAAAATTTTACCCAAGGAGGTTTCAAACTCATCAATAATCTGAAAGACTAGGTCTCAACTAGGGTACCTGGTTGTGAAGCTAGTTGCTCGAATATCTCAGGGTATCTCTTCTTCATCTCATCTTCACATTCCCATATAGATTCCTCAACTCCTCATCGAGTCCATTGCATCCACTGACAAGATGAGAGTTGTCTAGATGGTACACCTTCAGCAATGACGCATGGAATACGTGATGTATAGCTGATAGATGAGGCGGCAATGCTATCCTATAGTTGTGAGATCCCTCAACTTAGTCCCACATCTAATACCTACTGGGAGAAGATCCTGTTTATAAGTGGGAATGGACTATAGATCTTTAACTTTCGGGGTACCCATTTTAAAGAAATAACTTAGCCCATTACGTTGCACTTTGGGCTAGGTCGTTACAAATGGTATCAGAGTCGACCTGGTTCTGTGTTAGATGGTGGGAGAATGGATATGTCAGAACGGACCTGACAGCCAAAGATGGACATGTCAGAATAGAGCTGACAGCCCATAATACCAAAATGGATATGTCAGAATGGACCTAACAACCCATTAAGTATAGAAATTTCGGGGACGAAATTTCCTAAGGTGGGTGGATTGTGAGATCCCTCAACTTAGTCCCACATCTAATACCTACTAGGAGAAGATCATGTTTATAAGTGGGAATGGACTATAGATCTTTAACTTTCGAGGTACCCATTTTAAAGAAATGACTTAGCCCATTACGTTGCACTTTGGGCTGGCTCGTTACAATAGTCCACTTGTCCAATGTGGTCAATCACGTCAAATACTCCAATATATCGTAAACTGGGTTTCCTAAGCGCCCTAAATCTCATGTTTCCCTTAGTCGGAGAGACCTTTAGAACATGATCTAATGCAAAATGAACCTCACGTCTAAGCTGATCGGCATAACTTTTCCCTCTATCCTGAGCTGACTTCATCTCTTCCTAATCTGCATCACTACCTCTTCTGTCTGCTGGATCATTTATGGCCCAACTACCACTGGTTCGTTGCCCTATACCAACATACTAGGGATTGACATGGTCTACCACATAGTGCCTCAAATGGTGCCATTCCGATTTTGGCCGGATAGTTGTTGTTATAGGAGAGCTCAACTAGAGGTAGAAGATCTTCCCGACTTCCTTCGAAGTCTAGAATGCATGCTCTGAGCAAATCATCTAGTATCTGTATGGTTCTCTCACTCTACCTATTTATCTGATATTGAAAGTTTGTGTTGAATCTCTACCCACTGCCAATAACTGCCTGGAAAGCCTTCCAAAATCGAGATGCATACCTCGGATCCCTATCTGATATGATCTCTCGTGGCACTCCATGTAACTTGACTATCTAATCTCTATACATCATGGCCAAAGTGGTCAGTGGGTAATCCATCCTTATTGACATGAAGTGCACATTCTTTGTAAGTTGATCTACTATGAACCAAATAGCATCCTTTTGTTGGTGGGTCCTAAGCAAACTGACTATAAAGTCGTACCCTATGCTCTCCCACTTTCACTCTGGGGTTTCCAATGGTTGTAGTGTTTCACTTGGACATACGTCCTCGGCTTTCACTCGCTGTCACACCAAACATGAGGCAATTGCGTTGTACACCTCTTTCTTCATTCATGGCCACCAATAAGTTCGTAGGAGATCATGGTACATCTTCACTCCACTTGGATGCACTACAAATCTCGAAGTGTGAACATCGTGAAGAATTGTACTTCAATGTTCGGGATACACTAGAATATTTGGCACAAATAAACAACCTATCAATCTAACTATTCCATCTACATCTTTTTCCAATTCCTTGTGTGTTCCCTATTCCCATTACAAACTCTACTATTTGTTTGTCTCCTATGCAACCCTGATCTATTCAAGCACACTTGGCTGAATAGTCAATCATGTCATCATTCCAACCAACTATCGTTACTTGTAGTATGCTAAGTCACTGATACTATTGCCAATCTTGCTAAGCCTCGAACTAGCTTCCTACTCAAAGCATCTGCGACCACATTTGCTTTGCCCTCATGGTATGCTATGTCGATTTCATAATTTGATAATAGCTATAACCATCTTCTTTGTTTGTTGTTCAAATCCTTCTATGTGAAGATATATTTCAGACTCTGGTAATTAGTCAAGAGTCTCAAAGATGTTCCATGCAAATAATACCTTCATATTCTAAGTGTGAATATGATTGTTGAGAACTCTAGGTCGTGTGTAGGATAGTTATGCTCATGCACCTTGAACTGACAAGATGCATAGGCTATAACCTTATCCTTCTGCATCAAAACACAAACTAGACCAACTCCTGAGGCATCTACGTAAACTACAAAATCTTCTTGTCCTTCTGGCAATATGAGGATAGGCACCAAAGTCAACCTCTTCTTCAACATCCTGAAACTCCACTCACATTCATCTATCCATCTGAATCATTCCTCCTTCCTAGTCAGCCATGTAAGAGGGGCTTCTATGGAAGAGAACCATCTGTATTATCCAGCTAAGCGTAGGAAACTTTGAACCTTTGTAGGTATCTCCTGTCGTTCCCACTGTACTACTGCTTCTATCATGGCAGGATCTATTGAGATACCTGTTGATGAGAAGATATGGCCAAGAAAATTCACTTCCGAGAGCCAAAAACTGCACTTCGAAAACTTTCTGTACAACATGTGCCCTCTCAACGTCTCCAACACAATCCTCAAATATTGCTCATGCTCTTCCTTGGATGAAGTATATACTAGTATATCATCCACAAAGATGATCACAAACTGGTCCAAATATGGACTAAACACTCTGTTCATCAAGTCCGTAAATGTTACTTGAGCATTGGTTAATCCAAAAGGCATGACTAAAAAATCGTAGTTGTCATATCTGGTCTTCAATATAGACTATGGGATATCTTCTTCTCTAATCTTCAACTGGTAGTATCTTGACTTCAAATCGATCTTCGAGAAAATGATTGTTGAACTCAATTGGTCGAATAGATCATCAATGCAAGGAAGAGAGTATATGTTCTTAATAGTTGCATAGTTTAGCATCTTGTAATCGATGCATAAACACATATTTTTATCCTTCTTCCTCACAAATAGCATTGGTGCACCACACAAAGAGACACTCGATCTGATGAACCCTTGATCCAACAATGTCTCTAACTATTCCTTAAATTCCTTGAGCTCAAGAGGTGTCATTCTGTATGGAGCTCTGGAGATCGGTGTTGTGCCTGGCATCAACTCAATGGCGAGATCTACTTCTCTATCTGAGAGCAATCCAATAATCTCATCTGGAAATACATCAGCAAATTCTCTGACCACTAGAATCTGCCAATGTTCAATCCATCCTCTGAACTACTCTACTCATCCAGTACCAATGCTATCATTATCACCTCCATGCCTCAGTCTAGCTATCTCTCTCATTCTGATAGGATATCCAAACATGCTCTCTATCTCTGCCCTAACCCTGGAAGAAAAAGTGGCGCTTTCCATGGCAAAAGGTCATTGTCTTTCTTCGACAATCTATCATGGCTCTTTGCTTGGACATGTAGTTCATTCCAAATATCACATCAAATTCTTGTAGCTTGAAGAATATAAAATCGTGTACAAGTTATCGCTGTCGAATCTTAAGAGGGACATTATGCACACACTCACCTGTAGCTATAACACTACCGACAGGAGTGGACAGTAATAGTGAATGTCCTAATTTTTCTATCTTACCTCCAATTATACTTGTGTGTGAGTATGAAATAAAGGAATGTGTGTATCCAGAGTCCAATAGAACTTGTGCAGCCTACGAGATGTGTACCTGTCACGATTGTTGTGTCCTCTAGTGCCATTGTGGTTGCATACATCCTCACTGGCTGCTACTATATTGGGCTAGTAGGTGTTGTTGATGGTACCACCTGATTCTAGTCCCTTTGATCCTAAGCTAGTGGTGCCTGTTGCCTACCTCTTTGATGTCTGGCCTACCTTGCAGCCATATACCCTCTCTAGTCTTGTCCCCTCTACTACTGTCTAGGCGGCTGTTGGTCTCTGCCTCTCTGGCCATGACCTTTGCCTTGTTGGCCTCTCCAGTGTTGTTGATGTTGGTGAGCTAGAAGTGTAAGTCTCTGTTGTGGCACTGGAAGTGTCAACTGCTGGTGCTAGCCTGTTGGATAGTCTGTGGTTCTATGGCCTGACTGACCGCAACTGTAGTATGTGTTAGTGCCTACTCTACACTTGACAACTCTATCTCCTGCAGGACTGCAACTATAGCATGCATTCGTGCCTACTCTACACTCATCTCCATGACAACGTTAGCAAATCTGACCGAAAGGAGGTCTATTGTCCTGAACCTGGCCATCCATAGCCCTCATGGCAACTAGGGCATCTATTTGATGCCTTTATTGTGCTCCCTACTCTGCCTGATATGGCCTTGGATGTTGGTTCCTCTAGTCAACGTCTCATCAAGGTCGAGTAGCTATAACTCGCTCGACCTCACCTGCAGCTCTTATTATATCACCCAAGGTGCAAATTTCCTGTCCTAATAGGCCATCCGGATCTCATGATGAAGACCTTTGTAAAAATGATCTATCTTTCTTCTTATGGTTGGAACCAAATTCCGTGCAAACCTTTCCAATGCTTTGAATCTGGTCTCATACTGCACCAGTATCATTGGACCCTATTTTAGTAAATGGAATTCCCACTCCTTTCTCTTCCTAACGTGTGGGCGAAATTACTTCTCATCGAATTCTGCTCTAAATTCTTCCCATGTGATGTCCTAAGGTTGTCAATGAGCAAATGTGGAGCCCATCACTTAATCCCACCATACTCTGACTTCATCTTGGAATGCCCATGTGACGATGTGTACCTTTTACTCCATTGGGCATGTCATACTGCCAAACACTCCTATGGCTAATGATATCCACAAGAATGCCTCTTCTCTAGCCAACTTTCCAAAGAATGGTCATCTTCTATTTTACACAAACTTTTCTTACTACCACAATTCCAAATTAATTGCTTAGACTGATCTATTCTATCTTTCTCCTAGCTCATACTGTGGAAACTGAGATCCTGTACCTACTGGCAGACTATCAAATCCTAAGCTCCGCTTCAACCTGTAGTATGCCTACAACCTACTACTACAGGTCCACTGGCATTTGGGCTTATTCTTGTCTAAAATGGGAGCAAACAGAGGAGCCATTGTTGGAGTAGTCCTCTGTTGCAGCGGTGGAGGAGGAGGTGGCGGCAGAGGGCCCATGGGAACTATTGGCTCTTCTGGTGCCTCGTCGTCCATTACTGGTCTCTTCTTCACTCTAGCCACTAAAAGTCCTATCTGTCTGAGTTCTTTCCTGAATTCCTCTTGGTTCTGCTACACCTATATCTAAGCCTCAACCAATCTAGCAATTGCTGCATCTCTCTTCTATCAACTACTACTACTGTGGTAACTATCTTGCTGACGGCTCTCACTATGTTGACTAACTAGGACTGACACATTGGGCTCTTCTTGTGGCATGGTAGTCCTCAGTTAGCTAGATACTATTTCACTGTGGCCATGGCTGGGACTATCATGGGACTGTCATGTCTAGGCAATGGAGAGGATGGGACTTGAGTCCTACGAGTTTATCTCACCATCCTACTAGGATTCACTGCTCTAACCTGATCACCCTATCACACCAATGATTGGTAAGAAAATCTACAAACAAAAATAATAAAATAGAAATATATCTGTTGGCACAACTTGGAGAAGCTTTTGCACACATGTAACCTGTAATAACATTAACCAACTTAATCAACCAAGGGTTAGTTCTGATACCAAGACTATAACACCCCAATTTGGTTCACCCACGAACCGGATTAGAAATGCTAGATGCAACTGAACCATTATCTAATCTACTTTTTCAGTCAAGCCAACGCAGATCTACCCTCGACGTCTCAAGATGGTGATGCAAACATTCAATGTATGAATGAGATGTTCAAGTTCTAGCATTGTTCTGAATGCATGCTATTATATGTAGTTCATATTCAAACCAAAACAATTCATTAAAAGTTCAAAAAACAAGATTTTTAAAACAAAACAGACAGAGTGTCCCCTCAAAGTGCAATAAGGACCACTCTATTAACAAGAAATATTATATATATAGAACAATAAAAACTTAAAACAATGCCTAAAACATTGTATTTTCATCCAACATTCACATCATAATCATTTTTATCTTGTTGTGTTGGGTCTCAACCCCCTTAGCTCATCCTGTTCATTTCTTTTCACATCAATATTCACATGTAGATCATTTCATTAAATTCACACATCATTTCCTACAATATAACGTCATAGCATTTAATTCATACTATTCACATTAGTTCATCACATCACATTCTCACTCATTCTCAGCACGTACATGTGTGCAAGTTGAATTGCTGCTCCTCCGAGGTCCCGATAACACTAAGTCATTTATGTTCTCACCTACATATTTAATACGAAAACATCAGTAACAAGTATTTTTGGTCCAGAAATAACTAATAGCCAGACTGGTACAGGACAGTTGACTCTCCTGTTAAATAAAATCCATCATATACTTCTTCATTAGAATCACTCATAAGGGAACTAATCAAGAGCCTTCAACCTCGGCTTGATGTCGTTCCATTTTGACTTATCAAATACCTCGGCATTTTCTAACTATCCCTCTCACAGGAAAATCAATTATCCTAAAGCCCTCTATATCCTCCGTATCAATCCTGGCCCTGAGCATAGATGCTGAATACTCTCAGGAAGGCACCTTCAGTACCCTTTGAATCCACAATTCCAGACATGCACTGTATTGCAATATCCGTAATCCTCCACACTTCTCCGGGTTTGACGAACTCAAAGGTTGATTTGTCAAGATCGCTCGGGAATAGAACAGCTTGCTGACCAATCCATAGCCTACTTTGACTAGCACATGCAACCCCTCGCAGTGCGTGTGAATCGACTTTCCCTTCTCTCACATTTCACTGAAAATTGATAAAACTATACATACATAGGTCTGGATAGGGATTATAATATAGTAGGCCCGACGGCATTATGATCTACATCTAAGTTTTCAATAACAAACTCGAGGGATCTCATCCTCAAGGGTTATTAATCCAAAAATTCAGACATCAAAATGGCTCGTGTGGGACACTATAATGTCACCGTGTGCATCCTGCCTTTACATCTCTGGACAAGTACAAACCTATCGACTGCTTCTATATGTGTACTTCCTACTTCATTCAAAATTAAAAAGTAAACTCTAATTTAAAAATAATAAAATATGAGATAGCGTAATGTCATTATATGTGTCCCACCTTCATAACTTTGGACACTTCTAGACATGTCGAATGCTTTTATAGACCTACATCCCACTTCATTTAAAATTCAAAGTTCACAACTTTAGATGACATCCACATACTATAGTGTTACTTCCAACTTTCTTGTGCTTATCCTCCCTTATCCCGCCACGTCATTTGCTAAACCAAGAAAGTGTTATGTAACAACCCGTCGTGAACCGGATCGAGCCGTCACTATAAAAAAAATTAGACAAGAGAATAATCCACCAATATAACCACTTAATATCTTGATAATTAAGCAGTTAATAATAAATAAAGGAGATAAAAATAAATTATGCAAACCAAGATATTATCTTATATAAGGACGATCATAGTTAAACATTAAACATTAGCATAGTTTACGTTACAAAGCATAATATAATAAAACTTATGAACTAGCCCTAAGGACCGACTTCTATGTCCATGCATGACATCCAAAAGTAATGAGGGAAGTCTAGTGGCCAAAATGATGAGGCGCAACTCTGCTTTGGCACATCATCCCGTCCTCTCCTCAATCGTCTATATGAAGCCACCCACTTATGAACACAATGTCATGTTAGTGCTAAATCACTATGTCGTATAATAACCATAAAGCCATAATATTCATTCAAACTCTTGATTTCATGTGCCTATGCTGAACTCTCTTGCCTTCAGGGATGGCCTCCCCATCGGGCTACCATTCTCATACGTGTACACATACTCCATGGGCTTAATCCATAGTTACATATTTGCCCAGACCAACCCTCTCGGTATCACAAGTGCATAATGGGTTCACTGACACCCCTTTTGGCCGGAGGGTAGTTCATTCATCATAATCTCGTTTTCAATATCTTAGTCTTGTGTCGGGCTAGAACTCCTTGACATTTCCACACACGTTGCAGATAAGTGGATCTAAACCTAGACAGACCGAGATTCCTCTAAATATTACAGTTTACAATCATCATACGAATCTAGATTATCTCTAAAGAAGGTAGATCAATGCGTCACGGTCTTAATCTAGTCATATAAATTATTTTTAGCATAATTATTTAATATAGTTGCATAATTTATGATAAGTAAAAGGAAGTATCTCAATATCATATAAATGTTTAAAACCTACAAGTATGTCATATGTATAAAAGTTCGTATTTGTATATGTTATTTCTAATTATAGTTATAAATTTTATTTGGTAGTACTGAATATAATTTATTTGAAAATACATACAATTATTTAATTTAAAATACCACCTTTATGCATTACAATTCATATAGTGTTTTAAATATCATATATGGTATTTAGTAACAACCATCTAAATAAATTGGGTTAACAAAATAATTTAGGAGATGTGATGGAATAACAGGTTAGAAGATCACTAGGAGCAACTAGGCCATTGCTACAACCAAGAGAAAGAATTTTCAAGAAAGGAGGTAGAGGTAGATGAAAAGAACTTCAAGCATATATATAGATCATGCCCAAGATTTTCCTATGTTTTTGTTTTCTCAAACGTCATCCAAAGTCCAAGCTAATCCTTTTGGCCAACTCATGGAATTGACCCATGGGTTGGTCCAATAAGGAACTTGGTCAATTCATGTGATTATCCCATGGGTTAGTCCAATAAGGAACTTGGTCAACTCATGGGATTGGCCCATGGGTTGGTTCAATAAGGAAATATTTTAAAAAATCTTAATTAAACCATGGGGTTTTAGAATCTCCCCAACTAAATGACTTGTGTCCCCTATAATTAGTAAAAAAATTTAAGGTGGTTACATTAGTCATCTAGCCCATGGTTGCATAAATCGGAATCGGAATCGGAATCGGTTTTCAAAGGAGTCAGATTCGGAATCGAAATCGGTCTAAATCGGACAGGAATCAGTTCAGTTGAATCAGTCTGAATAGGTCTAATCGGTCATATATAATAATTTGACAACTCATAATATAAATATATAAAAATTAGATATTGATGTCATTTTGATATTATTCTATCTATTATATTTTATGATATTTTTTAATATTTTTTAAGTTTTTTTGAATTATTTATAGTTAGTTATTATTTTTGACTCAAGTCGGATACGAGTCAAGTTTTAATTACGAAAATGCCACTGAGTGATATTTCTTTCCCTCGCCCTTTCTCTCCCGCATCCGCCCTCCTTCCCCGTCGCCGCTGCCGCTGCCGCTGTTGCCGCCACTGCCGCGCCCCCCTCCACCCTAGACCCGCCCCGCCCTGGGCCCTGCCCTGAGCCTACCGCACCCCGCCCCCTCCCCCAGACCCGCCCGCACCGCCCGCCCCGCCCCGCCAGCCCGCCCCGCCCCGCCCTCACAGGCTGCGCCTCTCCTTGAGCCCACTGCGCCTTGCCTCACCCTGCCTCCCCCGCCAGCCCCACCCTGTCCCTCTCTACCGCCACCCCACCCCGCCGCGCCCCGCTCCCTGCGCCCAGAATCAGCTCGAATCGGTCGAAATAGGCTCGAATCGGCCGATTCACAGACCGATTCGGATAAAAACCGATTCAATTGGTTTTTGAATCGGTTTTCCTCCGATCCGAGTTGAATTGGCTGATTCCGATTCGGAATCGGCGATTCATGCAACCCAGATCTAGCCATCCGGATCTCCGTCCCTCGTGGCAACGCGTGTTTGCCCTCTCCTTATCAATTCTTCTCCCATAGTGTGATGCTAGCCTCACAGCCTGTTTAATTGATTGCGGGTTGTGATTGCGAATCATTTGCTGGACATCTTCATGAATCAGACGCATGAATTATTCAATAGCAATTACCCTCGGCATTCCAAACCTAGTTGGTTCATAGTCATCTTGTTGAATCTGTCTGTGAAGATCTCTAATGTATTCCTCATTCTGAATAGTGGTTACATTTGACTCAACTTCATTTCACCCGACACTGTCAGTATCGGAATCACTTAGCTCATGGTTTTCAACCATATTTCAACGAAGGTTAGAATATCGACAATATCCATAAGTTACACAATCCAACCACATACATGGCAAGAAATTCATAACAAGAATCCATTCCACAGAGTTGTAACATAGCAAGGAATATATTTGCAATAATTGTGGGTATTCTTTCGTCATAACCTTCTCAGACTCCCATGTTGCTTCCTCTATTTCCCGGTTGTTCCACAACACCTTTATAAATGTAATGACTTTTCTCCTTAGCACCTTATCTGCTCTAGCCAAGATCTGAATCGGCTTCTCTACATAGGATACATCTGATTGGATTTCCAAGTCTGAGAAGTTAGGAATGATATGGCTATCATCCTTGATGTATTTATTGATCATGGATACATGGAAAACATTGTGAACTCCAGACAGATGAGGTGGCGGAGCCAATCTGTATGCTAATGCTCCTACTTGTTCTAATATTTCAAAGGGTCTAACACCTTGGTTTTAACTTCCCTCATGAACCAAAATGTATGATACCCTTGGTTGGAGATATTTTGAGGTATACATGCTCCCCAACTTGGAATTCAAGGTCTTTTCTTCAGTTATTAGCATAACTCTTTCGTCGGTCCTATGCCACTTTCATCTTCTTTTGGATTAATCTTACTTGTTTTGCAACCTCATGAACTATGCCTGATCCCACTGTCACTGCTTCAGGTGATTCCATCCAACAAGTAGGAGATCTGCAGGGTCTTTTATAAAGGGTTCGGTTGGTGTCATTCCTATGCAAACTCTACTAAGGGAAGATGGTTCTCCCAATTCTCGCCCCAATAGAGAATCCATGACCGTAGAAGATCCTCCATGGTTTGAATGGTTTGCTCACTTTGTCCATATGTTTGGGGATGGTATGGAGTGCTAAGCTTAATTTTAGTGCCTATAGTCATTTGAAATGTGTCCCAAAAATATGAGTTAAAGCGTGGATCTTTGTCAAACACAATTTCCTTATAATCCCATGTAATCTCACTATATTCTCGATGTAAAGTTGAGCGAGATACTCAGTAGTTCTAGTTGTCCTTGTGGGAATGAAGTGAGCTGATTTGGTTAATTTGTCCACTATTACCCAAATAGAGTTATGTTTCTTCTGTGTCCTTGAAAGTTTTGTGATAAAATCACATGTTATGCATTCCCACTTCCGAGCTGGTATATCCAAAGGCTGCAACAAACCTCCTGGTAGTTGTGTTGAGCCTTTACTAATTGACAAGTTTGACATTTGGAAATGAAAACCACTACATCTCGCTTCATCCACTAGTATGATCTTGTCAGATCTTAATACATCTTGGTCATGCCAGGACGAATAGAGAATTTTCAACGGTGTGCTTCTTCCGGGATACTTTGTCTCAAGGTCTCAATCTCAACAAACATAGTCTTCCTCTAATCCTTAGTACACTATTAGAATCAACTGTTATATCTGGTGTATTTTTCACTAATTTGCTCAATTCGTCATCTTCCAACTGCACTAATTTCACCTAATTAATCAAGTAATTAGAAATGACCATATTTTCCATGAAACTAGTTAGTTGCTCCATTGGGTTAATTGCCACCACTTCTGCTAGCATTGACCATAGTCAAGCGAGTTGTTGACTCTTGGCAACCTTACCCTTTTGACTTTCGGCATCTGCCGCTACATTTGCTTTTTTAGGATGATATAACAATTGAAAGTCATAATCTTTTAAATATTCCATCCATCTTCTTTGCCTCAAGTTTAGATTATTTTAAGTAAAAATATATTTTAATCTCTTATGATCTATAAATTCCTCAAATATTGTTCCATCAAGATAATCTCGCTATAACTTATGAGCAAAAACCACTGCCGCTAACTCTAAGTCATGAGTAGCATAATTCTACTTGTGACATTTTAGTTGTCTTGAGGCATAAGCTCCAACTTTCCCACTTTGCATCAAGACACACCCATGACCTAGCTTAGATGCATTACTATATACAAAAAATCCACGTTCTCATTTGGAATAGTCAACACTGGTGCAGTTGTCAAACTCTGTTTCAGGGATTGAAAGCTTCATTCACACTTCTCACCACACTCAAACTTCACCCCTTTTCTGGTCAACTTGGTCATAGGCAATGAAACTAAGGAAAAATCATTGATAAACTTTAGTATCTTGCTAACCCTAAGAAACTCTAGATATCATTCATGTCTTTAGTTGAGGCCAATTCACTACTAGTTGCACTTTGGCAAGGGTTTTACGGTCAGTTCAGTTGTTACCCGAATCGGGTTTTTAGGGTCCAACCCTTCTTGCCGAGGTTTGTGTACAATATGGTGTATGTTTGCCCATCCTTAGCCTCCTTCAACACTCGGTACTTCTGTTTGGATGCTAAACGTCTGGATTTTCATGTTTGGTTTAGTCGAGTCGTATGTAGTTAGATGCTAGGACCTTGTCCCTCACATGTCTTTTGTGTGCTTACTGTGTGTTTAATAGACTGTCCTAACCCTTCTTTGGGACCTGCAGTGCAATTCCTGAGGTGGGTTCAATTGCTTTAGGGTAAAAACTTTAAGCTTTTTGACTTTGGGCTAACCCAACCCAAACCTCTTTAGCTACCTCAACCCATATCTCTTTATCTGATCCAATCATACCACATTCGGTATGGCATCCATACCTATGATATCACCAAGTCAATCCATACCTATGACATCACCAAACCAACCACCTTTCTTTTATAAAACTCATCCTTTCCCTCACCTTTTTACCATTTCTCCTTCCCTCCTCACCTCCAACAACCTCCTTCTCCTCTCCTTGACCTTCTTCTTTCTTCTTGGAGCTCCAATCACCCTCTTCCACATTTCTAGCCTCGAAGGGTGGAAGGTTTTAAGGTTCGATGCCTCAAAAACCTCCCTTTGGCCTTCCTTCCTTCTCTATTAATAGCTTGTGTTGCTTCTGTTGCTTGTTATTTGATGTTTATTGCTTACATTTTTGTACTATTTAACTTTTATGACATTTTCAACATGTAGATCTTCCTGTTAAGATCATTTATAGTACTCATGTATCTTATTTTGTCACATAAATAGACAAATACACTTTTCATAATGCACGTAGATCACTGATCTATACTGTTTCGATACAAAAATCATAACTTGGCACTTTGATGTTACATTTGCAAGATTCTTTTTTTACACTCATAACATATATATATATATATATATATATATATATATATATAACGTTTGTGTTTGGTGTTTTAGCTCCCATGACTTATAATTTGCATAATGAGGGTAAAAAATGAGGAAAGGTAACAACTTTTACCGTTATAGTGACATAAGTGCCCTTTTTCTAATTTTTACTCTCTGACCTTGTGGGATCTATTAATGCTCAACATGTCATTTTATTCATAGAGATGTTAGGAGTTCTTGGTAAAATTTTAAGCCTAATCTAACAACTAAATAATCATGAACATCACCCATAAGTACGCCTTATATTTCCTATATTATTTGTGATTTTGAGTATGATATGTGATTTTGTTATAAGTTAAGCCACCAATTTTAAGCTAATAAAATATGGTAAACATATATGATGCTCTAATAAGTGTCTACTTCAAATATATAAATTTTTTGAATGGGTAAAAATCATCTAGGTATATTTTGGAGGTATTTACTTGGATAGTGTAAAGATGCATGGTGAAAACCTTAGTTTTTTTCACTCCAATTGTAAACTACCTTAAAATAAGTTAATGGTGTTAGATTTAAGTGAAACATATGTTTCAGCGGCACCGTGGCAAATTTTGGGGCCATTAGGGTACAATTTTATTTGTGAATTTTTAATTTGTTAGGGTACATATAGCTCTATAAGAGCCCATTTAGTGATCCAAATTGTAAAATCTGTTTAGGTCCATTTATAAAGTAAATTGGTCTAAACTTTTACTGAGCTCAAGCTCCATGTGTTAACTAACTAAGCCCATTTACCCAAGTTCATTTGGTGTCTTTTAGCCCATAAACAAACAGTTGTAAAATTGGTGCGCAACCCAAGAACAGTATTCCAGCACCTTAGGGCCAAGCTTAATGGGCTTTATTCGCCCTGATTGGCCCATGAGACAACCATAGTAGAATTTACCTATAAACCTTAGAATGTAAGGGGCCCCCATCCAAATTTCAGCCCATTTGGCATTGTTCTGCCCGTATAAAAAATCGTCTAGTAAACCGATTCAATTAAAACTATAGAATTGATTAAAGCCCACTAAGTGAACATGAAACCAAAATGTTAATTAAGTAACCTAATAAGGTTTAACACTTCACTTAGCAACTAATTATGATAATTGAATGATGTTTTAAGTGTTGAGCTTGTGTAGAGGCATTGCCTTGTTTTGCGTACCAATGTGACCCGATTCTTATTTGGTTTCATCTTCATACTAGGTATTTCAAGAGAGCTCACCGACTAGAATCGGAGCTCTACTCATCCAAGTCCATAGGACTCCCTTTGCTTCATCTCTGCTTGACCACCTTTGTGTCGAGTTTAACCATATTTTAGACGTAGGACTGCATTGGCGGCGTTTTATCGGATCCCTCTAATTTTGGGTCATTTAGCTGTGTTTTCTACACATGTTTAATAAAACTTCAAGGTTAAGACCCCTTGATGGTTTTCAAAAAATAATATAAAGAAACTAAGTATTAAATCCTCTTCTAAGCCTATATGTATAAATATGAGGGTTTGTGGTTTTATAAGTAAGAGTTTGTACGGGATATTAGACTACACTAGTACTTCTTTATACCCTGAGGTAACGAATGTAAGGGTACTTCATAACGGAACATATTTCTAGAATTTGTGGCACAAACTTAGTTGTTCCTTGTGCCACTTGAATACCATGGCAATGTAATATGGAGGATGTGGGGCATGAGTGTTGTATGTATGAATATGAATATTAGCAGTGCATGCACACTGACACTCATTTAAGTATATTTGCTTACCACCTAGTATGAGGTAATTCTGAAATTTCCTAAGTTTTCGTGAGTAATGAACTACTCATTTGCTAATTTGATGTTTTACCAGTACTTATTAAGACTGGTAATCAAATTTATTTAATTACTAACGTAGTTTTTGGACTATATATTTTGTGGATGACTATATGACGGGCATGTGCCCTAACTATGTGAACCTTGTATGATTTAGATGTATTCCATGATGGTTGTACTTGCATGTTTTATCCTTATATTATTACATTTTTACTGTAGAGGTACAATACTTTGGGGTAAGGCTAACCATCGTCTGCAAGGTATATAAGTCCTAGAGTCCTCGAACATGATGATGAGCTAAGTCAGGTACACAAAATATATTTGATTGCAGCTGTTTGTGTGTTAAAGTAATGTGGGTGGGCGAGCTTATGGTTCACCCTACTTGATAACCCACATGAAATCCGGGAATTAGGATGCCTTGATACTAGATGACGTTGTGTAATTTCTTTAACACTTTGATTATTGCTCGTGTAAGGTATGTGAAACAGGTAACAACGAACCTCATTTAAATACTCATATCATCTTCATGTAACTAATAAGAAGATTTAAGCAAATCACTTGAACTATGTTGTAAGATTGTACGCAACAGCATGCACCCTCAAAATTGTAGCTGGGGTGTGCTTCTTCTACTATTGGGAGTGATCATCGTATTTTTAAAGTCACCGCTCATAGTCGTAGGGGAGGTTTTGCCTCTTTTATAGCTATGGGTGCTTATATAGGATTCTATAAGTCTAAGATCTGTCTTTATAGTACAACTCTACATGCATTCTATGAAAACAAAGCCTGGTTCCGACTTAAGCCTCCATAGAGGGTTGAGATCCGTTTTCATAAAGTTTGTACGTGATCCGTTTTCATAAAGTTTGTACTTGATAACCCAACGAGTAGCTTCCAACTTATAATATCACAATTTAGTCTGTCCCTTTGGGCCGAATTAGGGTATTACATCAATCCTCAGTAAATAATACTGATTCTTGATAGTAACTTGATTAATCTGCCAATAATCTATGCATAATCGCAAGGATCCATCTTTCTTCTCACAAAATGTATTGGCGCTCCCCACGATGAAGTACTACATCGAATAAATCTAGCTTGTAATAACTCCTCCAATTATCTTCATCTCCTTAAGTTCTATAAATGATATTCTATATAGAGCCTTTGAGATCGGTGTCATGTCAGGCGCCAATTCTATTTCAAACTCCACCTTCCTCTTTGGCGGTAACCTTGTTAACTCTTCAGGAAAGACATCTGGGAATTCCGCCACCACTGGAATTTTGGATAGGTCTTTTGACTTTGGCTTAAAATCAACAAGACTTGTCATAAAGGCTTCACCACTCTCAATCCATAACTCAGGTGCCTCACCAAGAGACACGATACAAGATGACCGCCCTGAACCCGATCCTTGAAAAAGAATTTCCATCACACAATTACACTTTGTATGCACAATTCGTTTATTTTCACAATCTAAGAAAGTTTTTTGTGTAGACAACCAGTCTATCCCCAGGATCATATCATACCAACCCATACACTATGAAATCCCAATTATAGACACTTCTTTGAATGTTTAAGGACAGATCAACCACTTCTAATTTGGTTACTTTTGAGTCCCCTGTCGCACCGGTGACTCGAAAAAGTTGATGTAAATAACATGTTGGAAGACGTAGACTCTTAACTAGATGTGATGCAATAAAATTATATTTGCATCCTAAATCAAAAAGTACATTAACTTTATGAGAGTGGATTGAGATGGTACCTCTTACTGTTTTGGTGTCATCCTCTTTGACTTCCACCTCTACTACGTAGAGCTTTGCTTTCCCATTATCAATTGGTGGGGCATTATTTGTTTTATTTGCCGGTGCCTTAGGGCAGTCAGAGTCATCCTGTTGCTTGGGCGGCAGTCGGCAATCCATTTTCATGTGTCCTAGACACCCACAGTTGAAGTATTTCCTTGGCTCCCAGCAAAAACCAGCGTGCATTTTTGCACACTTTCAACATTTTTGGAACGGTGGCTCCTCCCTTTTCCTCTTGTTGTTAGAGCTTTGTTGCTGGTTAGAGGACTTTGTAAGGGTATTAGTTGGGACATTTTGTTTTGGTAGGAACAAGGCTTTTGATGGCTTCATAAACTGGTCATAACGTATGACCATCTCCTGAGTGTAGTAGCTGCATCTATCACCTTTGTGATAGTGTTCCTAGGTGTGGTAGTTATCTTGTCTTGCAACTCAGCTTTTAGTTCCCAAAAGAACTTATATGTCCAAGCCCTCTCACTCGTTACTACTCCCGGTGCAAACCTTTCTACTGCTAGGAATTTATTAGCATATTCTAAGACAAAAGCCTCCCCTTGCATCAAAGTACTAAACTCCAATGCCTTCCTTTGTCTTATTAGCTTCGGAAAGTGCTGCCGGTTAAGCACGTCAGCAAATTCCACCCATGAAATAAATTCAATGCCTCTTCTCACAAAGATGGACCTCTCTGATGACTTCCACCAATGTGATGCTTCATCTTGAAGCATACATGAGCCAACCTTGTCTGGTGTCAACTAGGTAGTGACAAAGCTTTGAAAGCTTTATCCACAATGTCTATCCAACTTTCTGCCTTTGTAGGGTCTACACCCCCTACAAACACCTCTGCCCCATTTTTTGGAACTTCTCGACAATATACTTATCATTGTCATCCACTATATGAACTCCTTCCCTACATACCGCTGGTACAAGGTCTGGTTCATTGATTCATACAGCCATATCCCTTAATTCAACCCACTCTTGGGCACTCCCTTGATCTCTGTCAAGGGTTTCACTAGGACCAAGTACTTATCATACCATTCCCTGCCACTATGCCCAGTAGTTTTTGTGCCACATCTTGCACCGCAGTCTGTGTAGCCAACGATGCTTGGGTTAGTCCCTATATCATCACCAAGATTTGTAACTACACATTTTCATTTCCTTGCTCATGGGGAGTGGACTACCCAACCTGGTCTCTGTCACCCTCCATCTACTAACACAACTGTGAGTGTTACATAAGAAATAACCATACCTATAAAGTAAATTCAAATTCTAGGGGACATTGACACAAAGACTTCTTCAACAAGGTGTAGAGTCATAACTTACATGGAACATTAAGAGTCGAGCTCTTATACCACTTGCAATAACCCACAGTGAACCGGATCGAGCTGTCACTATAAACAAAAAAATGGGCAAGAGAGTAATCCACCAATATAACCACTTAATATCGTGATAAATAAGTAGTTAATAATAATTAGAGGAGATCAAAATAAATTATGCAAGCCAAGATATTATCTTATATAAACGCAATCATAGTTAAACATTAAACATCAACATAGTTTAAGTTACAAAGTATAATATTATTAAACTTATGAACCAGCCCATAAGGACCGACTCTTATGTCCATTCATGACATCCAAAAGTAATAAGGGAAGTCTAGTGGCCAAAATGATGAGGTGCAACTCTACTTTGGGACATCATCCCATTCTGTCCTCATTAGTATACATGAAGCTGCCCACCTGAGAGCACAATGTCGCTTTAATGATGAATCACTAGATTGTATAATAACCATAAAGTCGTAATATTCATTCAAACTCTCGATTTCATGTGCCTATGTTGAGCTCTCTTGCCTTCAGGGCTAGCCTCCCCATCCGACTATCATTCCCATATTTGTACATGTACGCCATGAGCCTAATCCATAGTTACCGATTTACCCGAACCCACCATTTCGGTATCACAAGTGCATAATAGGTCCACTCACACCCCTTTCAGCCTCGGGGCAGTTCATTCATCATAATCTCATTTTTAATATCTCAATCTTATTTCAAGCTAGAACTCTTTGGCTTTTCCACATATGTTGTAGACAAGTAGAGTCTAAACCTATACTGACCAAGACTCCTCTAAATATTACAATTTACAATCATCATATGGACCTGGATTATCTCTCGAGAAGGTAGGTCAATGCATCATAGTCTTAATCTCAGTATATAAATTATTTTTAACATTATTATTTAATATAGATACATGATTTAAGCTTAGTAAAAAAGAAGTATCTCAATATCATATAAATGTTTAAAACCTGCAAGTATGTCATATGTATAAAAGTTCATATTTGTATATACTATTTCTAATTATAGTAATAAATTCAATTTGTTAGTACTGAATATAATTTATTTGAAAATACACACAAATATTTAATTTAAAATACCACCTTTGTGCATTATAATTGATATAAAATTTTAAATAAAATACCACCTTGATGCATTATAATTCATATAAAGTCTTAAGTATCATATAATGGTGTTTAGTAACAATCATCTAAATAACTTGGGTGCTTAACAAAATAATTTATTGAAAATATAAGTATCCACAATATTTACATAATATTAAATTTATTCAAATATAAATCTTGAAGATCAAAAACAATATTATTAATATATTAAACGTTAATTATATTCAAAATACATCATACACCTATATATAAATATTTATATTAACACATTAGATAAACCATGAGAGCATCCAACTTATGTGTCACATACTGTATGACGATGATGTTTATATTAAATCAATAAGAGCTACTACTACTATTATATGTATATATGGAAAAAACTTTAATTAGAAGACGTGCTGGAATACCAAGGAGCAACTAAACCACTACTACAACAAAGAAAAAAGAATTTTAAGGAAGAAGTGGTAGATGACAAGTTGATGCTCTAGTGGTTTAGCTAATATTTTGACATAAATATTTATGTGCCCAAAGTTGTACCACCTCACAATCTCCTTGAACCCAACTCGTTATACACACTGCCTATGACGCTTTGACAAAGCTTTAAAGATTTTCCTGTACGCCCAAACGGTTTTTTATCTTTCTGACATGGTTGCATATATATCAGAATCAGAATCGGAATCGGTCTAAATCGGACAGGAATCGGTCCAATTGAATCGGTCCAAATCGGTCATATATAATAATTTGACAACTCATAAATAAATATATAAAAATTAAATATTGATGTCATTTTGATATTATTATATATATTATATTTTATGATATTTTTTTATATTTTTTAGATTTTTTTAAAATTATTTTGAATTAGTTATTATTTTATACTCGAGTCGGACACGAGTCAAGTTTTAATTACAAAAATGCCACCACAGTTATTTCTCACCCACGGCCGTTCTCTCCCCCATCCACCCTCCTTCCAAGTCGCCACCGCCGCCGCCGCGCCCCCTCCCCCAGACCCGACCCGCCCCGCCCCGCCCCGCCCCGCCTCGCCCTGCCCCGCCCTGCGCCCGCCGCGCCCCACCTCCCCCCGCCAGCCCCTCCCTCTCCCTCCTCGCCTCCCCCGCCGACCGCGCCCGCCCCTCCAGATCGTCCCCCCGTCGCCCAGTCGTCGCCGTCGTTGCTCGCCGTCGCCGCCGTCGGGTAAGTTTAGGTTTTTAAAATTTCAATTCTAATTTTACCCTTATTTAAATAATTGAATTAATATTATACCTAAGGTATTTTGGTAATTTACCAAAAAACCGATTTTTCCCGATTCACCCCGATTCCGAATCCGATTTAAATCGGTCGGAATCGGGGTGACTCGGCCGAGTTGGACGCCGATTCGGGGCCGACCGATTCGGCCCCAAAATCGGATCGGCACACTGCCGATCCGATTTAAATCGGCCGATTCGTGCAACGGTGCTTCCTGACTTAACCCAAACAAAAGGTAAAGTATTGGTTCTTATGATACATCTTAACGCCTCATTAATTATTGTTTCAACTTTTTAATTGTTAATCGTGTCTTCTGACTTTGATGCTTCATGAAAAGAACGATCAAAGCTATCTCCTATTTACTATCTTCGCTGCCACTTCATTGTCATAAAAATCGAAATTAAAATCAGTTTTCGAGGGAGTTGAAATCAAAATCGAAATCGGCCTAAATCGAATCAATCCAATTAAATCAATCGTATATAATAATTTGACAACTTATAATATAAATATATAAAAATTAGATATTAATATCATTTTAATATTATTATGTATATTATATTTTATGATATTTTATGATATTTTTTAGACTTTTTTTGAATTATTTAAAGTTAGTTATTATTTTTAACTCGAGTCGGACACGAGTCAAGTTTTAATTACGAGAATGCCACCACAGGTATTTCTTTCCCATTTGCCCGTTCTCTCCCGCATCTGCCCTCCTTCCCTGTTGCCGCTAGGGGTGGGCATCGGTCGGACGAACGTCAGACAAGTTATTGTCCATCTCTATTTGAAATTATGTCGGACAAAACTTGTCCGACCGAATTAATGTCTAACTTGTCCGTCGGGCCCGGACAACGTCCGTGGACGGTCCGAAATTATATTCTAATTACTAACCCAAACCCTACTTACCAATAATCCGCCGTCACCGTCGCCACCGCCGCCCGCCTCCCTCACCCTCCCCGGCAGCCCTCTGTCGCCGCCTCCCCTCGCCCTCCCCACCCCACCCACCCCCCCCCCGCCCTCCTCGCGACCTTCTGTCGCCCTCCCCGACCTCCGCTGCCCTCCCCCGCCCTCCCCCTTCCTACTGTCGCTACCCTCCCCCGACCTCCACTGCCCTCCCGCACCCACTTCCAACCTCCGCCGCCCTCCCCGGCCCTCCTCTGACCTCCGCCGCCCTTCCCCGCCTCCGCCACCCTCCCTTTCCTCCTCCGTCGCCACCCTACCCCGTCCTCCGCCGCCACCTGCCTCTGTTGCCCTGCCTCTGCCACCGCCTGCCTCCGTCAGACCGCCGCCCACGGCCTTTGCCAAACTGCTACTCTTTGCCGCCGATAAGCTTTCACCACTGTTTCGATCAACACGATTAATACTTGATTATTTTAATAACGCCATGTTAATTATTTTATATTTTGAAAATATTTATAAGATTAATAATTATTAAGTTAATAATTATTTATAATAGGATATAATGTAAAAAATTATACCGATGAAATTGTGTAGTATTTGAATTATAAAAATTTATGCAATTATTTGGCGAAGGAAGCTTGCATCTTGGACGGAATAGGTACTAAATATAAATTAATATATTTTTTAGAAATGGATCATACAAATTCTTTATTAAATGTAAAGGAGCAAAGTGGAGATGGAAAAGATAAAAAACAATCAATTGCTAAAGAAGGAGAATTTATTAATGGTTCATTATCAAAAGAGGAAACTAATATCCGATGTATGAGCGTATTTTAATAGAAAATATGAGAAGAATGGAATATTTGTTATTTATCATTACTATGACAAAAATTTTGAGGGAGAAGGAAGTTATGGAACTACTTATTTATTCATATTAAAGGAAAATGCTATAATTTCAAAATAAAAAGGACAAAAACATATATGGTGATATTGCGTAATAAATTTTCAAGATGAGAGTGAAAAAAATGGAAAAATAAAATAGAAGTATGAAAATTTGATCAAGGAAGGAGTAGAATAGAGTTGGCCAAAACAATTATCTTACGTGAGTATTCATTTTCAATTGTAAAATATGAAGGATTTAAAAGTGGGTTAGTAACTTGTAACCACAATTTGTCATGGTTTTTTAGAAAACAATTATATAAGATTGTCTTTGAATTTATGAAAATAAAAAAAATGTGTAACTTGCAACCACAAGTTTATTGTATATTATATTTTGTAATTTTTATAAAATATAATATTAGCATTAAAAATGTTCAAGGCATTATTTTATTGACATAAAATATCAGACATTCGGTAAGTCGGTCGTTCGGTCAGACAAAAAACATGTCCTTGTTTGGTTTGTTTTAATTCGGTCAAATTCGGTCATCATATTCAGTCGGACATACTTTGGACGTCGGTCGAGACACGAACATTCGGACGACCGTGCCCACCCCTAATTGCCGATGCCGTTGCGCCCCCCTCCCCCAAACCCACCCCACCCCACCAGCCCTGCCTCCCTCAGCCAGCCCCGCCCTGTCCCTCTCCACCGCCGCCGCCTCCCCCCGCCGACCGAGCCCCACTCCCCCCACCCCTGCGCCCCTACCCTGCCCCTCCAGATCCTCCCCTGCCCCGCACCCAACCCCCCCCCTCGCCGCTATCGCCACTCGCCGTCACCGCCCCCTACCCCACCCAACCCCGCTCCGCTCCGCCGTTGCCGCTTGCCATCTATCGCCACCGTCCAAAATCTACCGATTTAGGTCGATTCCCGAATCGGCTTAAATCGATCGAAATTAGCTCGAATCGACTGATTCACGGATCATTTTGGATGAAACCGACTCAAATAGTTTTTGAATCGGTTTCCCCCGATCCAAGTGAAATCGGCTAATTTCAATTCGAAATTGGCAATTTTTATAACCCTCCTTCACATGCCAATCAAACGCCGCTGTCTTCCCATCCCACCACCTCGTACATTCCCCTCCCCGTAGAGGAGCTTCACTTTTGCTTTTTTACAAGCAAACAAAGCTTCAATGTTGCCTTTCGTTCGACTTCAAACCTTGAACTTACCAATTTTTTCTTCGACCAAATTTGTCTGAAATTATCGCATCTCCTTCGGCCAAACTTGTCTGGAGTTATCACATCTCCTGTTGCACATTTTTAGAGATTTTTTTCCTTCAAACAATCGGTATCTATTGGTACATTTACTCTGCATTAATTTATCAAGATCCAAATTTGTCCCGCGTCGAACCGACTCTTGAGGTCGACAATCAAATCCCTTCAAAGTTAAGCATCCCTTCTCCTATTCTCCCGACAAAAGTCTCCAGGCCCAGCAATCACGGACAGATCCTGCAACCAAAACAATGAAAACACGGACAAAACAACACAGAGCAGATAACCTTCAAAAGACAAAGCACACGTTAATCCATGGATCTAAAAAATGTTAAAATCCATGATAACAAATAAAATAATGAAAGTTCACAGTAATACAAAAAGATTAAAAAGAATCAAATACCAACTTAATACGAAGAATAAAACGATTATATCAAAGATACGTACCTCACGAATCGCAACAAACATGCCGACGGGGCATACGAGAGACGCTTAACAGAAAATGCCAACGGAAAATTGACGGCGACGAAGTTGGACGAACAAAAAGGCTCTGAAGCATAATTCCTAAATATTATCTGGCGAATTTGTATTAAACATTAAGATTAGATTGGTTAATATTGAAGGAAATTCAATTAATAGAATTGAATTAGATCTGTCACTGCGTTTTTTTTCTCCTTCAAAAGTCATTCAAAGCTCCAAAATATATGTACACAAATCCATCCATCGATGCTCTCACTCTTCGCCGCCGAACTGGTACAATCTCTCCAATGTCAAAACAAAAGGCAGGGGCTTTCTTCCAACGCCGCGGTTGAATGCCTCCCTTGAGGCCTCGCCAGCCAAGAAGAGCTGACATTTTAGGGGCGATACAAATGTGGATAAACGACCCAAACCTGCCTGCTTCTTCTCACTTGGTTGCTTTGGACATCACCGAGAGTCGGCTGGGGCGCGGTTGGAAAGCAGCGCGCCGCCTCTGGCTGTGGGAGGAGGGGCGGATAAGCGCGGCGAGAGCTCGCTTCACCCACTCCCCTCCACCGTGCCGATCCGGACCAGCGAGTTGGTCATAGCCGATCTGCGAGCGTTCAACCGGTTGGACGGGGACGAGATCGCGGAGGTGCAACCTTTGTGAAGGCTACAACGGAAGGAACCCGGATGCGTCGTCGGGGAGCACATACACGTCCTCTTCTGCTGCGGAATCGCGACCTGCTTCCTCAAAACCAGGCGGCCCCTCGCCGGAACAGCCGGCAAGGCGGTAATGGACCGGCCAGGGAAATCGATCGGTGGTGATCGCTGGAAAATCGGATGGAGGAGGAAGAGGATGGGGAGGAGTAGAGGTTGACACGGGTAGGGGATGCAGAGCGCTGGAAGAAAGTGGTGGGGTGGGAAGAAAACCCTGCGGAAGACGCGGCAAAAGCAGACGATGGCTGCGACAAGGCCGAGCAGAACTTGTCCGCCGGCGATATCGACCGTAGCACCGGCCTGCTCGATCTTCTCGACGATGATTGTGCCATCAAACAAATGATTTTGAATCTTTCTTTTTTGTGTGGAAATGAAGGCAAAATTTATAACAGTTTTTTCTCGGAGAAAGATGTAAGAGGATAGAGAAGCGCTTGGGCGGGCGGTTTTGGCAAACCCACCTCGCCTCCACCGTGCGTATTTATACGAGGAAGATAATAATTGGATTTTTTTATTTTATTTCGAAACTGATTTGTTTAACCGGGATGAGGTTAACTTAACCGGGGCAAGCTGGCAGTTAAGGTGTGGGTGGGACCATGGTTAGGTTAGAGTTAGCGTTGGAATCTGGAAGCCCATTGTATTTTGGTCGTTTTTTCCGGGGCCCGCGCCATGACCGACTTTGCCGGTCGTGACTTTCTTAATTGCTTGACACCTTAGGCTAACTACAAATAACCCTTTGGTTCTGTAATCATATTACGAGAATGCCACGACAGAGGCCCGGGTCTGTGACTTTGAACGGGAGAGCGCCTGTTTCTTGGGTTTGAGATTTGAATAATGGATCCATTTGAATTTTGAGCCTTTTCTAAATAAAATTAAATTAATTGGGCATTGATTTGATTTTGGATCTGATAAAATCGTTGGGCTGCCATTAGTTTGAGACTAAGAGTTGAACATGGTGGGGTCAAATGGAGCTCTAATTTAATTTTGTAGAGTAATGTTTTGAAGTCTATGCGGAATTCAACTTACACGTGGCCTCTTCCATTTGTAAGTTTCATGTAACATACAATTTGAAATTGACTAATCGGTTTGATTTCTCCTTTATTTTGAAAGTTAATTGAAAATTAAAGTTAAAAAGTTCAATCAAGTAAGTTCTTATAATTTATAGACCTTTTCCCCTCTTAAACTCTCGTAAAAGAAAAGTGGTCTAAAACAAGTGGCTCACCTTTTTAATCACAAAAAGGATGCAACAACTTGAACGTCCCACACGTCCTATCAAAAGTAACTTGAACCATTTAAAAAAAACCTTGAACGTAGTGTGTATTGGATTTTTTTAGGGGTGAGTGAATTGTCAAATGCATATTATACTTCTACAACTAAATTTGTCTTAGAAAAAAATAATGTGAGCAAATATATAAATTTATTTTGATTCTCCAAATCTCTACTCGGTTTAAAGATATAATCTATAGTTCTAAAGAGCAGCTCGGCCACAATCACAATTCCATATAATGTGTTTAAAACCAAGTTGAAAATGTTAAATATTCGGATCATGTGTCATCCATTACTTATTAATTAACTAGCATGATAACCTGAACATCGCATTGACTTTACATTTAAATTATTTGAACTCGGTTTAGTTTGAAAGAATTTAAAAATATATAAAATTTATAATAAATCAAGGAAAAAATATTGATATTTTATTAATAAGTTATTTATTTTTAGGTTGTATTGAAATGCAAGTCTAACTTCTACAAAATATATTTTCATGAAATTTTATTAAAATAATTTTTCTCATTATAACATATTTGATAGTGATGGATAAATTAATCTTTTGTATAAGTTAATATATATATGTTAGAACCCGGTCCAAAGATTAAATAAATAATATTTTAATAAAAAAATACATAATTAAATAGTATTAATATACAAGTTTAACTTCTAGCAAATATATTTTAATGAAAATTTTATTCAAATAGTTTTTTTTCATTACAACACATTTGATAGTGATAGATAAATTAATATTTGTCAAAAATTCAAAAATATATGTGTTAGAACATGGTCCAAAGATTAAATAAAATAAAGAGTAAATAAATAATATTTTAAGAAAAAAGAAAATTAAATGAGATTACTGCAAGAAGATTTTGAAACAATATTTCATTAAATTTTATATAATTGAAAAAAACACTTCATAAAATCTTAATTCGCTATATAGTAGTTAAAATAAAAGACGTAATTTATAATTATAATTAAATTAAGAATCTTATAGATTTAACCTTATCGTTATACTAACTTAACTATAATAACAAGAGACATAATTCATCATTATAGTATCTAATATCTGTCGTTATAATAATCTAACGTTCGTATTAAGAGACATAATTTATAATTTTAGTGAAATTAGAAATCTTGTAGAATTTCTGCATAAAATAATCTTAACATATTGTATTTAAAAAAAACGTACTTTATAGTAATAATTTATTTAGATATCTTATATTTTTAATCTAAGTTGTTATAATAGAGATTGGAACGAAAAAGATGAAAAAAGTGTAAAAAAATGAAGAAAAATCAATTTAATGGAGGAAAGCCTATAAATTATAACGAACAGTCTCTAGTTGGTTATTTTGAAAAATATTACGAATTGAAAAATGAACAAAAGGATAAACCTTTCAAAATAGGAATAGTGGGCCTCTTTTGGAAAACATTGCGAAAAATGAACAAAAGGATAAACCTTTCAAAATAGGAATATTGTGCCTGTTTTGGAAAACATTGCAAGTGGTCTTTTTTAACTAACAGGTAATTGGGGATTTGGGGTTGGGTTTTTTTAAAGAAGTAATTTACAATTATAATTAAATTAGAAATTCTATAGATCTAATTACAGCCATGACAATAATCTAAAGATCATGACAAGAAACATAATTTAAAATTATAGTTAGATTATGAATCTTATAGATCTAATTTGCCATTATAATAATTTAATTGTTGAGCTTACATTCCCTCTAAAATTCTTTAGATTAAAAAAAATCTCTACAAATCATGGACTCACCACGTGGAAGAAAACCGCTTTCTTTTATCATATTATTACAAGCATGATAACGTGCACGGTGCTCGAATTTTACACCAAAATTATTTTGATTTGATTTAACTAATTTGAAAGAATTATATATATATATATATATATATATATATTATAATGCAAGACATATTAATTTTTACAACAACGTATGTGATAATGATGGATAATTTTTTTTTGTAAAAATTCAAGAATGTATATATAACAACCTATTCAAAGATTAAATAAATAATATTTTAATAAAAAACTCAAGAATTAGATAAACTTATTGGAGGAAGACATTAAGAAAATATTCTTTAAATTTATAGAATTAAAGAACACTTCGTGAAATCTTAATGTGTTATATAGTAGTTAAAATAAGAGATATAATTAATAATTATAATTAAATACAGAATCTTATGGATCTAATCTCTTGACGATCACGACAAGAAACATAATTCATAATTATAGTATCTAATATCATCCGTAAAATCTATGATCTGAGTCAGGGTATTATACACATGAACTAGTCGGTTTAACTATCAGTTTAAGTCAAGTCAGTTTTAGAATACGCATGCTGAGTCAAAGTCAACTAGGTGAAGGAACCATGATGAGTAACATAAACTCAAGTATATGATGATAACGTCATTAGCACAACAGGAAAATAAGTTATCAGAATATATGAGAGTATATCAATTTATTTTTAATTTTATATAGTACATTGTAGAAATCAATTGAGATCGTTTGTCGTATTAGGATGGGTTATTTATTATTTTAGGTAGGTTAGTAGGCTTACACATGTCATTTGAGTTAGGACTCAATTCTTTTATTTTATGATAATTTATTATATTTTAATTTATATTTTTTAGAATTTATTTCATATTATTGATTCGAAGCGAGTCAAGTTTTAATTATGAAAATGTCATCACCTTATGTCTTCTCCCACGCAATCTCTCTCCCCGACATACACCCCAATCTCCAATGACCGGCATCTCCAGCCACCCTTCCACTGTTGCCTCCCCTTCCCTTCCTTCCCTCCCCTCTCTTCCCCTTACCCTGTTCGTCGCCGCCCCTCCCTCTCCTTCACGGGGCAAAAATTCCAATCGCTGCAGATGAGTTGTCTGGCCGGCTGCCAGAATAGTTGATTCCACTGGCCATGATCGGCCAGCCCATGTTGTCCTCCTCCCCTTGCCTTGCTTGCTGGCACCCCTTCCCCTCCTTCTCCTTGTTGTTCGGCTACTGGCAATAGTGGGTTTCCGCATGCTGTGTGACATCACCCGATGGCAACTACCATCATTGCTGGCCTTCACGCACACCCTCAACGACCTTGTCGAACCCTAGCCAACCCGTTGGTCGCAGTCGGCAATAGTGGGTTGCCACATGCTGTGTGACATCGCTTGATCGCAACCGTCATCCTTGCTGGCCTTCACGCACACCCTCATCGACCTTGTCGAACTCTAGCCAACCCGTCGGTCACAGTCTGTCGTTGCCGCCGTTGCTAGGTATACCTAATTTAGAACTTAATGCATGGTCTCTAATTAATTAGCATGATGTGTTTAAAAATTGTTTTGTATTTATCATTATGAACTATATATGTGTGTGTTTGTGTGTGTGTGTGTATAAGTTTATCGAGTTTTCAGTGCGATGAGAGATAGTGAAACGGACTCGTACGTACCATGAATGGGTGCGCGTGTCAGTCATAGCAAGCTTTAGATTAGTGAGAGGGTTATTCCATTCCCGAGGGATCCTGACAACTCCGCATTTTGAATTCCTTATACCCGGAGAAATATGAAGGTTTATGGGTATTATTTAGTACAGTGCACGTCCATACATGTGGTTAAAAAGGTGACTAACTACGAGTACTTAGCCTTTGTGATTAGGGGCAAGAGATATATAGAGGACAGAAGAGGGCTTAGGATATACTGGTAGTCTCAAGGGATCAGAAAAATGAAAAAATATCGAGAGAGGCATCAGCAAACCAGTCAGTTCAAGTTACTACTAGATCTGTAGCCTGGTTGCTTCTCAGTAAATTCCCTTCAAACAGTTCAGCAGAAGATATAACAATGTTTTTCTTCAAATAAGAGTTAGCTCTCATGGCCAGTTTGATATAGCTAGATTTTGGACTAATAATGCTCGTTACTGACGTATTTTTATTATATATGTAGGTGATGATCAAGAGTTAGACGTGTCAACTTGGACGGAGGAGCAATAATGTCACTTGCATACACATGTCAAATGATAGAAAGTTTAATACTTTGTTTATGATATCATTATATTGAGAATGATGTGATCAAATGTAAGATATAATATATATGATGTGATATAATATCTGCTTTAGTTTCAAAATTTCTAATAATGACATGTTAATATGTATATTTTAGAGAATATGGCTAGATATTGAATATGCATAATAGGAGGGTCAGTTTTGAAATCTAAATGTGAATGAAAATAAACAGATGGGTTGAGACCCAGTTTGGCGAGTATTATATATGGTTCAAGAACGGTTGTGTTGTTGTTTAGCTGAATTATTAGTAGTTACAGATGCTTTATTATATATACATAGTTTGGCAGGGTGGCCCCTTATTGGACTTTTAGGGGAAACTCAGTCTGTTGTAATGTAGAAATTCTTTTAAATTTTATCGTGATTGTTTTTTAGTGTGAATTATTTGTCATATCATTCTTGTAGACCTGTTAGGGTTCCTTGCATTTTCATACATGCATAAAGATATTTATCTTCCATTTTAAGACGTCGAGAGTAGATCTATTCGGTTATGTTCAGGTTAGCCGACTTAATTTAGTAACCCATAACATTCTAGCTTGGTCGCAAGTGAGACGAATTTGGGGTATTACAGCATCTATTATAATAATTTAATAGTCATGATAAAAGACACAATTCATAGTTATATAGTTATATAAAGAACTTGTAGAACTAATATCAAACGTTATTATAATTTATAACTTGTGATAACTTTCCTTCTAAAATTTTATAAATTTAAGAAGAAACCTATAAAAACGTACGCTCTCAACATGGAAGAAGACCACTTTGCTTTATATAACCTGCAGTGTGCGCGGATTTCATATCTATTTATTTATTATTTATTTTGATTTGATTTACTTACTATGAAAGATTAAAACTTTTATTAAACTAATGATATCTGAAGGAAAAAATATTTATTTTTCATTAATAACAAATTTCTCTTTTACCAAATATATTTTCATGAAAATTTTACCAAACTAATTTTTTTTCACCAAATATGTTTTTATGAAAATTCTATTACAATTTAGTTTTCATTACAACATATTTGATAGTGATGGATCGTTTTTTTTTTGTAAAAATTCAAAAATGTATATGTAACAACTCGGTCCAAAGATTAAATAAAATAAAGGTCAAGTAAATTATATTTTAATAAAAAATAATACAATTTTAGATAAAATTATTAAAGGAATATCTTGAAAACAAATTTCTTAGATTTTATAGAATTAAGAAAAAACACATAATGAAATCTTAATGTGTTATATAGTAATTAAAATAAGAGACGTAATTCATAATTATAATTAAATTTGAAATTTTATATATCTAATATTATTTGTTATAATATAGATCAGAGCGAAAAGCGGGAGAAGAAAGTACGAGAAAATTAAAAAAATGAATTTAACAAGTGAAAGTCCGTAAGTCGTCAATTATGAAGGAATAATCATTAGTTGGTTAATTTAAAAAATTTAAGGCATAATGAAAAAAGACTGAGTCTGGTAAGATCAGAACACTGGGATCTATTTTAGGAAACATTATATAGGTAGTTGCTGCTTGACAGTATTTATAATTTTTAATTTTTAATTATAATTAAATAAAAAATCTTATAGGTCTAATTTTAGCTTTTATAATAATCTAACAATTATTATAAGAAATTTCATTTATAGTAAGAGTTAGATTAGGAATCTTATAGATTTAATATCAGCTGTTATAATAATTTAACAAACGAGATTAAGTTCTCTTTAAAATTCTATAAATTCAATAAAAAATTCTCTAAAAATTGTGGACTTGCCACATGGAAGAAAATCATATTTCTTTTTATTATTAGATAATAATTATTAACAATAAATAGATAAATGAATAGATATATAATGTGATAACCCACAGGTTGCACAAACTTCACATCCAATTTATTTGCACATGATTTAGTTAATTGTTTTTTTTAAACTGACGTTATCCACTTAGAAGATGAAGGGGGCACCAAAAGCTGTTGCAAGAGAGTATGTACGATAAAAATGTGTATGATATTATATCTTCCTTACAAAATTAAATTTAAGTTATCGATTCAAAAAATACAGTATACCTTAATGTATTATAGTTAAAATAAAAAATGCAATGCATAGTTGTAGTTAAATTAAAAATTTTATAAATCTAATCTTAGCCGTTAAATAAAGATTAAAGATGAAACAATTAAAAAAAATGTATGAGAAAATAAAGAAAATTTTATTCAATAGAGGAAAGCCCATAAGTCATCAATAATGAAAGAAAAGTCCCCATTAATTAATTGGAGAATAGAAAGTGCCGAAAAATAAAAAATCTGAATCTATCAAACTTTGAAATGTAAAGATCTATTTTGGGAAATATGACAAAATATTTAATTAAAATATTATTAAGAATTTTATATATCTAATTTCAGCATTTATAATAATATAATTGTCGAGATTACATTTTATCTAAAATTCTATAAATTTAAGAAAAAATCAATAAAATCGGAGATTTTCCAAAACAGTCTTCTTTTATGCTATTAATAGATAGATAGAGAGAAGATAAATACATAAATAATAGACGGAGAAGTTCAAAAGCCAACTAAAACAACGGTGGTCCAAAACCCAAACTTCGAATCCAAGAAAACGGAGGGCGACCATTTCGTTATTGGAACTTTCTTGCCCTTTCTTCGCTCTTCTTTTTGCCACCCTTCGTTTTCGTTAAAACCGTCGTGGCCCCGCGCCGTATACAGTTGATTCCAAATGCCCACGTGGCTCAAGTTCGTTAACTAAATGCCCCATCTTGCCGTCTCTGCCGCTCTAAATCCAATGTGACGAATCACTACCCAACACGCTCTTATAAACAATTCCTAACCAACCCAAAACAATTTACACAACAAGTGATTGAATGGTATCCATCAAAATTATACGCGTAATTACGATTAAATCATCTTGAATATCTTCCTCCATCCATCCCATTCTGAACCCCATAACTCCGTCATCCTTAACTTCTCCACCGTACTAACATGTGCTGGCGCTCGGGTGAGTTTATTAATGTAAGAAACCAAACGGTTTGTGCCATCCAGGAAACTAATACCAATCAAGGCCACTTTTGCCGTCTATCCGCCTAACCACCGGTTTGTGGCAAGCCATATATATTATTTATTTATTCTAAGTTCTATCAAGTTCTTCCCATCCTTAAATTTTTATAATTTCGTAATAATGCATCGTGATACCTTGGGTGATGGGTGCACGGTCCACCTGCGCAAGTTCTTCTCCCTGCTTGTGTACGAGGAATGCAACCCAAAAAAGTGGGCCTTCATGATTAGTATGCAAAGGTTTTGAGATCCTCGTTTTCTAGTTATTGTTATTATTATTATTATTATAAATATATATATATATATATATATATATGTATATGTATATTATACTTTGGCATATTCTACAAGATGGCGCATGTTTAGTGGCACCATTGTTGGAATCTCATGATTTGGCAAGGAAATTTTAGAGGATTGAAATAGTGGCTGAGAAGATGAGCCAAACTGAAAAATGGAGAAGCTGGATTGGTAATGGGACGAGAATATGAACATGAAGGTTGGTGTGGGGTCATGTCAGTTGTTACATTAGTTGGAGTTGCGAGATGAGCTTTTTCTTCTTCTTTGTAATTTACCAGTGAAATCTAACAAGGACGTTGATAATGGGGATTAGAATGGTAGCCTAATCACAAGGCTGGCAACAATTGGCTCCAGATCAGTTGGCGGCAACTCCATGGTGTTCCCGTGTGTTAATATTTGTACCCATAAATATTAATTATTTATAGTTTATTGTTATACTCAGAATGCTCTTGAAAATTCCAAAAGAAGTCTTAGAATACAAAAGGGTGGTTACTGTTTGTTGAACCGTCATTTAAGATGGGAAGACTTAAAATAGTTTTATAAAAAGTTCTTTAGGTCTCATTTTTGAAAAAAAAGATAAGATAGAGAAGTGATAGAGATGAAAGAAAAAAAAGAGATAAAAAGAGGGAAGGGAAACCTTATTCACCAGTGTAAACGTATACAAAGAGTTGACAAAAGAGAAACCTTGGGATCTCAATTGTTAGGGTTGAGTGAGTGATCTTCTTATACATCTTTGTGAGTTTAAGGATTGTAATATTTTATTGAATTAGTGAATTGTTCGTCGTTGTCCCGTAGTTTTTGACTTTCGATAGAACGAGGGTTTTTCATGTTGATTCTTTGTGTTTTTTTGTGTTTGTTTTACCTTATTTTTTCGTTGTCATTTTCCTGTCTCACATGTTTGTTGTTGTTGTGATCAATCTCCAACTTTAGAGATTTTTTCTCAACAACTGGCGTTGTCTGTAGGAACCGGGTCTCATTCAATCAAATCTTGCTTTGAATGGGAGTTAAGCCAAATACTTTCAAGATACAGAAGATCGAAAACTTTGATGGAACAAATTATCAATGGTGGAGAATGCAGATTAAGGATTATCTACACGAGAAGCAACTACATCAACCGCTCGTAGGTACCAAGCTAGAAAAGATGTCTGTTGAGGAGTGGGCCTTGTTGGATTAGGATGCCTTAGCTATTGTACTATTGTATTTGACAAAGTTGGTGGCGTTCAATGTCTCCAAGCAAACAACCATCAAAGGATTGATGGAGGCATTAGTGGGTATCTATAAGAAGTCATCAGCTTCTAACAGGTTATTTCTTTTAAGGAAGCTTGTCTATTTGGAAATGCCTGAAGGTAAATCTATAGCTAAATATTTAAATAATTTTAATGAGATATGGGCACAACTAGAATCTGTGGATATGACCTTTGACGAGGATATTAAATCTTTAATATTCATGTGTTCTTTACCTGAGAGTTGGGATACAGTCTTACACCTATTAGTAATGTGTCGAAAGAAAAACTAAAGTTTGATGAAGTACCATGTGCAATCTTAAATCAGGAGATGATGAAGATGAGCATCATAGATAGCACACCGTCCACCTCAAGCACGACTTTGTTGATAGACAAAGGAAAGAGCAAAGAAAGGGGTAGAGGTTAGAGTAGAGGTCCTAAGAATTGATGGCACTCTAAATCCAAAGGCAAATTCAAGGATAAGCCTATTTATTGGATTTGTGGTAAACAAGGACATGTAAAAAGGATTTTACTGAGCAAGCAAAGAATGTGGCTAATGTTGTAGTGGACATGAGGAGAAACTTTTATTTATCAATTCATGATGACTATATATTAAACACATGGTATATTAACTCAAGTGTGATCCATTTAAAGATGCATGGTGAAGGCAGATTGAAGGTAGGGGAGTAATCCATTTAAAGATGCATGGTGAAGGTAAAATTATTCTCAAGGAGGTCAGGTACATACCTGAATTGAAGAAGAATCTTATATCAGCCAACAAGCTAAATCGAGAGGGCTAGAGGATCACATTTGAGAACAGTCAGTAGAAGATTAGCAAAGGAGCACTAGTAGTGATCAAGGGGAAGGTGGTGGGCACTCTATATCCATTGTATACTAAGGTAGATTGAATTGTTTCTTTGGCCGCTAAGAAAAATGACAAAGCAACATTATGACATAGAAGACTTGGTTACGTGAGTGAGAGTGGGATGAAGATCCTACATTTGAAGAAGGTGTTGACGGGTACAATTAATGCTATTTTTGGTTATTATAAAGATTGTGTCTCACGAAAACAAAAATGGGTTAGCTTCAACAAGGGCAGGTGAGATAAAAAAACCGAAAGATTGGAATTGATTTACATGGATGTTTGGGAGTCGTCTCAAGAAAAGTTGTTTGGAGGTAATCTCTACTTTATTACCTTCATAGATGATTATAGTAGAAAGACATGGATTTACACTATAAAGGAAAAATCACAAGTCTTTAAGATTTTTAAGATGTGGAAAGGTCATGTAGAGAATGAAATAGGATTAAGATTGAAATACCTATTGTCTGACTGTGGTGGAGAGTATGGCAATAAGGAGTTTGTCTCCTATTGTTCTGCCAAAGAGATTAGGTGAATTAAGATAATGCCAAGGACACCACAACAGAATGGGTGGTAGAGAGAATGAACAGGACCTCCTAGAAAGAGCAAAAAGCATGAGACTTTATCCCAGACTCCCTTTGCATCTTTGGCGAGTCATTGTAGATACCATTGTCTATCTATTCAAGTGGAGTCCATCAAGCGCCTTAGATGAAAAAATATCAGATGAGGTATGGACTGGTAAGAAATTTGACTAATCTTTTCTTAGAGTTTTTGGTTGTACTACTTATGCACATGTTGCAGGGAATTAAGGTAGAAGCTCAATCCAAAATCAGTCAAGTGTGTATTTCTTAGATATAAGGGTAACAAGTATGGTTACCAGTTGTGGAACTTCGAGAACAATAAGGTATTTTAAAGCCGAGATGTTGTATTTAATGCGGATTGCATGTAAAAAGACAAAAAGGTTGAAAAAGGTGAGGAGTCAAAAGGAAAAAGTATGTGGAGTTTGATGAGACAGATGAAGAGATACCAAGGGCTGAAAATTAAGGAGTTGTTCTAAGTGATGTGGAACAATCATCTTCTAGTGAGACGAAAAAAAGGGTGAGTCATACACTGATCAACCATATGATGATGAGGAATCGGATTCTGAATATTCTGATGCATAGGTTAAAACTGATGACTCAGAGCCACCACAATTGTTGGTGTTCCCAAGGAAAGGAGGAGCACATGGGTAAAAAAGCCTACACAGAGATTTTGTCTACCATTAAACCATATTTTGTATACTGATGCAGGGGAAGCATAGTCCTATGATGATGCCATGAGTGACAAGGCTCATCTTAAGTAGGAGCTTGCTGTAAAGGATGAGAAGTCATCATTGGAGGAGAACCGTACATGGGAGTTGATGAAGTTGCCACTAAAGGTAAAGGTTTTGCAAAACAAGTGGATAAATAGGGTCAAACATGAGGCTGGTGGGACATACAGGTATAAGGCAAGGCTTGTGGTGAAAGGTTTTGGTCAAAGGGAAAGAATAGATTTTAATGATATATTTGCACTTGTTGTAAAAATAACTTCTATTAGAATTATCTTGAGTATTGTGGTTGTAAGGGCGTTTTATTTAGAAACAACTTGATATAAAGACAACTTTCCTTCATAGAGACTTGGAGGAAGAGATCTACATGAAATAACCAAAGGGATTTGAAGTTAAAGGCAAAGAAAACATGGTGTACAAATTGAAGAGGAGTCCATAGGGACTTAAACAAGCACTAAGGCAGTGGGACTTAAAATTCAACAAATTTGTGTTAAGGATCGGATTTACAAGGAGCAACTCAGACCACTGTGTTTATGTACAAAGTTTTAATGATGATAACTATAATATTCTAACCTTGTATGTAGATGATATGCTTGTTGTAGGGATTAACAAGAAGAAGATCAATGCTCTTAAAAGGAGATTAATCAAAAGATTCTCCATAAAAGACTTGGGTGAAGCAAAACAACTTTTTGGTATGCAAATTACCCGAGACAAGGAGAATAAGAATTTGTGGCTATCTCAATAAGGGTATGTGAAGCAAGTTCTTTAGAGATTCAACATGCATGAATCCAAGCATGTGACTCCTCCTTTGGGTAGTCATTTTGATTGTCTAAGGAACAAGGTGCTACGAGTGATGCGGAGGAAGCTCACATGAAGACAATGTCTTATGCTTTAGCAATCGAAAGTCTCATGTATGTAATGGTGAGCATACGACCGGATAGTGCACATGCAGTGGGAATAGTGAGTGGATTCATGAAGAACCCAGACAAAGAACATTGTCCGGCGATTTGAATCAGGGTTTTATATTTAGAACCGGTTGATTCTTCTATATTTTCGAGTTGAGTATGTTTCAAGACACGTGTACTGAGCTGACGTCGGTTGCGTGTATGAACCATGAGGGTCATGTGTACCAAAGTATATGATAATAACATCATGAACACAATAGAAAAGAATGAGTAATCAGAATATATAAGAGTATCTAGTTTTTTTTAATTTTTATATATAGTGGATCGTAGAATTAGTTTTAGGCCATTTTCCACGTTACAGGCAGTTTGGGTGGGTTGTTAGTTATAGAGCATGTCATAATGATGTTGTGGTGTTTGTTATATTTTATGGGATATTTTCCTATTTTTTTGTATTTTTTGGGAATTATTACGAACTAGTTATTATTTTTGACTTGAAACGAAGTCAAGTTAAGTCTTATTTACGAGTTTGCCACCGATCACCCCCGACCTTTTTATTTCTTCTTCCCCATCCAAACGCTTGCCCGCCTTTGCGTGTCTGCCGCCACCATCGCTGACGCCTCCCTCCTGCCGATCGTCGCCGCCAAGCCTCGTCGTAGCGTCGCCGTGCCACCCTGACCAACCCCGGCCAGATTCCGGCCTCCATGACGCCGGAATCGCTGCACCTAGCGGCGCACTCGCGTCATTGATTCTGCCACCGGCAACCATTGCCGCCACCATCCAGTCACCTCTTTGACGTTGCCCACCCTCCTACATCCTTCCCCGACAAGAGCGGAGGCCATCGCCACCCAGGTTGGTCGGATCTAGTCACCCACCACTGACAGTCTCTATTTTAGCCATTTTTCGGTGAGCTGCTGCCTCCGCCGACCACGTCGACGTCGTAAATGTGTCGGGCTCACCGAGCCGGTGCCAATGGTACTCAATATGACCGCTATCTGGCCAGTAGATGCCACCGGCAACTGCCGCCAGAAAACCTCCATAATGCTGCCGGAAACCACTAGAACCTGCCGAAAAATTGGATTCGCTAGAATTCGGTGGATCTTTCGCTGAGCTCATCCAGTCGAACCCGACCGAACTTCGGATGCTGACGAGTACCGAATTCGAGCTCCGAGACACACGACAAAACCGTAGCCATTGTCGATTATCGACAATGAGAGGTATAATTACCTCCGATTTGATTATTTAAACTTGATGATTGTTAGCACAACATGCTAGGATTGATTAATTATCATGATGGATGTTTGACTATGGATGAAGTGATAAATGCATGATGTGATTAATAGTGAATGAAGGTTAAGTGATCTAATGAGGTAAATCGAGTCTCAGCATGATAAGTGATCACGACGTAACTTAGAAAAATACAATAAAATTGGTATGAATAGGATGAGTTAGGATTATTCACATTTATGATTATTGATTGTTGATTGTGACAGATGATTATTATGTTGTGTGTGATGTTCATTGAGTTTGATGCATCATTTAGTTAGAGGGAATTAGTATTTAGTTTTGATGTGTATGTATGGAGTAGGAGCTCGCCACCTAGGCGCGATGACACGCTTGAAGCTTCTACCGGGTTCATTTAGGACTCATCTCTATTTTATTCACTACTCTATTGTATGTTTGTTTTAATGCTTGCAGGACGGGTTAAGTGGCATTTTATCGTATCCCACTTAACTCGAGCAATTTAGCCGAATAGTTTTTCGGATTAATAAACCCTCGAGGATGATTTTAAAAACAAGATCCACCACATGTTGCCTTCGGGTCTATTATATAAATCCCTTCCCAAGCCTATATATATGTAATTTTATCGAGTTTTCTATGAGATGAGAAGTGGGGAAACCGACTGCACGTACTATGAGCGGATGTCGTGATAGCTAAAGTGGGCTCTGGATTAGTGAGCGGACTATTCCACTCCTGAGGGATCTTGACAACTCCGCATTTGAGTTCCTCACACCTGGAGAAGGTGGAGGTTTACGGGTATTGTTAAGTACAATGCATGCCCGGACTTGTGGTTCTAAGGGTACTAATGGCGACTGCCTAAGAGTACTCGACCTTCGTGCTCAAGGCTAGGAGAATTATGGAGGTAAGGAGAGGGCTTAAGATATGCATGTAGTCCCGATGGACCAGAGAAAAAGAAATGAGAAAAATGCCGAGAGAGGCATCACTAAAGTAGATAGTTCGGGATGCTACCGGGTCTGCAGCCCAGTGGTTCCTCAGTAGGTACCCTTCAGAGTGTTCACGAGGAGTATACGATTGTTTTCTTTCACATGAGAGTTTGCTCTCATAGCTAGTTTGTTATAGTTATATTTTGGACCAGTAATGCTTGTTACTGACGTTTTTCTTTATATATATTTAGGTGAGGATTAAATACTGGATATGTCGGCTTGGACGGGGAAGCAGTGAGGTCTTTTGCACACACATGTTAGATGATTAAATGTTTAATATTTTGTTTACATGTTATTATATTGTGAATGTTGTGATTAAATACTTGAGACATGATGATGTGACATGATTGAATGTTTAGACATGATGACAAGATGTGAAACGTGAATAGATTGCACAGGTGGGTTGAGACCCAAGCTTGAGAATGATTTTACAATGGATTAGGTTCAATGTAAATGAAGTTGTTTGATATACAAATATATATTTGCATATGTTTGTATATATTATTTTGATAGGGTGGTCCCTAATTGCACTTTTAAGGGAAGCTCTGTCCCTTTTATTATAGAATTTTTATTGATTTTTACCGTAATTATTGTTGGTGTGTAAATTAGTTGCATATCATCTATATAGTATCACGTTAGGGTTTTGTGCACTCATCCATGCATGGGGAGTTGTATCTTCATCCTAAAACGCCAAGATTGGATCCGCACAAGTTGGGTTCAGGTTAGCCAATCTAACTGTGGCCTGTAACATGCCAGTTTGGTTTAGGAGCGTGAATCGGATTTGGGGTGTTATACATTGGGAAACGGTGAAGTAGATTTTCAAATACTTGAAAGGCACTTCTAATTATTGTTTATGTTTTGGGGGTGATAACGTTGATGTACAAGGTTACGTGGATTCGGATCATGCTGGAGATATAGACAATGGAAAGAACACTTCCAATTACACCTTTATAGTTTGTGGAACCGCAGTGAGTTGGGTTTCGAAGCTACAAACGATAGTTGCTCTATCTTCAACTGAAGCTAAATATATAGCTGTTACAGAGGCTAGAAAGGAGTACATTTGAATTAAAACTTTAATGAATGAGTTAGGTTTTAATAAGATTAATTGCAGGTTGTCCAGTGATAGTCAAAGTGTAATCCATTTAGCCAGAAACTCAGCATTTCATTCAAGGATGAAACATATTCAGTTAAGGTATTATTTTATTAAATATTTGTCCACTTGATCGTGCCTTATTGTTTTCTTCGATGGCACCATGGAAATGATAGAAGTCTAAGAGAAATCTAATAATATTTCCTTGATGAAGAATAGAGCATTGTTTTTCTTAATCCTATGAAGAAGATTTTTTGGAAACAAATCAATCTAATCTTTTACTACATGATGTTACCTATTTATATTTTATTTTCTTTCTGCAATTTACCAAAATACCCTTTCAAACTGTCATCAAACTTTCAAAATTCAATACACTCTGTTCGTACCAAATACTCCCCTCTCCCAAAGAAACCTTGTCCTCAAGGGTCGTTGTTGTCAGGCTCGTGAGCAGAAAGAGTGGTAGGAAGTACGCGATGGATCTGAACACTAGCTGTGATTGACAATCGAAGCTGTGAAACGTGGAATACATTGTGCAATTGGGAGTTTAGAGGTAATTCCAACCTATAAGATACCCGGCCAATACGTTCAACAATCTTTTATGGTCCATAAAACTTTGCTGCAAGTTTGTTTGCATGTTTGGTGAAAATGGAGGATTGCCTGTGTGGTTGTAATTTCAAATAGACTGACTGCCCTACTTCAAGAACCACTTCCTTTCTTCTTAAGTCATGCATGTGCTTCATTATTTGTTGAGCAGCCTTCAGACTTTCAGTTTACTCAGGCAACAATTGATCTGTTTTTCTCAACAATTCATCAACTTCAGAAGATCTGGCGGTTCCTGACATGTAAGATAAAAGTGTAAGAGGTGGCCTGTTATAAACAGCCTCAAAGAGACTTATTTTGATTGCTAATTGATAACTGGTTTTGTAGCAATATTTTGACCAAGACAACCACACCCAAGTGTAAGTTCTCTCATTGGTAAAACAACGTAAATATTGTTCCAAAATCTTGTTGACAGTCTCTGTCTTCCATCCATTTAAGGGTGGTAATCTGACCTGTAATTGAAAGCCACTCCTTGAAGCTTGAACAGTTCACTCCAAAATCGACTTGTAAAAGTACCGTCTCTGTCGCACACTATTGAACTTGACATGCCATGCAACTTGAATATTTGGTCAAAAAATAATTAAGCAATGAACTTTGATAATCGATTAGCAACCACCAATAGTGTATCCTTGTTCTTGCCTCTAATAAGACCAGTTATAAAATCCATGGAGATACCAGTCCCAATTTTTTTAGAATGGGTAGTGGTCGTAACAAACCAGCTCATAAAATATTGGAGCTTTTGTACCTTTTGTAATACTATAAATTCGGTTCACTCTTGAACTGAACCGGAAAGTTATGGGTCATCCGCTTAAGTCGATCAACCCGAGCCTAACCCACATAGATCTACTCTCAACATCTTAAGATAGAAGAAAAATACTAGTATGCATACATGAAATGCAAAGAACCCTAATAAAAAACTACGTGAATCACATGAAAAATAATTTACACTAAAAAATAATCACAATAAAATCGATAAAATTTTTAAACCAAACAAACAAAGTTTTCCCCAAAAGTGCAATAAGGGCTAACATGTCAAAACAATAATATATATATGTGTGTGCGTGTAATTACATTACAATACAATAAAACTTCTATTTCAGAACATAATAAAGTTTATCAACAAAACTTTATACATCCACCGGGTCTTGACTCATTTATTCATCATAATTTTTACAGTTATCATATTTATAAAATCACGTTCGTAATGTGGGTCTTGACCCATCTACTGATTTTATCTGACACATTTGTTATATCATTTCAACAATTTTCAATCATTTTAACATTAAACATCACATTATAAATAGATACATCATAACCAAAATAATCTGTCAGGTCATCCATCTCGTGCAAGACCAGTGTTTGTGTATAGGCAATCACTACTCTTCTGCCCAGGCCGACATATCACCTTTTTGTTCCTCACCTATATAAATAATAGAAAACCATCAGCAAACGATTGTCATTGGTTCGAAAATAACTAAATATAAAACTGTCAAATGAGAAATGACTTTAATTTAAAAGAAAACCATCAATAATGAGTACTCTTCGGTAGTCACCTTTATTACCCTGTGAATCACATGTCCAGATGTGCACTATATGAAACGGTACCCATAAACCTCCATGTTTCTCTAGGTGTAAGGAATACAAAATGCGGAGTTGTCAGGATCCCTCGAAAATGAAACAACTCTCTCACTAATCCAGAGCTTGCTATGACTGGCACGTGCACCCTCTCATAGTACCTGTAAGTCAGTTTCACCAACTCTCGTCTAACAGAAAACTCGATAAAATTATATATATGCCTGAAAAGATATTTAATATCATAGGCCCAATGGCAACTTGAGGTGGATTTTATTTTCGAAAATAAACTCAAGGGATTTCATCCTCGAGGGAATTGTCTAAATGACTCATTTTAAGTGGGATTTGATAAAATACCACTTAACCCGTCTTGTAACAATAAAACAAACCACAATAGAGCAAAGCAAAAAGTAATGAACGAGTCCTAAATAGACCTAGTAGAAGCTCCAAGAGATGTCATATGCCTAGGCAGCGAGCTTCTACTTCGTACCTACACATCAAAACTAAAAACTAAAACCCATGCTAACTATATAATGCATGTATGAAATGTATGCATAGAAATCATTATATAATCATAAATACTTAAAACACTAACACCAATATCAACAAATAAATTAACTTAACAATTAACAATTTAAAATTTTCTTATCATCACTATAAACTAAGTGACTATGTCATAATTTCTAAGCTTATCTTCATCTCGTATCAATTCTCATTTTGAATTAACTTTCTAATCAATTATATAATTAACTTATACAATTATAACCCAAATACTTAACTTCACAATTTTTAACATCATCTATATCATATTAGATTTCATAATCAAATAATTTGAATTATAATTAATAGTTATCAATTCTTGATCACATACAAAAATTTATTATCACAAATTTACAAAATTAACTTATTAACAAAAATATGAAAAATTCATAAAATTATGAATGATATGCATAATAATCAAAATATATTAAAATTTTAAAATTTGGCAAGCGATGAACGTCTCATAGTGATTCGGACTCGAATTGGCGATGATGGCAGCAAGGGCCTACGGTGCTGAGGGTGGTCACTGTGGCTGGAAATTGGCCAGCAAGGAAAGGAGTAGGGGCAAGGTGGGGTCTAAGTGGTCCAGCTGGGAATTGGCCAGCAGCGGTGATTGCTGCCAGCAGCCAATCAAGCAAAGGGGGCCTATGGGTAGAGGAAAGATAGGGAAAGAGAGGGGAAAGGTAGGAGAGGGAAAAGTCGATCGAAGGATGAGGAGGAATTGGTCAGGCAATGGCAGCCAGCGGTGGCAGTGAGCAAAGGATAGAGGAAGGAGAAGATGGGGAAGGAAGGGTAGATGAGGGGGATGGGTAGGAGGTGAGGGAGGTGGACAGCGGCTCAGTGGTCGGCGGTGATGCTGCGGGTGGTGGTCTCTAGCGACGGCGAGTCAAGGGAAGGGGGTTGTTGGTTGGTCGATCGTCGAGGAAAAGAGAGAAGAATCGGGAAGAAGATTATTACACAAGGACAATTTTATAGTTAAAATGTGACTTGCTCCCGACTTAAGCCAATAATCATAAATAAATTTTGAAAAATACAAAATAAAATATAATAAAATATTATAAAATAAAATAATAATATCCTTATTCGAATGACATGTTCTAAGCCTACTAACCTATCCAAAATAATAAATAATGTATCCTAACACAATAAACAGTTTAAATCTAATTTTACGGTCTACTAAAAATAAAAAAATTGGTGTATTTTTATATACTCTGATAACTCATTATACTACTGCCTTACTGACGTCATCATAATATAATTGGGTATACATGACCATCACGGCTTTTAACATACAGTCGGCCTCGACCTAGCATGCATGTTTTAAAATTGACTTGACTAAAAATAACAGACTAATCGACTAGTTAGCGATTATAAAACCCTAACTTGGGTTGCGGGTTTTACACCTTTGGTAAACATTACATTGTCAAATGTTATTGATGACATCATGTTGCAACCGTGACCAACAAAATACTGCCCTTAGCGTTTTAGTGTTTTGAGTCCACCTTCATGCCTATCATTATGAAATTCCTTCAAACTATAGGAATAAGATTCATGTTCTTGTGCAGATAAATTTTGTTTTTGTAAAAAAGAATGTCATTACTGATTATCCAATTTCTTGAAAGTGAAGATGCATTGCATTTGTGAACGATTGATTGAATCTTTTGGCACGATGTATAAGCTTGCTCGACTTCCTCCAACCAGTTAGGAATTGGTACTGAAATAGCTGAAAAGAGTTCTGCCTTCTGTGGCTGAAGTCCTGATTTGCTTTCCATGCTACTCAACTCAAATTCCCTAGACAAAGCATTAGCGACTTTATTATCCTTTCCTGGTTTGCATTCAATTGAAAAACCATAACCAAGTAGCTTAGTCAACCACTTTTACTGAGATACTAAATGAATCTTTTGGTCCCAAAGAAATTTAAGACTTCATAATCAGACCTAATGATGAACCTACGACCCAACAAATGATGCCTCCATTTTTGTATAGCAACCACCAACGCCAACATCTCTCTATCACAAGCAGGTAATAGCAAACTTCTTGCATGCAATGATTTGCTGAAAAAAGCAATAGGTTGACCAGCTTGCATCAGCACTGCACCTTTACCATTTCCACTTGCATCGCATTCGACAATGAAAGGTTGATGAATGTCAAGTAATGCCAGGACAGGAGCAGATGTAATGGTCTTCTTCAATTTGTTGAATGCATCAAGAGCAAGATCATCCCAATGGTAACAACTATCCTTCTTAAGAAGATCAAATAAAGGAGCTGCTATCATACCAAAGTTTTTAATAAACTTTCTATAGTAACCTGCTAGTCCCAAAAACCCTCTAATCTGCTTAACTGTTTTTGGAATTGGTCAATCCAAGATTGCTTCTATTTTCTCCCTATCCATGCTGACCCTTCAGCTGAGATGCTGTGACCTAAATAATGTATCTGATTTAGAGCAAAGGTGCACTTTTCTCCCTTAGCAAACAACTCGTGTTGGACTAGTTTTTTAAATGTTGTTTCAAGGTGCTTGATATGGTTTTACCAAGATTTGTTGTAAACCAAAATTTCATCAAAGAAAACCAAGAAAACTTTCGAAGATAATCAACAAAGACCTCATTCATCAATGCTTGAATGGTTGACGGTGCATTAGAAAGTCCAAATGACCTTAACTTTGAACTCGTAATGACCTTGATGAGTTCCAAAAGCTATTTTGTGGACATCAGCCTCACACATTCTTATTTGATGGTAGCCTGATCTTAAATCTAATTTGAAAAAATATATAGAGCCACCAAGTTCATCTAACAACTCATTTATATTTGGTATAGGAAACCTATCCTTCACTGTGACTTTGTTTAAGGCTCTAAAATTGATGCACATGCGCCAACTTCCATCCTTTTTCTTAACCAACGGAGCAGGAGATGAGAAAGGCCTTGAGGAGGGTTGTATAATACTAGCTTGTAACAATTCCTTCACCTGCCTTTCAATTTCATTTTTTTTGAAAGTAAGGATATATATACGGTTTCATAGCCACTGGTTGAGCCCCTTCTTTCAGTGGAATTTGGTGATCAAGATTTCTCTTTGGAGGTAATGCTGGTACTTGAAAAACTGAATTGTATTTCTGCAATAACTCCTCAAGTTGTTAATGACTTTGATGCATTACACTTGAATGAACTTGTGTAGAATTCAGGTCCATGCCTAACAATTGCAACTGCATGAGTAGTCCACGTTTACTCTTTTTGAATGCAGAAGACACTTGATTCTTGTTACTGATCTGAATGGCTTAATGAGGTAATCCTTGTAACCGAATTGGTTTGTTGTCATGATCAAAGGCCATAGTTAATTGATTGAAATTCCAGGCAATAGATCCCAATGTTTTCAACCATTGTATACCCAAAACCACATCAATTTCTTTTAATTAGAGTGCAAAGAAATCAATGGTTAGTTTATACCCAGGTAATTCCAAAACAATGTTGTTGCATCTGCTTGTACAATGCATTTTCTCTCCATTTGCAACATTTACTTTAAGTTCCTTATCAGATTGAAGTGACATTTTGAGTTTCTGAATAATCTTTAAACTGAGAAAATTATGTGAGCTTCCATAATCTATGAGAACTGCCACTTGTCCTAAAATTCTCCCAAATAATTTCATGGTACTCATTGTAGAGGCTCCCATAAGTGCACTCAGTGAGATGGCAAGAACTTCATTGCTATCTTCTTCAAGCATATCTTTTGTCAATTATGTATCAGTGGTGTTATCATCATCCCAAACTCCTTCAATCAAAAACAATTTTTTGCTCTGATGACCAGAAATGTACTTTTCATGACATTTAAAACAAAGCCTCATTTCCTTCCTCTCTTGCATCTGTTTAGTTGTCAATTTCCTGGTGGTATTCTGATCCATTATTCCACTATTTTTCGTTTTTAATACAGCCTCTCTTCTGACGTTATTAGCACTAAAATCGATTTTTGGGATTTAACATCCATTCTCAATTGATCCTCAAGTCCACAACAAAAACTACTGATTTTTTGTGCTCCTGTCATGTAACCAACCCTAGTCAACAGACGATTAAACTGAGTAGTATACTCTTTGACAATGCTCATCTGCTTCAATCTTGTTAAATCACCATAGTAATCATCATAATCACTAGGACCAAACTGTGCATTCATAAATTTTTTTAATTGTGACCAGTTCATTAATGAATTGTCTTCTTGCATCATATCAAACCAAATAAGAGCATCATCTTTCCAAATGATAGCTTGCTGACTCAACTTCAGCACTATCTTTGATCTTAGGCAGATTGAAAATTTTCTCTCAACGACTGAACCAAGGAACATGATATTTTATTCCATCAAATTTGGGGAGAGACGTATTTGCCAATTTTGCATTGTCCACATCGATCACAAAATTTCTAGCATGATTTTGAAGTTGAGATTGACGTACCATGTCTTCTTGTCCCTGGTGATGTGATTGCTTTTCACTCTTATACATGTCTTTTGTCTTCCGCAGAAACGATCCAAGATGTTCCTCATCATCTACAATCGAAACCTCTGCACCAACCCTAGGATTTGCAGTTGGTTTGAGACTCTAATCCTCAATTGATTTGCTTCGATCAACCAGATCAATAGATTTCCCTTTATCAATCAGTTCTTGCAGCTTCAACAGTTTATCAAATTTCGTATTCATTTCTATAATAGGAGATAAAAGTTGAGATTGTAGTTTCCTCATATCTGGTACTTCGGCAGCCATTGTCAATGAAGTTGAAGCTCCCTCGCCCGAATCTGATACCAATCTATTAGGCTCTAGATCAGTTGATGGTAACTCCACAGCGTTCCTTTGATCTTGCCTCATTGTTTTCTTCCATGGCGCCATGGAAAACAACGAAATCTAAGAGAAATTTTCTAATATTTCCTTAATGAAGAACAAAGAATTTCTTTCCTCAATTCTCGAAGAAGATGGAGATTCTTACACGACAAGTTGTAAATTTTTTGGAAACAAATCAATCTAATCTTTCACTACACGATGTTACCAAAATACTCTTTCTAACTATCATAACTATCAGTAAACTTTCAAAATCCAACACACTGTTCGTACCAGTGTGCACACCATGGGAGGTTAGAATTGGGGCTCCTAATCGAGCCAGCCAGCTGGTGAGCATTTGGTGTTCATTTGGCTCGACTCGATTTGAAATTCTGACATTTAAATGTTCGAGGTCAAACTTGACTTAAACTCAAATCCTACGAGGTGAACTTGAGCAAGGTTGTATTTGACTCGATTCAACTCGGTTACAAGTCAAACTCGACTCGTAGCTCGGCTCGAACTCAACTCAAATGCGATTCAATAATATAATATAATAATATACATAATATCACTTGCATACACAAAATATAGGTAAAAATGTGACAGGGGATATAATTTTGCATTAAAATACACTTCTTTGGATTCTTCCCATCCTCCAATTTCCAATCATCTCTTTCCTTCACGATTTCCAAAGGGTTCTTCCATGTGCTATTGGTTTATCTAGTTAACCGTCATTTATTAAAAAATATCACATAATCATATGAAAAATATATATATTAATAGAGAATGCACACTTATATTAAAAATTTCTTCCATGTTTGCTGAAAACATGATATGAAAAATACTTGTATAAAAAAAAGAAAACACTAAATCAAATCCAAAAAATAAATACCCAACAAATATACATAAAATAGAAATCAAACGTAGAAAATTATGTTATTTTTTAAAAAATATCAAGAAATTTAATTTGGCTTAATTGAATTTAATTGTGTAGCATTTTATTAGATTTTATTATATTTTATTTAGTATTTTGGGATTTATTTTATTATTATTGACTCGAGTCGGGAGCGAGTTAAATTTATTTACAAAACTACCCTTGCATTAATTTTCTCCTCTACCGAAGCTTCGCTTCATCTTCTCTTGGGAGGTTAAGCGGCTGGACCTCTACTTATAGATGCGTCGCGCCTCCCCCATCCATCAACCTTCATCTCCGACCAGTGACCATCGTCCCCCCGTCCTGCCCTGCAAGGATAGTGGCCTGACTTCCGCAGCATTCACGAAGTGCAACTCTTCCTCTCTTGGCCGCCTTCATCTTCTGGTCACCACTACTACTATGGCCGACCAAAGCCTTCATCTCCAACCACCTTCCCCGATCCATCGCCGTCCTTTGCTTAGACCACGACCTGAGTTCCCTTGCATCCCCAAAGTGCAACCTTCCTCCTGGCCACCTTCATCTTCTGGCCGCCGCCGCTGTGGCCGACCATAGCCATCATCTCTGACCACCTTCCCACATCCATCGCCGTCCTCCTTTGCCCAGACAATGGCCTGTGTTCTCCGGCATTCCCAAAGTGTAATCTTCCTCCCGACCGCCTCTTCTTCTAGCCGTCGCCGCAGCCATTGTGGCCGACCGGAACCATCATCTCCGACCACCTTCCCCGATCCATCGCCGTCTTCCTCTGCTCGGACCACGGCCTGAGTTCTCCAGCATTCCCAAACCGTCGGTCTGAGTTCTTCCTCCCACTCCCAGCCAAGTTCTTCCTCCGCCATCGCCACTGTGATGATCCCTGGAGGGAATTTCCAAGACAGGTTTTATTTTGCTCTACAAAAAAATCACTTAGCCATGTAAAATAATTAAACTCATCATTTACCCCTAAATTTTAGCTTCATTTCCTTATAAAAAATATTGTTTAATTTTTTTAAATTAGTGTTGTTAGGCAAATTAATACTATTAAGTGATAACACAGGAAACTTGCAACTGCTTAATTTATGATATAGAAGTGTTGCATCAAAATAAAATTAATTGCTATTAATTTCATAAAAATTAATTGCTATTAATTTCATTAAAATTAATTATATTACAATAAATGAATGTATTAAAATAAATTATATGATAATTAAAATATATTATTATTTTATTTAATTTTCTATCATGGTCTTTTTATAACCGAAAGACGAAATATTATTTATTATTTTTTGGGTTGAAAATTAGACTTAAGTAATAAATAAAATGAAATAAATATTAATAGGTCTTTTTATCATTTTTTTCACTAAAGGGCAGTGAGTTGACCAGTGCATATACTGTTGGGTATTAATTTAATATTTTTCTACTATTTTTATAAAAAAAATTTTTATATAAATATTTTTCTACTGTTAATATGATTCTGTGAGACATTTGAACATATCAGCTAACAAATGCATTGACAATTAAATATAAAATACATGGTGGTCATGATACCATATATGACCTACAAAATAAATAAATATTTTTATTATGTAGATTATTAATGGCTACACCCATAGAAAATGTGTCACAAGTGCCCCAAGTAGATTAGAAGAATAAAGAATCAACTCTATAAAAAGAAAATCAACATAAAATATAAAAAAGAGAAAAAGCGTGTAAGGAATTTTTGAGTGTGACTATTGATAAAAGGAGTATAATCAATGTAAGCATTGTGAGAAGAAGTACTTGAAGTCTATGAGTGGTTGTACTACACAATTGAATCTGACATTTGATAACATGCCCAAAGAAGAAGAAAACAAAAGGTCAACAAGAACTTGCCTAATCAAGATGAGGATTTAGAATTTGCAATAGTGACTACTTATAAGTATGATAAGGGTGAGAAAAATTGTATGCATCTTGATCATAGTGGATGAAAGACCTTTCATATCAGTTGAGGAAAGTTATTCAATATGTTGTGTAGGGTTTCTTAAACCAAGACATCAGAAGATATCTTGACATACTATAAGGAATGATTGCATCAAATTGTAGCACGAAGAAAAAAGGTTTTGAAGAATATGTTGAAGGAAATAGAGTGTTTGTTTTACATGTGATACTTGGACATCTGGGCAAACCAAGCCATATTTGAGTTCCACAGTGCATTATGTGGATGCAAATTGGAAGCTACAAAAAGTCTCCCTTCGCTTCACTTTACGTAGCCACCTTCCCCACCCACCGCCCTGGGCTACGGATTTGTCGGTTTTTATTGACTTGAAATAACCTCAGGAAAAAAACACCCTTGAGACCAAAAAAGGAAGGAATAGGAAGCGGGGCGAGGGTCTTTCATTAAGGGGAGGGGTGGGCTTTTGTTCTGGGGGGCTGCTTTGCGCAGCTTGGAAAGGAGAGAATTTCAGATGCTTTCACTAGATGTGGGATTCAGTTGTTGAAGTTTCCGACTTTGGTAAGGAGGATGTTCAATTGAAGAGGAAAGCGGGTTCATACCTATTTCGGTAGAATGGAGCAAGGGAGCTAACTCCCAGACATGTGGGCATCTCGAGCACGCTCAAATCTCTTATAAAGAGAAATAGTCATTATTTATACCAGCCAGCCTTAGCTATCAGCTGTCTCTGTTATATAAGAGAATGGTGTTTGAGTTTAGATAAGAGTCAAGCCTTGACCGTTCAAGGTAATAGTTAGAATAAGAGTGAGAAAGATAAAATGGAACTTTCTATAAGCAGAAGTTCCCTTGGTCTCTTTGGCACTAACTGAACCGTAGTTGATGAGCTTACTGAGTCTTCGCTCTCATGAGATCTCGTTGGCATTCCTTGTCAAGTAAATGAAAGGCAAGTCACGGAATCGGGGGATTAGACCGAAGGAAGAGAAGGCTTAAGCTTCAAAAAGCAGTCCTATATTGCATGTAGGAAGGGAGATAGGTGGTTCGGGGCATACTTCGATCAATAAATAAGGGATCAGACCGCTCCTGGTGTTCGAACTAGTCATTAATGGTAGACTTCATTGGTACCCTTTCGGTATGCGTTGCGAACACTTTCATTTGGAGCATCTCATCTTTTCTGGATAAGCGAAAATAGAACAGAATCGAATCAATGGTCAAAGAGAAGGAACGAGAAAAATCGATATCTTCCTACTCGAACAAGAAGTCCTTTAGTTAAAAAACTTTTCTTCTTTATATAGTAATTCAACCTGTTGCTCAGGATCCCTCAATCTGTTAACTAGGAAAAGTAGAATGAAAAGGAGCTTACAGCACAGCGTGTTCGCCACCACACTGGCTGGTGCATTGGTCAGCCCGAGAGGCATGACCCTTCAATTAGAGCGCCCCATATCTCATGACACGCGAAGCGTGGCATTTCCTTTTATAAAGTCCATCAAACTTCTAACCAACGGATTCATTCTTTCACTGGAGGAGAAGCAGAGTGAGCGAAGGCCCTCGGGAGGCTTGTTTGATTGCAATGCATAATGCATTCATGCCTTCCCTCTCTAAAGGCTCTATACGGCTTCCTTACTTCTTACTAAACTCATCTTTCTCCTAAGAAAAGGCTGAACTTTGATCAGGCTCGGTCTCTCACACACACACACAACATCACAAGTCTATTAGAAAAAGAGAGATGCAATTATATATATTATATAAGAATCTCGTTTCTGAAATAGCGTAAATGAAGGTCTGGGCTCGTTGTTGATAGCTTGGGTGGGGCTATCGGTCTTCTTACCCGACCAGTAAGAAGCGCTTGCCAGCGTTAAAGGCTTTTTTAAGTTCCCTAGGGAGGGTTCGTACCTTCTTTCGGTTGGATTGGTTGCCCCTCCTTGGGCGAGCACGGGGCTTAGTCAAGTAGAACCGGGTTGCGCTGTTTGATGCTCCAATCGAAAACAAATACATGTACAACTAGGGATTAGGGGACGATGAATAATAAAATAAAAGAAGATGACGCTGTCCTATTTTCCGAACGGAAGATCGACATGAGAAGCCGAAGCAGAAAGCCCACATACATGTACCAGGGTTTGGCAAAGCTAGTGCCTTAAGCAAATAGTTCAGAACGTGTAATTTCTGGTTGATGGAGGAAGTTCCTGCCATTTGAGTTGAGATTAAGAGCCTTGAGGACCTTGATTGCCCCTTATAGCTGTCCTAATTGTAGATGCGCTTAATGTGGATGAAGGAGAAGATTTAGCCCTTTTTTTGGCCTTTTAAAGGAAGTTTTGCTAAGTAAGTAGCAGCTCTTAACCGCACAAGCCTGGGGCATTTTGTGTTGAGCCGATGAGATGGAAGCGGCAAATCGCTTCTACCGAGTTCCCGCTTTGCTTAGTAACTTAACTCTTTCTACTCTACTGGCGCTAGCAAGAAAACGGATGCGTGCTAACGCATTGACGAGTGAGTATTACACCAAGAATTGACAAGAAGATGAGTTTTAAAAAAGTTTGCATAGTAGTAACGAGCCAGAAAAGGTATACAATGCTTTTCTTTTGAAGGATCTGTTCCCATATAGTCGGGGCCGGCCACATCGGAGAATCTCACTAATTGGAAGGAAGCTGAAAAACGTGAGCGCTCAATAGCTTCAGCTGAAGCAAGGCTTGCGCAAAGCCCCATCTAGTCTAGTAAGGCTCTCGCAAATAAAGGCTATATAAGGCTTCCTTACTTCTTACTAAACTCATCTTTCTCCTTATCATGTATGGATATACATCTTATGGAATAAACTCCAATTTCATAATAGGTGAGGAAGTCTTTCCATGCATTTAAAGAGTTTGTGGAACAAGCCTTATCCTTCTCCCTTTGGTAGAAGCGGCTTGGACTCCCTTCTACTTTCTTTCTCTTAGTTCTCCCGAAAGTCCAATAAGAAGAGGAGGGAGTGGCAATCATTGCTTGTCTGGTAGTTGAGCTACTTCTTCTCTTTGCAGTTCTGTCATTGAGACTGCTTCCCGAAACAATTCGGTTGCCTAGTGCGGTTCCACAAGCAAATATGAGCGAACCCGCCCCAATCGGTAAGGGTCACAAACCCCAAACCAAGGAGCGGTAAGCCAAATTTGCAAAGTGAATGCTGAGTCTTCCTCCGCCACCAATTCAACATTATTGTAACCAAGCCTAACCAAACCTGAATCAAGGCCTTGCTTCTGCGCTAAGGCCAGAAGCGGATGCTCTCATTTCTCGCACAAAGGCGCTAGCGAGTTGGATCTAGCCAAAAGAAGAATGTTTGGTATAAATAAATGGACTTCTTGGTCTTCGACCCCCTCAGTCACTACGAATGCCCCCCGATCAGTGCAAAGGGATGTGTCTATTTATCTATCTCTTGACTCAAAATGGGGGCCTGATAAGATACAATAGTTCTCATCAGTGTTTGAGATGAGGGTGTACTTTTCATACTTTTCAGCCGAAAAGTGTGCCTCGTGGTAAGCCACGAAAACTCTTTGCAGAGCGTTCAGTAAGCTTATGGGATTAACAGTCCCAAGGTAAGCAGACAAGAAGCTCTCTATAAAGTGTTAATCTGAATCAACCCTCAATTGCTGGGGTTGAACCTGGCTATGTTCTCAATCGGCGAAGCCTCACATCCTGTCAGTCGACAATCCGTTCTATCCGGAGCGGGTAGATGCCGGTTGTCTCCTTCCTCGCCTTAACCATTGAGATTGAGCTAGCTTACGCCCACTGTATATTATCAATGTCCTGGTCGGGCTGCTCTCGCTGGGGAAGGCCACAAGACAGGAGGCAACAAGATCGCACAATTATCTGGCAAAACTCACCCCTAATCTATAACATTTATGAAAGCCGCTAACGACCTTCAAAATGAACTAAACATCTCTTATGAAATTCTTTTTAATAGAGATTAATAGATGAGTTTGACCTTCAAAGTGAGTTACTGAAGCCCCGAGAGGCGGTTGTTTACCCTGTGGCGGATGTCAGCGGTTCGAGTCCGCTTATCTCCAGCTCGTGACCTTAGCTGATACAAAGGTATATATATGATAGCACCCAATTTTTCCGATTCGGCGGTTCGATCAATAATTTCTCATTCATGGACGTTGATAAGATCCTTCCATTTAGCAGCACCTTAGGATGGCATAGCCTTAACATTAATGGCGAGGTTCAAACGAGGAAAGGCTTACCGTGGTCTATCTCGGTCTCGGTTTAGCATTATATCGAAAGAGAGCAAATTTGGAGGGAAAATTTGGTAAGTGAGTTGATGATGGATTGAGGGCTTAAAGATAAATTTTTCACCTTAACATTGGACAATGCATTTGCCAATTATAGCATTGTAACACTTCTTAAAGATAGTTTTCCTTCTAATGCAAAGTTTACCATTAGATGCAATGTTTTCCATGTTAGGTGTTTGGCTCATATTCTTAATTTAATTATTCAAACTAGATTGGTGCACATGAAAGGAGTTATTGAAAATGTTTGTGAGTCAATTAAATATATCAAGGGATCTACATCTAGAATGAAAGATTTTGATACTTCTTTAGCAGATGTTGGCATATCAAGTAAAAGAGGATTGAATTTGGATGTGCAAACTCGTTGGAATTCTACTTACTTAATGTTAAGATCAGCAAAAGGGGTAAAAGTTACTTTTAATTATCTAGGTATAGATGAAAATTTTAAATGGTGTCCCTCTGATGTGGATTGGAATAAATATGAGGAGATTGAAGACTTACTTGAAGTATTTTATCAAGCAACTAATGTTTTCTCCATGAGTAAGTATCCAACAACAAATATATTCTTTGTCGTACTTCAAAAAGTGAAAGAAAAGTTAGATTACCTTCATGTTCATGGGCAAGGACATATTTATCAAATGGTTGATAGCATGAAAGATAAATATGATAAGTATTGGGCAGAAAATAGTTTAGTTTTAGCCATTGCATGTGTGCTAGATCCAAGATATAAATTGGGAAGGGTTGAATTTGTTTTCTGTAAAATTTATCATTCTGAGTCAATTTTCCAGGCTGAAATGAAAAGGGTTGAGGATGCTTTATAAGGGGTATACAAATTCTATGAAAAAAATTGAGAAATAACTTGCATCATGATTACTTTCCTGAAAACGAAAGAGGTGATAAAATGCTCACTGATGAGGAAGAATTTGAAAGATTTATGGATTCTCGTGAGCAGCTCCATGTGAATAAATTAGACTTAAATGTATATCTTGAAGAACAAAGAATTAAAGTTAATCATGGAGTGCATTTTGATGTTTTGGATTATTGGAAAATGGCTTCATTGAAATATAAAACCTTAGGGTCATGGCTAAGGATATTTTAGCAATTCCACTTTCTTTAGTAGCGTCAGAATCTACTTTTAGTATGGATAGGAGAGTTATTATTGATTATCATAGAAGCTTGAAACTGAACACAATTGAAGCTTTAATTTGTGCTCAAGATTGGCTACGCTCATAGGATTGTTGTAAAACCCACGATTTGAGTCAGGGTTTTATATTCAAAATTGGTCGGTTCGATCTTTATTTTTGAGTCGAGTCAGTTTCAGAACATGTGTACTGAGCCGATGCTGGTAACGTGTATGAGCAATGAGGTCATACCCAAGTATATGATGATAACGTCATGAACACAACAGAACAGAATGAGTTATAAGAATATATGAGAGTATGCCACTTATGTTTTTTTATTATATATATAGTGGATTGTAGAATTAGTTTTAGGCCGGTTACCGCAGTAGGAAGCGTTACGGGCAGTTTGGGTGGGTTGATAGTTCTAGAGCATATCATTACAATGTTTTGGTGTTTGTTTGATTTTACAGGATTTTTCCCGATTTGTATGAATTTTTTAGGATTAAAAACGACTTAGTTATTATACTTGACTCGAGCCGGAGACTAGTCAAGTCTTATTTACGAAATTGCCACCCAGTTATTTTTCTCCCCTCCCGATATCTTCTTCCCGAAACCCTTCCCGACGCCTCCCCCATGCGTGCCACCGTCGCTACCGCTGACTCGACCTGTCCATCGATCGTCGCCGCCTAGCCTTGCCACGGGGTTGCTATGCCGCCCCAACCAACCCCGGCCACTATCTGGCCGCTGCGACGCCGGAATCGCCGCGCCTAGCGCCGCCCCGGGTTGTGCCCGTGTCGTCAATTTTGCTGCCGGCGACTGTCGCTACCACGATCGGGTGGTTGCCTCGACACCCTCGACCCCCTAGCAACCTTCCACGACCGGAATGGAGGCCAGCGCCGCCCATCCCGGCCAGATCTCCACACCACCACGGCCAGCCCCTGTTTTAGCCATTTTCCGGTGAGCCGCCGCCTCCGCTGACCATGTCGACACCGTACACGCGTCGGGCTCGTCGAGCCGGTTCCAATGGTACCCAATACCATTGCTATCCAGCCAGTAGACACTGCCGGTAACTGCTACTGGAAAACAGCCGGAAGTTGCCGGAAAACTACTGGAACCTGCTGGAAAACTCAGACTAGAATTCGCCGGATCTTCCGCGGAGTTCATCCAGTCGATCCGGATCGAACTTCGGACGTCGACGAGCGCCGGATTTGAACTCCGAGACGCACGAAGAAAACCCTAGCCGTCGCTGATTGCCGATGATGTGAGGTATGATTACCTCCAAGTTAATGATTTAAAATTGATGATTGTTAGCACAACATATTAGGAATTATTAATTGTCAGGATAAATGTATGACTATGAATGAAATGATGATTGCATGATGCAATTAATTGAGAATGAAGGTTAAGTGATCTAATGAGGTAGATCGAGTCTCAGCATGATAAGTGATCACGACGTAACTTTGAAAAACACAATAAAATTGGTATGAATAGGATGAGTTAGAATTATTTACATTTATGATTATTTAACTTTTGCTAGATGTTGATGATTGAATTGTGTGTGATGTTCATTGCGTTTGATGCATCATTTAGTTAGCGGGCGTTAGTATTTAGTTTTGATGTGTAGGTACGGAGTAGGAGCTTGCTGCCTAGGCGCGATGACACGCTTGGAGCTTCTACCAAGTCCGTTTAGGACTCGTCTCTGTTTTACGTTCTCTTCTATTGTATGTTTATTTTATTATTTGCAGGACGGGTTAAGTGGTATTTTATTGGATCCCACTTAACTCGGGCCATTTAACCGAACAACTTTCCGGATTAATAACCCCTCGAGGATGAGATCCCTCGAGGATGATTTTGAAAACAAGATCCACCACAAGTTGCCTTCAGGTCTATTATATAAATCTCTACCTAGACCTCTATATATATGTAGTTTTCGCATTTTCAGTGAGACGAGAGATGGAGAAACCGACTGCACGTACCATGAGCGGATGTCGTGACAGTCAAAGTGGGCTCTGGATTAGTGCCAGCGGACTGTTCTATTCCCGACGGATCCTGACAACTCCACGTTTGAGTTCCTCACACCCGAAGAACATGGAGGTTTACGGGTACTGTTTAGTACAGCGCATGTCCGGACCTGTGGTTCAAAGGGTACTAAAGGCGACTGCTTGAGAGTACTCGGCCTTCGTACTCAAGGCCAGGAGAAATATGGAGGTAAAGAGAGGGCTTAGGATTTGAGACCAGAAAATGAAGTAAGAAAATGCTGAGAGCGGCATCAGCAACAGTAGATCAGTAAGTTTGGGATGCTACCGGGTTGCAACCCAGTGGCTCCTCAGTAGTGCCCTTCAGAGTGTTCACATGGAGTATATGATATTTTCTTTCATATGAGAGTTTGCTCTCATAGCCAGCTTGTTATAGTTATTTTATTTTTCGGACCAGTAACACTTGTTACTGACGTGTTTTTATACTATATGTAGGTAATAATCACAATTTGGAGGAGCCAGCTTGGACAGCGGAGCATTGTTGTCGCTTGCACACATGTCAGTCGATAGAGTGGTTAATGTTCTATTTATGATGCTATTATATTGTGAATGATGTGAACTGCTAAGACATGATAAGATATGATTAAATGCAATGAGAACATGTTATGACGTGATGAAAAGCTAAGACATGATGACAAGAGGTGAAATGTGATCAGAGTGCGTAGCGGAAGTGTGGTGGGTTGAAACCCAAGTTCCATGATGAGTATACAGTATATTAGATTATGTGTGATTGAAATTGTTGATATATGCATATATATTGGTATATGTTGTTTTGAACCCTAATTGCACTTTTAGGGGAAACTCTGTCTGTTTTATTTTAGAATTTTATTGAGTTTGAACGTAATTGTATTGGTGTGTACTTTGAATTGCATGTCACTCATGTAGTACCATGTTAGGGTTTGTGCATTCATCCATGCATTGCGAGTTGTATCTTTATCTTAAGACACCGAGATTGGCTCCGCATGAGTTAGGTTCGGGTTAGCCGACTTAACTGGGGCCTATAACATGCTGATTCGGTTCACGAGCGTGAACCAGATTTGGGGTGTTACAATTGTGAAGAGTGCAAAGATGAAGATGATGAGGATTCAGGTAATGATTTACATTATACATGTTACTCCTAAGCGCTTACTATTAATAGTGAATATTGTCTTTTCTTATTTGTCTTGTCATGATTGTGTTTTTAGATTATTTCTATATCCTAATTTTATAATTAATTTTTCAAATCCAAAAGTGAAATAGAGTTCTTTAATATCTAATTCAATTGGTTTGTTTTGCATCACATATTCAAACACAAGGTATGTTTAAAATTTTAATATCTACTTCTGTTAGTTGTTAACTTGTTATGACTTTGGTAATTATTAGAATACACCCATGAACTTTATTCTTTGGAGATGATAATAGAATACATTTATTCTTTTTACAAAGTTTATTTATTTTTATTTAATTTAACATCTCACAACAAATGATATCTGTTAACTTTTTTCCAAGATGAAGGCTAGATAAAAGCTGTCTAAATATAGATGAAGGTTATAAAATATAGACTTTTGCTAGTTTTTTTCAATTTTTGGTTTACAATTCTAAGCATTTTAATTTTTTTGGAAATATTTACTATTGAATGATGTCTTAGGTATTTTGTAAAAAAAATTGAAACATGGTTGTAACTTGAAACGACATTTTATTGTTGAGATAGTCTATATAAATATGTTGATAGACTATTTTTATTAATTTTAATCTATATAGCTGGATATTTTTCTCCTAAACGAGTTACTTTCGACCTTATGATCGAGTTAGTTTTGAACTCCCAAACGAGCTGGATTCGAGCTCTAGTTCGACTTTATGATCAACTTGGTTTTGAGCTCCCGAACGAGCTGGTTTCGAGCTCTAGAACATGTTGATTTCAAGCTCTTAAAAATTAAATAGTTTAAGTGTGCTCAAACAACATAAAAAATATTCGAGTCGATTTCAAGGAAATATATTTAAAACTCGTTCGATTTCGAGTCGATCTCGAATGAACTTCGAGCTATTTAAGTTGAGATCGAGCACAAGTCGAGCTAGGGTCGCTCACTCGTAGAATGTTGCTTGCATGAATGGTAATATGGTATATAGCTTGTATAACGACCCATCCATTTGTCACAACATTGTGGGCTTAGCTGGCCAGGTGTTATTCACAATTAAGCAAATATGTCTAACATTTTTATTTAACAAAAACGTATATAAAGATCCCACAGTCTTAGACCGTTTCCTAGTAGCCACACTTATTTCTCAAATAAATAATAAAAGGAGTCCTCATATTTATTTTGCTCCATGCCCTGGTTGTCAATCACCTACTTTCGTATTTGCACACCTGCGGAGGCATTTCTGTGTTAGTGATTACAACACTAAGTAGTATAATAGATAAAACAAATCAAGTACATTCCACTATTTCCTTATGTTCATTTTAATATGCGGTGGAGCGATTCCGCTATACTCCAAAACAATGCAGAGGAGGTATCCACTGTGATCCGCACACCCCGGCCGTAGCCCTTTTGTGGGGAGGCTACCACTACTGTCTTCAGTGCCAGTGCCTCGCACACCCCGGCCGTAACCTTTTTGTGGGGAAGCTATCACTGCACTCAGGAGATTGCCAGTGCCTCACACACCCCAGCCGTAGCCTTTTTATGGGGAGGCTATCATTGCACTCAGGTGAATGCTACGCCCCGTTTGTGGGGAAGCTCTCACCACCAACTCTAGTGCTAGTGCCTCACACACCCCGGCCGTAGCCTTTTTATGGGGAGGCTATCACTGCACCCCAGTGCGATGGAGGAATCGTTGTGCCTCGCTCACCCCGGCCGTAGCCTTTTTATGGGGCGGCTATCACTACTCCAAAACAATGTCAATGTATTACACAATTTACGCACATAATACGACCCCGTGTCGGACTGAATCAATTCTTTGACCCCGGTTGTACTCGGTGCATGGTGGTCGAATCTGGGCTCAAGCCGATCTAAGCTACCAACAAGGAAAGTACGATGTTCTACCTATTATACGTACCTGACTTGTGATTTCGTCTGACTGTGACCCATGAACCGTAATACAGTATTGGGTCACCTGGGACGGAGATGAGGGATGAAATACTCCCTCCTCCTGCATATATATACACTTCAACCATTCCCTCCATTAAATTCTCATACCCCATCATCCATTGGTGTTTTCTAGGTTCAATGAGCCCCTTCATTAAATTCTCACACCCCATCATCTATTGGTATTTCCTAGGTTCAACAACCTCTTCATTAAATTCTCACACCCCATCATCCATTAATGAATAGGTATTTTCTAGGTGACCTTAAGTTGAACCATGATCGGTCGACTTGATAACCAACCATATCGGTTCATCTATATTTATTTCATAATATTTAGGTTCGAGTCTTATAATAATTTTCATGGTTTTTACAGCTTGGACGGAAATAGGTTGGTTCAGCCAATACTATTTACCATAATTGTTTATTATTTAAAATTTTTAATATAGCTAAACTATTAACTAAGTTGATAAAATTTTATCATAGCCAAATTTGTATTATTTTGTCATTGTTTAAATAGTTAATATATAGTTAAATTTGCACTCTTTAATATATCATAAACCTAATATTATTAAGCCGGTTAAAAATTATAATTATCTAAATTTTTTCTCACTCACAAAATATAAAATATTGTGACCATCAAAACTATGGTAATTTAGTATTACAAATTAGACAATAAATAAATAAATAATCTAAATTGAGTAAATTAATCAAAGTGATACTTTACAATTAAAATTTTCAAAATTAATATTAATGTAAAATGAGCTTTATATTTACATATAAAATAATTAAATAATATTTAATTAAATCGACAAATCAGTTACAATAGAGTTTTTTACCACTAATGTTCATATTTAAAGTTAGTTCGATTAAATTAATCAAATTTTTTACCATTTTTTATATGATGAATAAATTCTTAACTATTTTTATTTTATTTAATTTGAAACTGTTATGAAACTTGGTAAATCGGATGACCATTACAGCCTTTATATATATATAGCTAAAAGTACTGGGGAAAATATCATAAATAGTATGTTTGGACTTTTGGTTAGGGTGTGTTTGGTCCTTTCCAGGAGATTGCTTGCTTAGCACTACATTTGTTTTGCTTGGGAAAGGGTTACACCCAAATTTATTCTTCTTCTCCAACGCCTACATGCCAACCAATTTCTAAAGGGCATGCTCTTTTCTGATTTTTACTAAATTTCTAAATTAAAATTTAATAATATCAATATGGCTCAAAATTGTATCTTAAGTAAATGCTAGTTTTAAGTCGATTGAGATTTGACTTTATGTCGAGTTCATTTCAAGTTTCAAATATGAACTTTAAACAACCTCAACCACATGTTCTTTGAATTCAACTATCTATTCAGTTTGAATTATGATGTGAAAGAATCTCTCAAGAAATTAGTAAAAAAGAGGAAATTTGTTTTCTTCCGAAGTAAAAATAAGGTGTCTTTTTTTTTGAAGAAAAAGAGGAATTTGCAGATTTAATGCCATGTCTAGCTCCGATGAGTGTAACCGTGTAACAAACCCCCCACATGCCGGTCGTCTAAATGCTGGCTGATGCACACTCCGTTCCATATTAGAAGGCACACATGGAGTGACCGGCAAAAGTGAGCTGCCAAAGAAATGCAAATGTTTGTCATAGGCACAACATAAAAGCAACCAGATCGCACAAGAACAATGATACGTACCCAGCGTCAGCACAATGCCTGCGCCATATATGTTGCAACTTTATCATATATTGTTCATTAATACGCTTCTCAATTTAATGAATTGGTTGATGAGGTGTAATAATTGTCGGTTCCACTTAAAAAGGAACTTTTAAAAAATAAAAAATTAAAACATTTCTCTATGTACAATAAATATAAACCATGGAGATTTCAATCCAAGCAAAGAATATCTTTTGACAATATCCACAACATTTTATCTTGTCACAATTCTGCCAAAATGGTTTCCAATATAGTGCGCTGTTTAACGATGGATGAACTGTTTGTCATACTTGTGGTGTCGTCTCTCTCTGGCATAGATAACCCAAAAGATCAAAGAAAGCATCACCGAAGTTGCGACCATGACCAAGCCGATGTATATTCGTTTGCTGTACTTCTTGAGGCCGGGGCAGTTGCCTTTGGATATTGCGGCAAATGTGTCTCTCACAAATGTGCAATCTGCTAGTTCAACAAGAAACGGACTGTACTGGTATAAACCAGAGCTAACAGTTGTAGCTGAAGTCATCTGATTGTACAAGTCCGGGGTGAGACGGCCTTGGTTCATACATATTCCTTTGGACGAAAAATTGCAAACATAGTCTTTCCATACCTGCGTTTAGGGATGATAAATTAAAATGTTATCAAATGATTAAAAAATGTTTTACGAATAAATAAATCGATAACGCAAATAGTAAAAAAATTACCAAATTGATTTTAAAATAAAATGACAATTGCATAAGGCAATAGTGTAACTATTTGATCAATCTACCTAAAAATATTTGATAATTTTATATTTTAAATATTAAAATTTAGTAATAAATCTCAGTTTAATAATTAACTTGATTAATTTAATTATCTTAATATCATTTAGAAGGAAATATTCAATTTTAATTTTTATAATCTATTTCTAAAATTAAATTTTAATTTGTGACATTGATTTAAAGTAATATACGTACAAGTGGTGAAAAATTAAACGTATTTTAACCGTTTCACAATTGGTGAAACGGTAAAAAAAGCAACTGTAGCCTTATGAAAATGGTTAACAGTTAGGTTAATGGTCACAAACTCCGCTAACAGTCACAGTAAAAGCCATTAATCAAGTGGTAATTTAAATGGTTGCAGCCCTACCTGCATTTACATTGTCGTTAGGATTGAGATTTGGATCTACCTTATAGATGTGATCTCTTACTCAAATGTTCGTTTCATGAAAACGAAAGAAGACCAACACTGGATAGATCAATGGAGAGTTGGAGACTAATGTTTGGGATGGAAAAAAGTATGCTTACTGACCTGAGGTGCATTGCTGAAATGAAGGTCACCAGTCGAGCATGATCGATCAGTCAAGTCTGCATTGTAAGGATTGCACAGGAGTGGTACCAGCGGGCCAGACTGGTTGAACCAGAGGGGAGCGGCAAAGGGGGGATAGTTTCCATTTGAGACATTTGTAATGACCTGATTAACGACTTTGACAAGCGATGATGCAACTTCCTTGCTCTGGTACAAGGATGTATTTGTAGTTTCTGCATCCATGCATGGAAGAATATCATCTAAGGCAGTATGGGATGATGGGTTTTGAACCCATTCATCCATGGCAACGCATGTGTCTGTGGATGCACTGTCATGTTCAATAAATAGGAAGAAAGTTAGCCATTGGTTATGGTTGAAATTTGCCCAAATTTAATATTTTTAATGAAAGATGTCTACATTATTTAGTTCATTGTGCGGATTGAATAATTTCGTTGTCGAGGATGATAAAGAAAAAGACAACTCAAGAAAAGTTAGATGACGAAGTTTTTTGTAGGATATTTAGTTTTATGGTGTATATATGTCAACAATTTTTGTTTTTAGAAAAGAGAAATAAATTTATTTAAAGGCCAGCAATGATAACAGGATTTACTTGTGAAAAAGTAGGAAAACGCCACATAGGATAAAAGTGCCAGCAACAAGAATCCAACCAACCAGAACAAGCCTAGCTTACACAATTTCAAAATGATCAAATCACAATTGCAAAATGTTAAGAAAGAAATGATGGAACCTAGCTTGGTATGAAGAGATTCATGAGAAAATACAGTGGCTTACACATAGACAAAGAATTGCAGACCAAGCACTGATAGCACTGCAAAACAATCAATGTATAGTGATTGATCATTGTAGAAACAAGCCAAGTCATGCAAATAAAGTTGATATATAATAAAAATTATATTAACTCTACAAGCAGTTAAAATATGCTCAATCTCACAGAATCCAAGAAAGGCCAAGAGAAGCATTGTGGCAGCAACAACTATTAGAGCAAGTCTCCTGCAAGGACCAGAAATTATCAATTAACATAACACGAATTTAAGCACCAACAAGATTAAAACTTCCATTGCTCACTTCAGACAACAATTTTACGCAGAAAAAATGGTTGAAGCTTACACATTTTTTGTCACATCATTTACTTTATTTGAATGGTCGTCTGTTTGATGAGAAAGATCGTCGGCAGAAGCATTTATCTTGGTCTGGGTTCCCTCAATTCTACCTTGAACAGCAGTTGGCAAGAAAATTTGATTTACTCCAATCCTTTTGGCTGCGGATAACGTAGAGGAGATATTTCTAAGGTTTTCCACTGTGAGATTTGCCTGCTTCACAACGTAGTTTAAAGTGCTCGTTGTACTGTCATAGGCTTTTGCTTGAGCATGGTACAAAACTACGCAACCAATGCTGAGAAAGATAGTTTCTCATGTCATTTACCATATCTTAATTCAACGTTGCTCAAAGAAAATAAAAATATAGACAAGAACATGCTCTTTTCATTAGGTTAGGTTATGCTTAATAAAGAAAAGTACCAGAGTAATTTGGAACTACTACATCTTGGTAAATGAGCAACTATTAGCATTATCAAACGCATAAATTAACTAGTACTGAAAAAAATTACAATAGGAGTATCGCATATTGCTATAATCAACGAGAGTGGCTTTCAATATAATACAAATATCGTATAACTTAAGACGATTCAAAGAAAATGAAAGTAATAAAAATGCATAAACATAGATTGTCTTTTTGATCATTATGTTCAATAAAGACAGTTAGCAGATTGTTTGATTCTAAGCAGTAACTAGTAAATAAAATAACAAAAACTAAGCACACTGAACAAGAGGAACTTACATTACGGCAATAGTGAAAAGCACAAGAAAGATAAGAGAGAGAACATAAGCTGTCCGAGAATAAGAATACTTGGTTCGCCGGCGGCAACAAAAGCAGCAGCAAATAAGCAGCAAAACCAGGCCAAAGGCCACAAACCATATTATGCCAATTAGGAAGAAAGGAATAGCTGTGAACCCAACAGACTGCAGAAATTTTGATAACAAATTGTTCATAAACAGAATGATGCAAAACTCATAAGCAATTATATGGATAAAACTTACCGCCCAATAATGTTTGTCACTGATATTCCATCCGCTACTGTAGTAATTGTAATTGTCTAATGGATCCTTCCTATGAGTCCTTTCTTCGGCTAATATGAAAGATGAACTGGGTTTTGCAGTAGCTGTAGCTATGACCTCCAAAAGTGATCTTCCCAGAAAATTCAATCTCACGTCTGCATGCACATTTCAGACATGCAATTTAAGGTTCATTGGAGCTATGAAAACAAACCCTGCCAAATATAAAGTTAAGGACAGAACATCCGTTCAAGTAGTAAAAAAAATTTAGTCATTTTAATCACACCAAGTTCAACCACAAAAGACAACGTGGTTCTTCAAGATCCTCCAATTCTTGTTACTCGTTTACCTCATGAAACATTACTTGTAATAATGTTAAATAGGATCCTTTGTTTTTGGTTTCACAAACCTCAATCTGCCTACAGTTTTTACTTATATGAAAATCCTACCGATATTCTTATTCTAATTTTGCGTATCCCTCATTTTCATGTTTTAGCAATAATTCATCTTCTTATCTCATCTAAAAGGGGTAATCAATTATCAATGCAATTGTAAAATCGTGGTATTTGAGAAAGAACCTGTTTCTGCCTCCGGTAGATGAAACTCATCATTCAGAGAGACACAGAAAACAAACCTTGGTTGGGCGTATTTGCCGCATTTCCAGCATCAAACATCCTATAAGCGCAGAGAGCGAAAATAAAGAAGATTATAAGGATCTCCTCAAGTTGGAGACAACCACCTTCATCCTTTGGAGGTTATATCTCTTTGGCTTCCCTGTCCCAACTCCCAACTCCCGTTTCACAAAAGAAAACCTTGCATGAAGATGAAACGACGCAATGATCCGAAATGAGATCCGTTAAATGTTGGTTGTGAATTAATGGTAACTATTGAAGATACCTCTGATATTGAATGCAATAAAAATTTGATCTCTAATTTTTGTGAGAGCTTGTCTACTATGCCCGAAGCTCATGCACGAATGGCGCGTAAATTAAATACCAAGAACACCCTTGTCTTTTGTATGTCTTACGTTTTTTTCAAATGTCAACGACCAACAGACGACACAGAGTTATTCTGACACAATTGCCCTCCGTTTGGGTGACAGGCAGCTTATAGCCATTGTCTTCCCTTAAAAATAGTAGTTCTTTTTTTAAAAAATGAGGTTCATTACAAAAAAAATAAAGAAGAGGAGTTTTTAAAAAGAAATGATAATTCATTTTCAAAATTATCAATTAATGAGATAAAATATTCAATAATAATCAAACTACCCTTAAATTTTGCTCGTTGTGGTTTAATTATTAAAAAAACGGTGGGTTCGGCTAGTTTTAAAAACTCTAACTGATCCTTACTCAACCGGGGCTCTTGGATTTAGCAGCTTCAGTTACATCTGATTTGCTTGGAGTTCAGACACATCCCCGCTGGTCAGATAAATCTGCCTTAGCCAAGATCGCCCGGGAGCAAATTGGCTGCCGTTTGGCCATCCTGACTAGCGGCTGCTGCTGACCGAGTTTATTTTTTTATAAAATATTTTAAAAAAATTCAGACGGCTGTTGGAAGATCTGTCCGGAGGCAGACATGACCACCACTAGTTAAGGTGGCTCAGTGGTCCACCCCACTAGTTCAAAGGTTTGTCATGTTTATATTTATACACCATCTCACTTTTGAAAAATAAAGTAATAAACCAAGCTTAGCCCTCACAAATGATAGGTACTTAAAGACATTTTTTTTCAAAGTTTTCTGGTTTCACGGACACAAAATAATTTAACATTCGCATCTCTGGGGTGGGACATTTCTTTGCTACTGGTTTTTAACTACCTATACTGTGAAAATAAAAGATTAGATCCGAAAGGATAATTTGATATCAGTGACCATTGCCGTTAATTCAAAATTGTCAAAACAATGAATAATAAAAGAAAGTGCCGGGAAACTAATAAAATAGTTTATATAAGTGGACAAATAGTGAATTAAAAATTGGAATAAAATCATAGTTTTGAATATACTAGCGGGTCTGACCTAGAATATCAGATCCGATCAGACAATGAATGTGAAAAGAAAATGAGGACGTACTAATAAAAAGTTTATATAAGTAACAAATATTGAATTAAAAAGTGAGATAAAAGTATAGTTTTGAATACCAACCAAACTAGCTAGTTCGACCTAGAATACGGGATCCAATCCGTCAATAAATGAAAAGAAAATGCAGGCGTACTAATAAAAAAGTTTATATAAGTGGACAAGTAGTGAATTAATATTTAGAATAAAATCATAGTTTTGAATATCAGACAAGACTAGACCGTGCAGCCATTTTATGTGATTGGCTAAACCAAAACTGACTAAACCGCAACAAATTTGGCAGGAAAGGCTATCCATGGTTTGGTAATAATGTGGACTATCCTTATAGAACAAGGTATATAAAGAAGGCAGTATATTTCAAGCTCATTTGAAAAGCCACTAGTTATAACGAGTTTACTGTTTGCCTTTCTATGACAATTTTTTGCTGAAATATATTCTTTATCATTATTAGACAAATAAATTTATAATTTTTTTAATAATCAATAAACCATTAAACTTAGAAAAATTGGTTGTTCATGTAAAACCCATGATTCGAGTCAGGGTTTTATATTCAGAACCGGTCGGTTCGACCGTTATTTTCGAGTCGAGTCAGTTTTAGAACACGTGTACTGAGCCGATGCCGGTCTCGTGTATGAGCCATGAGGGTCATGTGTACCCAAGTATATGATGATGACGTCATGAACACAACAGAAAAGAATGAGTTATCAGAATATATGAGAGTATGCAGTTTATTTTTTTATTATCATATATAATGGATCGTAGAATTAGTTTTAAGCTGTTTACCGCGTTAGGACGCATTACAGGCATTTTGGGTGGGTTGATAGTTCTAGAGCATATCATTATGATTTTTTGGTGTTGTTTGATTTTATGGGATTTTTCCCATATTTTTTAGAATTTTTTACGACTTAAATATTATTTTTGACTCGAGTCGGAGACGAGTCAAGTAATATTTACAACTTTGCCACCACACACCCCCGCACCCTTCTTTTCTTCCCCAAACCCTCTCCCGCGCCGCCCCTGTTCGCGCGCCACCGTCGCCACGGCCGACGCCGCCTGGCTGCCGATCGACGCCGCCCAACCCGGCCACGGCGTCGCCCTGCCGCCCCGACCAGGTCCGGCCCCCGTCGGACCGCCGCGACGCGAGGAAGCCACGCCGCGATGCCGCGCCCGCGTTGCGCTTCCGTTGCCGATTCCGCCGCCGGCGACCAGCGCCGCCGCGATCGGTCGGTCGCCTCAGCACCCTCAGCCTTCCAGCAACCTTCCCCGACCGGAACAGAGGCCATCGCCGTCGGCTCTGTTTTGCCGTTTTTCCGGCGAGCCGCCGCCTCCATTAGCCACACTGATATCATAGATGAGTCGGGCTCGCCGAGCCGGTTCCAAGGGTACCCAACACGACCACTTTCTGGCCAATAAACGCCGCTGGCGATTGTCGCTGGAAAACCACCGGAAGTCGCCAGAAAACCGCCAGCAGTTGCCGGAAAACCAGAATTTCTGGAATTCATTGAAATGCACTGGATCTTCCGTGGGGCTCACCCAGTTGAGGCCGATCGAGCTTCGGACGCCGATGAGCGCCGAATTTGAGCTCCGAGACACGCGACGGAACCCTAGCCGTCGCCGATTGCCGACTACGTGAGGTATAATTACCTCTGATTGAGTTATGTAAAATTGATTATGATTGTTAGTATAACATGCTAGAATTGAATAATTGTCATGATAAATGTATGAGTATGAGTGTAGTGATGATTGCATGATGCAATTAATTGAGAATGAATAGTGAGTGATCTAATGAGGTAGATCGAGTTGAGCATGCTAATCGAGGAATGTAACTTAAGAAAAATACAATAAAATTGGTAGGAATAGGATGAGTAGAATTATTTTCATATTTATGATTATTGATTGTGATTGATGTTTATTGAGTTTGATGCATCATTTAGTTAGCGGGCGTTAGTATTTAGTTTTGATGTGTAGGTACGGAGTAGGAGCTCGCCGCCTAGGCGCGATGACACGCTTGGAGCTTCTACCAGGTCCGTTTAGGACTCGTCTGTTTTACTCTTTTCTATTGTATGTTTGTTTTATTGCCTACAGGACGAGTTAAGTGGCGCTTTATCGGATCCCACTTAACTCGGGCCATTTAACCGAATAGTTTTCCGGATTAATAACCCCTCGAGGATGAGATCCCTTGAGGATGATTTCGAAAACAAGATCCACCACAAGTTGCCTTCGGGCCTATTATATAAATCCCTACCCAGCCCTATATATATATATGTATAGTTTTCGCGTTTTCAGTGAGACGAGAGATGGAGAAATCGACTGCACGTACCATGCAGAGGATGCCGTGACAGTCAAAGCGGGCTCTGGATTAGTGCCAGCGGACTGTTCCATTCCCGAGGGATCCTGACTACTCCGCGTTTGAGTTCCTCACACCCAGAGAACGTGGAGGTTTACGGGTACTGTTTAGTACAGCGCATGTCCGGACTTGTGGTTTAAAGGGTACTAAAGGTGACTGCCTGAGAGTACTCGGCCTTCGTGCTCAAGGCCAGGAGAAATATGGAGGTAAGGAGAGGGCTTAGGATAAAGTTTCACGAGAAGTACTGAAAAGAAGCGCCGAGAGCGGCACAGTACCAGCAGCAGATCAGTAAGTTCGGGATGCTACCGGGTCTGCAGCCCAGTGGCTCCTCAGTAGTGCCCTTCAGAGTGTTCACGTGGAGTATATGATGTTTTCTTTCATATGAGAGTTTGCTCTCATAGCCAGTTTGTTATAGTTATTTTATTTTCTGGACCAGTAACACTTGTTACTGACGTGTTTTTATACTATATGTAGGTAATAATCACGAGTTGGAGGAGCCAGCTTGGACGGAGGAGCAATGAGGTCTTGTGCACACACACATGTTAGATTTCTGAATGTTTAATATTGTATTGTTATGTTATTATATTGTGAATGACATGTTTCAAAGTGCATGAGACATGATAGAATGTGAACATGATCAGAAGATGACATGCAGCAGAAGCGTGGTGGGTTGAAACCCAAGCTTCAGAATGAATTCATAATATGTTAGATTTTGTGTGAATGAAATCATGGATGCATGTGTATATATTATATATATGTATATATATATATATATATTATTTTGACAAGGTGGGCCCATAATTGCACTTTTAGGGAGACCCTGACGATTTTATTTCAAGATTTTTACTGTAATTGTGATGGTGTGAAATTTAATTTGCATGTCATTCATGTAGTACCATGTTAGGATTTTGTGCATGCATTCATTCATGACGAGTCGTATCTTCATCTTAAGATGCCGAGATTGGATCCACTCGAGTTAGGTTTGGGTTAGCTGACCTAACCGGGGCCTGTAACATGCCGGTTTGGTTCACGAGTGTGAACCGGATTTGGGGTGTTACAGTTCAAATATTAGTAAATCCTTGTTGAGATCAAAATATCTTCACACAATGTTTACAAATATTTATTTTCATTTTTTGTAGTAAATTAAGATATTAAAAATATAGTTGTTAATATTTGTGAATTAAAAAAAAAGATTTGTGAATAATGTATTAATATATATTGATAAAACATGTTATAATATATTAAATTCGGTTAAACTCGGTCAAGTCAATCAAATCACGTACGCCTGAAAACCTGATTCGGCATCTGGTATTCGACATCTGATAAGGTATTTATACCTATGGATAGAATGGTAATAAAACTAGGCAAAAGGAGGGGTAAAATGGGAAAAAACGAGATTGTGCGCCAAGATTTATATACGAGGGAGCAGAGCTGGGGCGGGTGTGTTGAGCCGGTGGGAGTTCCAATGTTTATTCATTATTTTGCTTTTGATTTTTTCTTTCTGAGTTTATTTGCTCTCTCAACCATGGTTGCATAAATTGGAATCGAAATCGGAATTGGTTTTCTATGGAGTCAAAATCGGAATCGGAATCGGAATCGGTCTAAATCGGACAGGAATCGGTCCAGTTAAATTGGTCCAAATCGGTCATATATAATAATTTGACAACTCATAAATAAATATATAAAAATTAAATATTGATGTCATTTTGACATTATTATGTATATTATATTTCATGATATTTTTTAATATTTTTTAGATTTTTTAAAGATTATTTTAAATTAGTTATTATTTTTACTCTAGTAGGACACGAGTCAAGTTTTAATTACAAAAATACCATCACAGTTATTTCTCTCCCGCAGCCGTTCTCTCCCCCATCCACCCTCTTTCCAAGTCGCCGCTGCCGCTGTCGCCGCGCCCCCTCCCCCCAGACCCGACCCGCCCCACCCCGCTCTGCGCTTGCCGTGCCCTGCCTCCCCCCACCAGCCCCTCCCTGTCCCTCCCCACCTCCCCCGCCGACCGCACCCCGCCCCTCCAAATCCTCCCCCTGCCCCCAACCCAATCCCCTCCGTCGCCCAGTTGCCGCCGTCATTCCTCACCGACGCCGCCGTCGTTCCTCACCGACGCCGCCGTCGAGTAATTTTAGGTTTTTAAATTTTCAATTCTAATTTTACCCTTACTTAAATAATTGAATTAATATTATACATAAGGTATTTTGATAATTTACCTAGAAAAATTAATTTTTCTCGATTCACCCCGATTCCGAATCCGATTTAAATTGGTCGGAATTGGGGTGAATCGGCCGAGTTGGACGCCGATTCGGGGCCGACCGATTCGGCCCGCCGATCCGATTTAAATCGGCCGATTTGTGCAACAGTGCTCTCAACTCTTCTTCGCGTTGTCTCCGGAGAAACCCTATCCCCTTTTATTACACAAAATTTCTTGATTGCTGCAATTTTAACTAAAACAAAGAACAAGCATATATAATGTCCATGGTTGTAAAACCCAACAGTGGTTGAATAATTGCCTACAGAGTACGATTTAATAAAACATGATTGCTTATGTTTGACGCCCAAGCTAACTAGTTTACCTTTAAAAAATATGATTGTGTTTGATTTGACACGCAATGTCGGATCAGCAATACAATTTTCTTATTTACTTGGCTGATAAAAAATAATAATATAGCAGCAAAAAGCAAGAAAAAACATTAGAGCGAGCTACGCACATGGCATTCAACCAATTCGAGTCAAAATGTATAAGAAAGAAGAAAGGTGAGGAAAGCCGTTTATACTAGACCATTAAATATAACACGCACATCCTCTATATTCTTAAAGGTGAGTTTGGTTTGTGGGAGCGAGCAAAAACAATCCATAAAAAAAGGGGTGGAGGGTGGAAATCAGATTTCCAACTATTTTTTTTCATATATTTGATCGGAGAAAAAAACTAAACTTGTATACAATCGTTCACTTTTTTTAAAATTAATTTTCTCACATTTTTTTTGTAAAATAACTGTTATAAAAAGTTTTCCCGCGTAATAAAAACAGTTATTTTCTCATATATTCTTATAAGCCAAATAAGAAAAAGATGATAAAATATGCTTTTCTCACTTTTATCTTGCGCCCTATCTCACAATGAAAACATATCCGAGTATAATCTAAAATAAATTTGACTAAGTTTCGTATTCTTACGACTCTGGAACCGTAAAGATGGAAAAGAAAAGGTGCATTAGATGCTATCAGAACTTTCATCATTTACTTGGTGATGGGCATCACACAAGCTTTGTTTTTTATATTATAAACCATCACAACACTACATATTAATGCAATGCTAAAGCATTGCCAATCCGGAGCCCTTCTACATTGCCAATCCCGAGCCTTAGATAAATGAAGGGGAGGATTAGTGCCAAAGTCGTTAAGCATCAAAATTTGTCACTTATAATTACATAAATCTTAAATTAGGATCCATATCCCCACCCTTGAGATGATAGGGCGGACACGGATGAAGGAAAATATTATTATATTTTAACATATATATCTAATCAAAGAGCACAGAGAGGCATCAAAGAGTATATTAACAGGCATGTTCTAATCATTAAATACAATAACTAATGTAGGTCATATGGATCCTAATAGTTAAATACAACTATCCAAATTTTATGACAACTATCTAGATACTTTCAACAAATCCAGACGTGCAGAACTCTCATCAACTTCATTTTATGTCAATTGCGTTAGTGGTAACGAGTGTAGCAAATCTGAAAGCACAGTACGTGTATATCCTAGCTACAAGGTTTCCATCTTTCAAAAGATCTATAGAACACAGACGCACATAAGTTAGATTTACCAGAGATGGTAAAGAGAGCCAATTGTCAACCTTTTTCTTCTTCTGTTATTTTCTTCTCTCTTCACGGTGGGAAGCTGGATTCATAAATATTAGCCGGTTGATAGGTTAGCAAAGTAGCAATCCATAAATCCACGTGATTACTAGCCAGCCGTACTTTACAGAGCATGTGTGCAACTTGAAATGTACTTGATCAACCATAATTCCAAATCTTTTCCTCTATCATACTCTAGGACATACTGTGGGATTTCATCTATTTGCACACGCACACCAACGAAACATGGTAGCAGACAACTCTCTGTCCTCCATTCTACACAATAATCACATTGATATAGTACGAGGTCTTATCAAGCCAACGATCGTTTCTTATCGAATGCCATTTTACAAAATGAAAGAATTCTTACCTTCCTCATCTTTTATATAATTTCGGAAATATGAATATCCAGTGGCAACAACATCAAGTTCTTCAAGGGTGAAGTTGTACCTCTTCTCCAGAGCTAAATACAATACCTACAAGATAAACGTCAGCAGCAATAGAACAAAAGAAGTTTTCAATTGGTGACCTTGAGAGTTCAGAAGTGAGACCATAATCTCATTGAGCATTATGTCATCACTATCCTCTATTAACCGATAATGATTTCACCTAATTGATAACCTCATAAGTGAACTTTTAGCAACTTTGACAGATGCTAGGCACACAATTAAGTTTTTATTATACATTCCAAAGTTTCATTTTTTATGTTTGATCCATCTCAGATGGTGGAAAAAGAAAGAGAACTCAAAGATATCTTAGAGTTCTCATAGAGATTTGATATTATATATAACTATAAGATATAAATAATAACATACATACAATGCTAACAGTTATAAGTATTTAAATTCAACTAATTTATAATCTATGCTGAAGAGTATCTTGAACCAATTTATAATCTATATATTTAAATTGGTTTTGTTGCATGCTAAGGATAAAATGAAGAAATCCTTTCCAATATTAAAATAGGTTTGACTTCTTTAAAAATTTCCATAACTTAAAAAAGTAGATAGACTCTTATATTAGGTTAGTTAATTAAAGTTTTATAGATAATTTCTTAAAACGTAACTTATATTTGTATTATATGATCAAACTATCTTCCAATATTTAGATATTATATTATGAGCCGTATAAACATGAGTTACAAATCATATAGCTTATATGCATAGCTCCAATTTGAAGTGACATTCAATAGATCCCACTACTTAAAATCTATATGTATAAAAAAGAGAAATAAATAATTAGGGTATTTATAGATTTTTAAATCAATCTAATGCTTTTAACCATTTTATTTTAATTTTCAAAATAATTAAATAAAAATTATTTTTAATATATTTTTAAAACAATGCATTTTTAAAAATCTAAAAGTAGGTCCTATTGATGCCTGAAAAAATATAAAAAATTATGAACTTTCACCCAAACAATATAAAAATTATGAACTTTCACCCAAACAATATAAAAATTATGAACTTCATTTTCCTGCACTCTCCTAAATTATGGACCCCTAATATGTAGGATTCGTTAAAAAAGGTTCAAATTTGAGGTGTAGCTCATATAAGATATGACTAACCTTTTTCTAAAATTATTGATTTGACTCATTAAAATTTTTATGACTAAATAAATTTGCGTACAATGATTGATTATGACATTTAAATAGGATTATAAAAGGAAATAAGTCGTCAATTATGCCTATTTAGTCTTTCCATAACCGTTACAAGGCAGACAATTTTTTATGATTTTTTATCAATTTTAGCCATACAAATAATAAATCACTCATCACATCCTGCAATATTTAAAACACCTTGGCAATATCTCAAAAGAATGTACTGAGAGAAATCTCCTTGATATCTCGCGGATATATCATGGGGTTGTAAACCATGATACACTATATTATGGAATAAATATAGAAACTCCCCATGTAATACGTGAAGTTTATACCTTCTCTGAACCTCGAGACATTAGATTTTTTAGTGTATGGAAAAAAGCCTCTGTTAAGTCATCATAATACACTACATCCGCAGCAAAGATGAATGTTGCTCTCTCAGCTTCTTGGATTTCGGGTGACTTCCAAAAAACCTACATAATTCATGGTTAAATTGACTGAGGAGGGGGAGAAGGAGATTAAATATGATTTCCATTATTATTAATCAGTAAATCAATACAAATTGGGAACGAGTACCTTTCCATATTAAAGGAGTTTGATCCGACCAAAGGGGGTGGCCATGACTTAATCCAATCAAGCTCTCTCACATTAATAGAAGTTCCACTACATCCAAATACCTCAGAGTTGAGTTCTACGTTGGCCAGACAGTTGTCCAGGACTTCCTTTCCACAATCTACAGAACAGTTTAAAAAATGTCAATAATGAACTTCAAACACATCATAAACTGTATATATGAAGAGAAGTACCGGTTATGTAAACAGTCTTAGCTACTTGAGAGAGTAGTATTCCCACCAATCCTGGTCAAATAAGAAGGATGATGGCATCTTGCATTTTAGTGCAGGAAAAAGAGATTCTTTGCAAACAAACCACCTCACCAGTTCCAGCTCCAAGTTCCAAGGCAATTACATTTTGAAATTCTTGAGAAGTGTATATTGTATGCAAGACAAAATCAGACAAAACTAATGCTGCTTTCCAAACCTGAAAGTCAAGAGATACACCTTTTTTCTCTTAGAAGAACAGTAGTACTGAAGGACTTAACACCCCCACTTCTCCAAAAAATAAAAATAAAAAGCAGCAAATTGCAGGATTTTTATTTCAAATGAAATTAAAATATTTCGTGAGGAAGCTGGTAACAAGAAATTTAAAACCACACATCACCTGCAATCCGACACTAGGAATCGAGGATGTGATTTTATGTTGTATGGTAACTCCAATATTGGATGTTTCTACAGCAGGAAGAATGCAGAAAAAGTTTAGATCTACCAATAATAGCGAGCTTCCAATAATAAGCCTTATTAGAAGTATAAAACTACAACCCTACTACGGCAAACACTATAAACAAAAGATCAAAGTTTTTTTCACCATTACACTAGCATTTCCGAGGAAATTTTTTTTTTGTGAAACATAGATAAGAAAAATATAAAATATATAATATCTAGTTGAAACATCTCTCCTGTATGCTTACACTAAATAATTATAGATTTATAGTCATCCAACACTGACACCTGACCAAAAAATTATCAACAATGCCAACATTTATGTCCTTTTCAAGAAGTGTAGAAGGTAGCAATACAACTTACTAGACCATCGGGTGACAATAAGATCACCATCTGCATCTATTCTCGGAATTTGATGAGAGCAAATAATCTCATCAATGGAGCTAATTGCAACGTTGTCTTTCCCTACAAGATGAAACAATAATAAACTACAACAATCCCCTTATAAAAATTTAAACAAGTAGTAATAGTGTGTTAAAATAGTAGATGATGACCATATAATCTAACAATCATCTTTCTCTCGACCTCATTTTGACAACACCGTTTGGTTAGCATGAAAGAAATGGAAAATCTATGACATCTATATATAGTAATTTATGGCAAAAGCACTCATCTTTCACTAAAAAGTTATTTATTTTTAATGTATTTAACAGTAATATGCAAGTAAGACCTCCACCAAGTGTTCCCCATTAAAAATTTCATCTGAGCATTATTTCTTATAAGAAAATACAAGAAAAGAGAGAACTTTTGTTGTGAACAAATTTTACATCTTATATTTATATCATAACTAACTCTTTGTAAGATATAACTAAAAAAATTTCACATATTTAACATTTTTTTCATGTCAACCAACCGTACTCTAAAGCTAATATTTTCAAACTTGGTACCAACAAGTCAATCATCAAGCTAGGGCAGAAAATCTTTACAGTTACACTCAACAACTAATAGAAAAAGGGGGAAAGGAATCCATGTATAAGAGCAGAGAGAGAGCAGAGAGAAAGCAGAGGAGTATCAACCAGGTGTAGGGCGCCGGAAAGTGAACCGGGATACATAGAGACTGGGATGGCGGGGCGGGCATCCGAGGTGCACCTCGCTCATAACCTCGCCCGCGGCAGTTCCACCGTCGGAGTGGGTCGTGATAGCTGCTCCGGCTGCGGCAGCCGTCGCCGCATGGTTCTTCGGCCCTGGCACTTCCTCCATCTACGCAGAGGCGCGTACAGCATTGTCAGTATTTATACTGCTCTGAAATTGTCAAATTGTCAAGTGCTGCATGTTTTCAACCATTACTCACGACTCTAAACAGGGCAACATGCTGGTCTATTAAAATAGATTTAATCTACTTCTTTTTTTTTAATTTTTTCATTTTATCAGAAGAAGAATTAAAGTTTGGGCTCTAATGACTAAGCAAAATACAATAAAAAATAAATTAAATTAAATTAAAAAAAATTATATGAACTATCCCTTATATAACTTGGGTAGAGAGGAATGTCCAAATGACTAAGTCTAAATCATGTCCGATCGAATTTGATCGAATAATAACAAATTAAACATGAATATTTTTTTGTTTAATCGAACGACTCATCGAGTGTCTGATATTTTATATTAATAATATAATATCTTTAATATTTGTGAGGCTAATATTATATTATATGAAATTTTCAAATCAGGATATACATTAAAGTTAATTAAATATATACATAAAATTAATATTTAATATCTAAAATTACTTAAAATTACTTACAAAGAAAAAAGTCATCCTCATATTTAGAATTTCAAAACAATACATTCACATCAAGAATTATAGCAAACCATTTATTATATAGTTAAAATGCTCTCTTTTAATATCATAATTTACTAAATTTTTAAAATTTATCTCCTATACATTTTTAAATCAAACAAAAGATAACAGATGTATAGAAGCTTTAAAGTAATCTTTGATATTAAAATGTATTCTAATATTATACATACTTCAAAGACCAAATATTCTAGTAGTTGATTCTTTATCTAATATAGCTCACCTGCATGAAAAAATGTATAAAAGAGGTAATTAATTATATAAATATTTTATAAATATTAGTAGAGTATAAACTAAATATAACATTCTCACATGCTCATTATAGGCATTAAGATGTTAGAATACTATCTTCATTAACACTATCATCAATATCTTCTCATTTTTTAATATTCATTTTTCTAAACAAATTTAATAATAAACTTTGTTATTTCTCTACAAGTAAAAAATATAGTAGTAAAGGAAGAACATATGTTAAAAAATATATCAAAAATATAAAATGCATAGATATAAAAGATGAATTACCTTCATATTTACTCCTCAACTAATTTTGGACACATATCAAAACTTCAAGTATTTTTTAACTCAAATTATTCTTAGTTGAGTCAATTATTTATTCTTTAATACTAAATGCTGATTTGGAGGTGATATTCGACATAGGAATAACTAAAACATCTTAGAGCAAATTTTCCTAAAATAGGATATTTTATTATGTTCAATCTCTACCATGATAATATGTCAAATTACTCTTCTACTCCACCCACAAAAGGAATAGTTGGTTCATTTAAATAATTCTCCAAATTAGTTCGTGTTTGTTTATTTGATGAATATTTTATAATCAACCTGTTTACTCCTTTCAATCTCATACTTAGGCATCCAATAAAATGAACAATTAATAGATTTTCAATTCCAATAAAGGGCTTGTTTGACAAACATTTACCATAGATTTCACATCAATCTTACATTTTGAATTTTCCCATTCTAATATAATAGTTCTTCATTTAAATATATATTTTTAAAAAAAGTGATTTTAATTTTTATGCTAATTGAGATTAAAGAAACTAAGAAAAATAAAAGAGATAACGATTATATAAATGAGATATTAGTTGTTTGTGAGAAAAAATAATATTTATAATGAAAAAATAGTTAGATAATAAAATAAATTTGAGATGAAAATAATTTCTTATATTGATCGAATGTTGACCATATACAATTGTGACCGAATTGATCAAAGAATTTTAGCCATGAACGAGTGACTTTTGCCCGAAGTTAAGTGCTCAGACATAGATAGTGGATTGTCTGATGTCCGACCAACTAATACCCACCCCTAAACTTACTTGAGTTATATATTTAATTTGAACTTTATTTAGTAGGTTTAACAAAATAATATTTATGTATATTAAAAGCATGGTGCATAAGTACATTGCTGATAAAATTTTATCTTTTTTCTTAATATCATTATCACCTATTTTTTAATTTTTAAAAGATGAATAAGTTAATAGATTTTTTAAATTGATTTTTATTATAATTATTTTAATAATTAAGGTGAAATGGTTAAAAACATTAGATTGTGTTGAAATTTTATAATTATCCATATTATTTATTATTTATTTATCTATTTAATTTTTGAATTGTGGGACTCACCAAATTATTTAAAATAAAAAGTGTAGTTTATATAAATTGTACGAGGTATAACTCATCTATATAGAGCTCAATGAATTATAGTATACAATTAAAATTACAATTATTTAAAAATATTATATAAATGTTATAATCTATCTCATTATTTAGTCTGGGTTTTTATATAAACATAGAGTTTATTTATAATATAGATTGTGCATGGTTTGTAGTATAAATCGGCATAGCATGACATCTTCTATGTCTATATATATGCATATTCTTTTATATATGCATTCTAATTGAATAACGAGATAGATTATTAAATATATATATTTTATTTTATTTTGATTGATTAAATCTTTTTATGAGAGTATGACTTTTCACTCCCCTTTTATTAGTATTAACCATTTAACTTGCACAATGGACAAGATTTATAAAAGTTTTTTTAAAAAGATGGATATTACAAATTAACATTTTTTTGTTAGATGGGCTGGGTTGCAATAAGTTTTTTTAAAAAAGTGGATATTACAAATTGGCATTTTTTGTTTATTTAAAAGAAAATTTAAATGTGTTATGAAATGAAGTTAATCGTAGTGAATATAAATCATGCAAAATATCATAAATTGTAATGAAATACAATTCTCCCACAATAAGAGTTACATTTAGAAATCAAATAATAGTGTATTGGAGTAAAAATGTTGTAATAATTAGAAGGTTCAGCTTTGATGTTGTGCATTAGATGGGGATGGTCATGCCTTGTAGGATGTAATCTGTAACACTAGGATTTAGGTTCACTTAAGAACCGAATTAGAAATGTTACAATTGAGTTGAGTCATATTTAAAGTTGTCGGTCGGTATCACTTAATCAATAAAATAAATTGAAACAATCTTCTTTGTCTTATGAGAATGAAAGTTTAACACCCCGATTTTGGTACACCTAAGAGCCAGATCAGAAATGTTACGATCGAGTCAAGTCATGTTTAATATTGTTCATCACTAAGACTCGATAGATATATTTCTGATCCAATTCTTAGGTGAACCGAAATTGGGGTGTTACAAATTGGTATCAGAGCCATGTCTTGGTCTATTGAGATGAAAGACTTTGATTTGAGCCAAGTGTGTGGAGCTATCCTTAGCCAAGCTGACAGGTATTTTTTGGTTTCTCTCTTACGATTTCAGATAGTGTGATCAGTAAGACCTGAGCAGTGCAGGCTTAGGTGTTTGGAGATGGATAATAAGATCATGGTTTAGTAGACACTAGTAGGGATCTCACTGAATGTCGTGATAAGCTCAGAGACTGGGATGATGTAAGAGTGTCCTTTTATCGTAAGAGAAATTTGGATGATGTAAGAGTGTCCACATGCTTAGTTGGCTAAGGTTGAGTTGGATGGTGACCGGGAATACATAGAATTTTGGTGACCACACTGGAGCACTTTCTCGTCTTTTGCATGTCACCATATCAGTCCTTCCTTGGGACATGGTGTACATTGTGAGATAGAGTTATAAGAGATAATACAGGTAGGGAGCTTGGAGTATGGAGATACTCACGTAGTTATGTGACAAATGAGCACAGACCTTTGAGTGGCTTATACAGATCCATTAAGGATAGTTTGAGGCCTACCTTGGAGAACTTGGACCTTCAGACAAATCATTGCGGATGAAGGATGTGATTATGACAATGGAGCCACTGAGGTACTTGGAGCAGACATGAGAGTTTGGATAGATGACTTGGGATGGACTATTTAGAGGATATACCAGTGGATGAGGATGAGTAGTGAGGTAGATCTACAGTCCCATGGAGACTTCACCGCCTTCCCTCTTCCACTAGTGTATGTATGCTCAAACAATGTTGTTGGTTACTTTACACCAAACAAAGGCATGAAGACACCGAGGATAAGCGAGACTACCTTTGACCACAGATTTAGATTATTGATTGGATTTCACTCGATCTGCGAAGGCAAGATCGGTGATTGTTATTAAGAATCAAACAGTGCTTATGGGAATAGCCACACCAAATTTTAGGAGATACGTTTAGGCTCAGCATTGGTTTGTCATTGTCCGTACCCTCTAGATAAGACACACAACGTTGGAAAACCTGACCAAAATTGTTAGTAGGTACTTCTGAGGACACCATTGTGGGCTCAACATTATTTTTCCATCGTGCATGTCACCACTATGATCTAGACCCCCACCGGATCAGACAAGCATAGTTACATAACTTGAGCCAAGTTGATATTAGCTACCTCTCTAGAGATAGACATATGGAGATAAACACACCAGAGATAATATTGAGTTTACAATGTACATGATCAGGATCAGACTTCAGCACCTAGATAGTACAACTGCCATCCGAGTAGCACACGCACAGTCTGAGTTGCATAACCACTGTTCGAGTAGCACAACCACCGTTCGAGTTGCACAACCACCATCATGCACTACCACTGACCGAATAACACTAACTCCATCTGTGTTACACAATCACTGACTGTAATGCACTACCACTGACAGAATGTATACTACTACCGTTTGTGATGTACAACCACTGTCCGAGTGGAGCAGTTATTGTGGATGTAAGAGCTAAGTAGTTACCTCACCCTACCGGAGAACAACTACTTGAGGATGTTCCCAGCATTGTATAGAAACCACATATCATAATTTCGGTGTAGAGTTGGATCAGAGATTGAGGACAAGATATTGTTATGTTAACATTATCCGGGCATAGGAAAGTTAGGTGCACTAGAATTATTTGGATGTGATGGCACATGATTGACTTCACCAGCCACCTTGCATACCATTGCCTTGACCTGACATCCTTAGGTCAGATGTGTATTGCAAGATAGTCTTAGTGATTGTCTTGTGGGGATCATCAGACAGTGTTAGTAAGTCTTATAGGGTTGTATATAGATAGAGTACGAGAATAGGACAGTATGATATCCAGATAGGATGACCATAGTAGTCAGATTATTCAGTAAGAGTAATAGCATACATGTGACCAACAACCAGGGTTTCACAAATCAGATGGTTAGCAAATGATCAGATACACAATTTAACTTATTTAGAGATTGGCCTATCGAGAGAGATATATTTGACTCGTATTAGAATTTTGGCATAGATGATGGGTTTAGTGAGGGAGCATCTATTAGGGAGACAATGTTTTCTTTGTGCTTCACCAGCATGATTAGGCCCTTACTTTGAGACATAAGATTGAGCTTTTGCCCTGAGTATAGGAGGTACCTTTGTGGTACTATTTAGGATTTATAGTGCAAGTAGCCAATGATTGACCTATCCAGAGGAGACAACTTTACCTAAGCTTGGGAGCGATGCAGACAAGGACTTTAGTAATACTGGTTCATGTTGACTAGATAAAGGGACATCGGTGTATGCTCATCTTGGCTTATGGCTTTGCTTGAGAGTCTACCACAACTATAGTAGTCATATGAGTCAAGATTAATGTTATAAATCAGTACAGGATGGCAGGTCACACACCACTAAAGAGCGGATGAGACATGTGTTAAATCTCATTATGAGTCCTTGTATACTCGAGGAGAGATAGTGGTTCTTTGGGTCATTTGAACCCCATTTGATCGCTACTTAGGAGTCATTTCTTAGACTCGTCATTGATTAGCTGTTCCATAGGCTAGCCAGCTATGGCGGAGTCTAATCATGATGATCTTAGAGACATGCCTATGGACCTACCTATATGTTTGAGCCACCCAGAATCTTATACGAGTTTTTATTTCCAGAATGACTTGTACGATTACCTTTACACCACCACAAATAGAGTGATGTACATACCTAGTAAGATTTTCTCATATTAGTATACTCTTCCAGCAAACCAGACCATGTGTGGATGAGACACATACTAGTTAGAGTCCTAGAGAAGTGAGACCAATTTTTCACGAGAGATCTAGTCTCTTTCCATGTGACCAGATATGTCAGACAGAGCCAAGCTTTCACCTGAGTATTTTCACATTCATCTTTCTAAATATACTAGTTCTACCATCAATTTACTAAATGGTTGAGATGAGCTAACATTGACTAGCGCACATGTCACAGACCAGATGCAGATCCGTCCCATGCAGAATATGTTCTCATACTCCTTGAGGCACGTTGTACATGTACAAGTGTTCTCACCATTATTCCATCATCAAGAGTCCCTTCAACAGTAGTTAGTGGTTGTATAGATAGTTATGAGAGTCGTTATAGCAGCTGTCCTTGTTCCATTATGTAACAGAGTGAGATATTTGATTTAGGACCAAGTTAGATAGGACCTAGTGCAGTCTTGTTCCTCTTATAGGGACACCTGAGTGTTTGACCTAGACTGGCGACAGTGAGCTATATAGCTCCTTAGCATATCCTTTATTTGGTACTAGAGTCCACTATATACTAGTAGGACTCATAGGACACTCGAGTGTAGCCGTAGGACATATAGTAGAGTGCCCTGAGGGTACACAAAGTTGACCTGTCACATTGATGAGGATCAGGGAGACATGGGTAGATGTTAGGCCGCATACCTCACATCGAGATAGTTTTTCTACTGTAGCTCAGACTAGTACCTTTCAGTACTTTATAGTACATGCTTGACCACCTAGTAGACCCTTAGGGGCAAGCTTAGGTTATTCCCACCAAGGTCATTGCATTTTAGTCTCCATAGTTGCACTAACCTTAGGAGCTAGTCCAGCGAGACGATTCTAGCATGTATGGTCAATCCAGCCATATGATTATAGTTTGCATGGTCACTCTAGTTAGATGATTCCAACTTATATGACATGTTTAGCCAGATGACTCGACCATGTGTGGTCCTGTCCACTAAGATTAGTAAGGAGCTAGCGATCTTCATCAGTGTTTAGTATTCCAACTTCATGTTGGTCTGTTTGGGCGGTGTGCAGCTAGCTTTCAAGGGAGAGCTACCACTTTGCCACCGAGAGAACATCTGCAGTTGATTCCTCTAATCACAGTTGATGTGAAAAATTTTGAGGACGAAATTTTTATAAGGAGGAGAGGTTGTAACCCCATTTTTGGGTTAGGGTTTTACTGGATTTCAGTTTGTCCAGTTTGGGCAGTTTCGAATTGATTCGATCAAACTCGAGCCAAAACAATTTCATAAATATGAGTATGAGGCCTAGATGGCCATATGAGCATGTTGTTGAGGTTGAGTATAGCCAACATGCATATAATAGTTTCAGTTATCATACAATAGAGCATGAGTTATCAGTGTATATGCGAGGTATACATATGATTTTTTATGAGTTAGTCAGGATTTTAGACCTAGATCTAGGCCGATGCAGTGTTTAGTATCCGTTTGGGATTTTCTAGGTATTTTATTTACATGCATCATAGGAATTTTGGATCAATGGATATTGCCCTTGTGGGCCTAGCTTGATCGAGTTCAGGGTTTGAGGCCCATTTAGCCTTTTTGCCTCGATTCCCGCCTATAGAGTCACTTTTAGGACTCAAGTCAGTTTTGACTTTGGACAGCCTCAATCTGAGCTTTCCGTTTATATGTATATTGTAGATACCCATAGGTGGGTGTTTGAATAATTTCAATATCATCCAAGTATACACGGTTGAAACAAGTAATATAATGATAAATTCGAGTATCGTTCCCACAGATAGATGAATTTCCTTAAATTAATTAAAGAAAAAATTAAGAGCAAAAAAAAATAATTGACTTAACAAAATCTGAATAATAACTTTAAATAAAAGGAGAAGTTAAAATGATAAAACTCGTTCTAGAGTCGAATTTCCCTTAACATCAATTTAATCTTCATCAAATCTTCCTCGTATCTTTTATTCCCTCGGATTGTCGATCTAGGATAATTATATAACATGGTGGCTCCAGCTCCTTCATGCTTCTATTATTTTGCCTCAATTTCTACCTCCTGGTGATAATTGATTAATCAACAAAATAACACATTAAAATTTGCCTTGCAATCGCATACAGTGTTGTGTATCTCCCGACCATAACGACAAACAAGTCAAAAGACTCGTCGTATGATGAATTATCAATGACTAATCTAATTAATTTCTCCCAAAATCTAATTAAACCTCATGATCTAAGATATTGGCGATCAATTTATTCTTAGTATTTAGAACATGATAATTCAAATAATCTGATTGAATAAAAGAGTAAGAGGTTGAAATGAATTCAATTAAATCATGTTAAGTTCCATTCTTTTCTAGAACAAAATAAAATATTACTCCATAATAAAAGTATTGAAAATAATATAAAGAAGAAGCTTCTTTTTATTATGAAAAGTAAAAATTTATAAAAACTAAAACCACTTCTTTCACTACACTCTGAAGCCAAGAATTTCATATGTGATCTCTCAAATAACAAATGGCCACCCTTTTATATAGAAGTGGAGATACAAGAATTCGAAGAGGGTGTTCACAAATCGACGTAGTTTAATTAATTATGATGTCCCTTCAAGTTTTCAACTCCTCGACTCCATTGAACACCATAAATTGTAGCTATTGGGTGGGGCCAAGTGTCATAACCATTCAATTCCAAAGTTTAATTTATTCATCTTTTTCTGCATTGAAATACCAAAATTAAGCATATCTAATAAAATATTAATTAACTAAAAAAAGTAAAATATCACTTAATTAATAATGTGTATACCCGAGAAGTACAAAATTACGTTAAAAAAGTGGGTAAATATTGTATACTTTAAACACTTAACAGTGGGCCCCACTAGGCTACGAATTGTCGATGTTTGGATTGTGCCACATGGCATGATCTAGGCCATCCACTCAGTGTTAAATTCATGGATTGATTCCGAGCTGTTTTTACTCCCATTTTCTGAGTTACACCCCTACACCGCTGCCACTTTGGCTTGCCGCCGGCGAGTCTCCGCCTCGCCCTTGGCCACCAGATTTGGTACGACTGTGACCACCTCGCGACTGACTATCAGTTCATACCCACAATTGTCACAGGAGCCGTCGCAGTCAATACTGGTGATGCTATTTACAGAGTCATTTTTGCTGCCACCGCCACCCATTCAGACCATTTTCCAACTCCGGCAAGTGTCATCTGGTGAAGCCGACCACCTAGACCGCTTCCCCTTGCCGAGATCTAAAGTTTGGGACCAACATCGACCTCCATTGTGGTCGCGATCGCAGTCGGTGACGTGCACTTGCACGAAGGCGTTTTTGGTCGTCCAGCCAGCCACTGGCCAGACACTATCGATCGTCAACCTAGATTGGTTCATCTCATCGAGGTCGACATTTTGAGACCACCCATGACGACCACCGCGGCCGCAATTGCTGCCGCCAACGTCACTGCACTCGATGGCGATCCACCCCTTGCTTGTTGTTTTCTAGCCAACCAGTGGGTGGAATTCGCCAGTCGTCACCACCACCACCTTCACCTTAATGCCACCTTCCGATCCCGATCGGCGACTCTAGTCTCCTGGGCAAGGGCCACCCCATCTAGGCCGTTTGCCAGGTTTGCGGCCCACTTGCTAGCGACTGCGTCAGCATGTTCACAACCGCGTCCGCCTGCTCGCTACGACATCCACCTTCCTATGACTACATTCGCTTGGCCATGTTTGAGTCTGTCAGTCCAAGCCCAAGTCATGCCTAGTTTATGTCTGCCCAGTCAACCCAACCCAGTGTTCAGTTAACCTAGAGTGAGTTGGTTAAACTTGTATTTGGTTTGGTTGAACTCGGTTTGGTTCGATTCAGCTTATTTTCAGATTGTTTTCGTCTGTTCTTGCACCGTTTTCGGTAAGTCGAGAACTTCTATATTAGTTTAAAAGCATATTCACATGATTTAGCATGATTGGATGTTATAAATATTTTCCTTATTTATTGTTTTATTTAATTACTTAATTATTTATTCATTCATTCATTATTTATTTATTTTTATTTATATGTTTATTGTATATGATGTATGTTTACATTATTATTTATTATTCTTAATAATATATTTACTTATTAATGTTAGTTTTTTTATATTTACTAAATTGCATATATTTATTTATTTATTTACTTGTTCGTTCGTGTGTATGTTATTATTTAATTGTATTTAATTATGTATTTTGTAATGATAACTATGATATTATTATTCTTAATGTTTAATAAAAATAAATAAATAAATACATATTTATTTACTTATAAAATGATTATGTATTTATTTATTTATTTGTTTATATGATTACTAATATGGGCATATTTAATATTTACTCGTGTTTAGCCATTGACGTATATAGTATACGATATTATTCTCTTATGATTAGAATATTGATTGTTTTTATATATTTATTATCTATCTATTTATTCAGGATTGTATGTATTTATTTATTTATTACTTGTTTTTAGTTATTCTCTTTATTATGTCTCGATTTACGGGTCGCTTGTTTAGCGGTATGTTTATTTAGTATAGTCTTTTTATTAGGACGTATTGATGATATGAGCACACACCACGGGCATGCATCATATAGGGATGTTAATATTTTACTTAGTAGTGGGTTCCAATGTAGGTTTCGGAGTCTGAGCTCACCGTAGATGTGCAGATATGCTTGAAGCTTGGACCACAGGTCCGTAGGACTCTCTCTGTCTTTGCTTGACTCCTTGTGTATAAAGTTTGATTGTGTTTTACACGTACGATGCCATCGGCGGAGTTTTATCTAATCCCTTTGATGTCAGGCCATTTAGCTATATTTTCTACGCATGTTTAATAAAACTACATGGATGAGATCCATTGTTGGTTTTCAAACTTAAACTCCAGAAATTTATGATATATGCCTCTTTCCTAAGCCTATTATATAAATATGTGCATTTTTATGGATTTCACAAATAAGAGAGTGAGTGGTATGGAGATATGTATGAAACACTAACACTTCAAACCATGAGGTAGTGCAGTGCATGATGGTATTGTGTAATGCAACGCCTTTCGAGAATATGTGGCACTAACTTAACTGTTCCTTTTGCCACTCGAGTACCGTGGTAGGTGATATGGAAGGTGTGAGGGTGTAAGCGCTGTATGTATGTATAAATATGATTATGAGCTGTGCATGCGAGCTAACAATTTCTTAAGTATGTTTGCTTACCACTCAGTGTGAGGCTATCTTGAAGTTTCATAAGTTTTCATGCGTAATGGAATACCTGTTTGCCAGATCGTATTAGTTATTTTTCAGACTAGTAACATTTATTATTGACGGTTTTCATATAATATATGTAGGTCATGCAAATTGTGAGTCAACTTTGGTGGGAGGACAGATAAACACTACACACACTTTAGCTCAACACAGTATTTACTTTCTTGCATTTATTTATATTTGAAGTGTTTTGATGCCTATTTGACAATATCTTCCATTCTAATGACACCAAGAGGGTTATTTTGATCTATTTTATCAATCGAGTCTTATTGACCAATAATATTAAACATGACTGGACTCGATTGTCACATTTTTTATCAGGTTCTTAGGTGAACCGAAATCAGGGTGTTACATGAAGACACCGTTAAATACACGTCAAAACACATCGAACATAAATAAAAGTAAGAAAATAAATAATTGTGCTGAGCTCTAGTGTGGGTAGTGTTTATCTATCCTCCCACCAAAGTCGACTCAAGATTGCAAAACCTACATATATTATATAAAAAATGTTAGTAACGAATGTTACTGGTCTAAAAAATAACTAATACAAACTAGCAAATGGGTATTCCATTACCCACGAAAACTTATGAAACTTCAAGATTCCCTCACACTGGTCGGTAAGCAAACATACTTAAACAAGTGCTGGTTTCATGCACGGCTCATAATTATATTCATACATACAACGCTTACGCCCTCACATCTTCCATATCACCCACCACAGTACTCGAGTGGCAAAAGGAACAGTTAAGTTAGTGCAACAAATTCCAGAAATGTGCTACATTACGCAGTACCCTCACACACAGCACTACCTCAGGGTTTGAAGGAGTGCTAATGCAGTCCATACATATTTTCGTACCACTCATTCTCTTATCCATAAAATGTGCGTACTTATATAATAGGCTTAAGGAAGAGGCTTGTATCATACATTTCTAGAGCTTCAGTTGAAAAACCAACAAATGATCTCATCCTTGTAATTTTATTAAACATGCATAGAAAATATAGCTAAATGACCCGACATTGGAGGGATGCAATAATACGATGCCGATGTTGTCCTACATATAAAACACAATTAAACTTGACACGCAAAAGCGGAGAGGGAGAGTCCTACGGATATGTGGTACAAGCTCCAACTACATTGATACATCTACGACGAGCTCAGACTCTGTAACCTACATCGATACCCATAGTTAAGTAAAATACTAAATCTCTATATGATTCATGCTTGTGGTGTGTGCTTTCATATCATCAATACATCTTAATAAAGAAAATAGTGCTAACAAGCCTACAACTAAACACTTGGCACATAAATCAAGACATAATAATAATAAATAACAAATAAATACACTCATAGATAATTAGGCAACTAATAAATACATGAACATAAATAATACTCGAATCAGAAAATAATAATATGATTATACTACATAAATACATGACTAAACACGAGTAAATATCGTATATACTCGTGTTAGTGAACATATAAATAATTGAATAAACAACCAAATAATTAATTAAGTAAATCATAGATAAATAAATAAATAAATGACTAATATTAATTAATAATGAAAATAATAATATAAATATCAAATATACGAGCATACGACTAAATATGTATAAATAATAATACAAGTAAGAAAATAATTAATAAACAATCAATTAATTAAATAAAATAAGATAAACATGAACAAAATAATATCTATGAATAAATACATCATCAGTAACAATAATTAGTCACATAATCATTCATCATAGTAAAAAATATATAAATAAATTGCCGGGTTGGGTTGGCTAGGCAGGTCTGGACTGATGGACATGGACATGAGCTTGGACTGGTAGACTCAAACACGACTAGGTGGACGCGAACGCGGGCAGGCAGACGTGAACAAGGGCAAACAGGCTGGGCGGGGCGGCCATTGCCGTAGCTGGAACACGCCAATTAAGGTGCAGTGAGTGTTGCCGTCGGTCAGGATCAATGACCCATGCGACGAGTAGCATGTTGGTGGTTGTGGTTAGTGGAGTCCAGCAGTTGGTTGGCCGGAAAATGGCCGGGAAGTAGTGGTATCACTGTCGGGTGCGGCGACGGTGCTGGCTGTGATCGAGGCCTTGGTAGAGCTCGTGGGTGGTCTCAAAATGTTGGCCTAGACCAGATAAACCTATATGGGCTGATGGTTTATGGTGTCCGGCCGGTGGATGGCTGAAAAAATGCCAAAAACAACCAAAAATGCCGCCATGCAAGGGCGAGTAGCCAACGGCGATCGCGGCCACGACAAAGGTTGGTGTTGGCCCAAAACTGTAGATCTCAGCGAAGGGAAGCTGTCAGGGTGGTCGGCTTCACTAGAGGACACTCTCTGGCGTCGGCAAATGGCCTGAACGGGTGGTGGCGGCAGCAAAAACTGAAACCAAAAATGTCGTCGCCAGTGGCGATCGTGGGTACAGACTGATAGCCAACTGCAAGGTGGTCATGGTCATGCTGATATGGTGGGTGGGGGTGAGGTGGAAAGTCACCGGTGGCGAGCCGAAGTGGTGGCAGCACTAAAGGGTGTAAATTCTCGAATTGTGAAAATTCTTTGGAAATATAACTTGGTGAAGCCAGGGTTGACGTGGACGGCTAAGATCTTGCCACATGGCATGATCTAAATGTTCGACAACTCGTGATCTAGTAGGATCTACCTATGGGTATATGAAATATACATATGGATGGAAAGCACGGATGCTAAAAGTGACTCTATAGGTGGGAATTGATGCAAGAAGGTTAAATGGGCCTCGATTCCTGAACTCAATCGAGTTGGGCCTAGAAGGGTAGAATCGAGTGATCCAAAATTCTTATCATGCATGCAAATGAAATACCTAGAAAATTCCAAACTAATGCTAAATGCTACAATGGCCTGGATTTAGGCCTAAAATCCTAGCTAACTCATAACAATCATATGTATACCTAATGTATACACAATTAACTCATGCTCTACTATATTATATCTGAAAATACCATATGCATCTCGGGCATACTCAATCTCCATAACATGCTCATATAGCCATCTAGACCTCATACTTATATTCTTCAAATTGTTTTGGCTCAAGCTCGCTCGAATCGACTTGAGACTGGCCCAAACTAGGTAACCTACAAGCAAGTAAAACTCTAACCCAAAATTAGGGTTTTACAACCACTCCTCCTTATAAAAAATCTATCATCAAAATTTCTCACATAATATGTCATTTGGCAAAATATGTCATACAAGCTGGAATCATTTGACTAGATTGACCATACATACTCGAATCATCTTGCTAGACTAGCTCCTAGGGTCACTACAAACTATGGAAACTAAAATGTAATGACCTCAGTAGGAAAAACCTAGGTTCACCCCTAAGGGCCTGCTGTGTGGTCAAGCAAGTACTCTACAGTACTACAAGGTTCTAATCTGGCCTACATCAAGAAAAGCTATCTCGGTGTGAGGTATGCAACCTATCATCTACCCATGTCTCCCTTATCCTCATCAATGTGACAGGTCAACTATGTGTAACCTCAGGGAACTTTGCTCCATGTCCTATGACAATACTAGGGTGTCCTACGAGTCCTGCTAGCATATGGTGGACTCTAGTATAAAATAAAGGTTTATGCTAATGACTTGTATGGCTCACTATCGCTAGTTTAGGTCAAACACTTGATGTCCCTAAAAAAAGTAACTAGACTACTCACCAAGTCTTAGCTATCTCGGTCCCAAGTCAAGTATCTCACTATGTTTCATAATGGAAAAAGGATAGCTGCTATAACTCTACTGTGTGCTATGACTCTTGTAACTATCATACAACCATTAACTGCTACTGAAGAGGGCTCTATAATGAAATGGAGGAGAGAACACCTGTACACATGTACAACGAGTCTCAAAGAGTATGAAAACATACTCTGCATGTAACTGTGGAGTCTTTGTAGCACATCCACTGGTCAATGTCTGGTCATCTCAACCATCTAGAAAATAGATAGTATGATTGATATATCTAGAAGGGTAAGTGTGAAAATACTCGGGTAGAGGCTCGGCTATGCCTGACATCTATGGTCACATGACAAGTGAATGCATCTCTCATGAAAAATTGGTCACTCTCTTCTACAACTCTAACTATAAAGTTTCTCATCCTCACATAGTCTGACATCGGGTGTGCCGGGAGAGTACACTATGCTGAGAAAATACTACTAAGTATGTAATGAGGATCTTCGTTTGACTCATAATGGGATAATAAAACTCTGTATAGGATACTGGGTGGCTCAAACAAATGGGTAGGTCTATGGACATGTCTCTAAGATCATCATGATTAGACTCCGCCATAGGTGGCCAGCCTATGGAACATCTAATTATTGACGAGTCTAAGAGATGGCTCCTAAGTAGCTCTAGTTCAAATAACTAATAGTAAACATGTGTTTCTCGATACCGTACTAGTCACACACTTCTAAACAGATGGGGTTCAACGACCCAAAGAACCACTATCCCTCCTCGAGTCTATGAGGACTCATAGTGAGGTTTGACACGTGTCTCGTCCGTTCTTCAGTAGTGTGTGACCTGCCATCACTTACCAATTTTTAGCACTAATCATGACTCACATGACTACTACCATTATGGTAGACTCTCAAGCATAACTATCAATTAAGATGAGCATACACTGATGTCCCTTTATCTGGTTAACATGATTAAGTCTGACTAAAGTCCCTATTTGCATTGTTCCCAAGCTTGGGTGAAGTTGTCTCCTTCAGATTGGTTTGCTATCGGCTACCTGCACTGTAAGACCTAAATAGTACCACGAAGGTACCTCCTATACTCAAGGTAAAGGCTAAATCCTATGGCTCAAGGTAAGGACCTAATCGTGTTGGTGAAGCGCACAGATAATACTCTCTCTCTGAAGGACTCTCCCTCACTGAACCCATCATCTATGACAAAATTTTAATACGAGTCGAACACCTCTCGCTGGTTGAGGTCACAATGCATGTCTGACCATCTGTTAATCATCGATATGTATACCTTGGATATAACTCATACATCTGCTGTCATGCTTAATGAACAATTTGACTATTATGACCATCTAATCTAGAGGTCACACTACCTTGTTCTCAGACTCTGTCCATATTCATCCCTAAAAGACTCACTAACACTGTCTAATGATCCTCATAAGATTGTCACTAACACTATCTTGCAATACACATCTGACCCAAGGAAGTCAGGGCAAGGCGATGGTATGCAAGATGGTTGGTGAAGTGAATCATGTGCCATCACATCCAAATAATTCTAGTGTGCCTAGCTTTTCTATGCTTGGATGATGTTACCATAGTTATATCTTATCCTCAATCTCTGACCCAACTCTGCTCTCAATGTTGTGACATGCAATCTCTATAAAAAGATAAGAACATCCTCAAGTAGTTGTCCTCTTGTAGGCTGAGGTAACTACTTGACCATTACATCCACAAAAACTGCTCCACTCGGTCGGCGATAGTGTAATATACATATGGTGCTTGTGCATCACGAATGGCAGTAGTGCACATTCCAGTGAGAACCAAGTTGGCATCTACTGAAATCATGATTTTATATTCATCTCATAATTTCTATAAACATAGAAAAATACCAAATGAAATGTCTGTCAGTTTGGCTAAGGACAACTCCATGCACTTAGCTAAAAACAAAAGTCTTCTATCTCAATCGACCAAGACATGGCTCTGATACCAACTTTGTAACACCTCAATTTCGGTGCACTTAAGAACCAAATAAAAAATGTTACGATCGAGTCGAGTCATGTTTAAAGTTGTCGATCGGTACGACCCGATCGGTACGACTCGATTGATAAAATAGATCGAAACAACCTTTTTGGTGTCATGAGAATGGAAGATACCATTAAATACACGTCAAAACACATCGAATATAAATAAAAGTAAAAAGTAAATAACTGCACTGAGGTCAACTGTGCGTAGCATTTATTTGTCTTTCTACCAAAGTTGACTCAAGATTGCAAGACTTACATATATTATATGAATATCTCAAAATGAATGTTATTGGTCAGAAAAATAACTAATACAAACTAGCAAATGGGTATTCCATTACCCACGAAAATTTATGAAACTTTAAGATTGCCTCACACTGGGTGGTAAGCAAATATGATTAAGCAAGTGCTGGCTCGCATGCACGGCTCATAATAATATTCATATATACAACGCTTACGCCCTCACATTTTCCATATCACCCGCCACGGTACTCAAATCTTGGCTAACTCATAAAAACCATATGTATACCTCATGTATGGATTGTTAACTCATATTCTACTGTATCATATCTAAAAATATCATATGCATGTTGGGCATACTCAACCTCCATAACATGCTAATACGGCCATATAGGTATCATGCTTATATTCTTAAGATTGTTCTGGCTCAACCTCGCTCGAATCGACTTAAAACTGGTCAGAACTAGGTAACCTACAAGCAGGTAAAATCCTAACCCAAAATTGGGGTTTTACATAATCATCGTATATTATCCTTAACTTTCTTTTCCTTTGTGATTGAATCTAATTTTAAGGTGCCCGTTTAAATGACATAAAATTAATGTAAATGATATGCAATTATAAAAATAGTTAATTTTTATGACAATAGCTATATTTAATATATTTATGCTCTCACTTAAATACAATCATATTTTATTGTATAGAAAATAATTAATTTAATATTACTTTATGCCGTCTACCCATGTGTTTTTTAACGTGCTAAGATTTTTTATTCACTAAATCTTGACTTGTGGTATAGTGGGTATAAGATTTATGGGCAATACCGCACAAGAACAAGTTGGATAAGGTTGATTTGTGTATTTGGTGAGTGGGGAGATTGTCTTAATAGATAAATATCCATTTTTTTAATCTTAGTAGATAAAAAAAAGAAGAATATTTTTTTTATTCATTGGAGTGTGCATGGGTAGGCCACTCGAAGGTAATCATAATTAATTTGAATGCAAAATGCATTGTAAAAGTACTATTTTTTTAGGGAATATATTGCTTGCACACACTAATTTTAGTAAGATTGACTATTTAAAATTTTATATTATTTATACTTTCAAGCTAACCAAATAGAGCCGGAGAGTGTGAATTATTAATATTCGGATTTACAATAGTTAACATAATAATACTTCATATTCAAAATTGTTCCTTGTTTAATGGCCTATTTCATGTATGTGTCTGCATAGAATGGCCAATATCTTGTTCATGTTTTATCCAGAAATCGTTGCCTTATTTATTGTAGAATATTCTCATAATTGGTAAATAGTAGATTAGATTATTAAAAAGTACCTTTGATGTTTATTATTAGCAAGTTCGTTTTGAGTCGCTTTTTGGAATTGCATAATTTTATCCAGTTTTCATAAAAAATTAAAAAAGTTAGTTTCTATCTTTTGAAGGATAATTTTTTTATCAGTATGATCTTACTTCATTGACAATAATTTGTTGATACCTTTTATTTGCGACTTTCCTTGTTGAAATCTAGATCCATTTTCATTGTAAATACTCTAGATTCATTTCTTTGATTTTCTTTGACTCAGAATACAAACTTCCTGATTATAGGTAATTTGTTTGGTCACTATATTCTATATTCTTGAGCACAACTGTTTTTTTTATAAAAAACAATCTTTCTGCTAGTTTGCCAAAGACAATAAAATTTGCTGTCGATCAATCTGTTGATCCCGTTGCCGATTCATGAAAGTTGGTACAATCTTTAAATGATATAACATTTTATATGGAATTCTGAATTGAGTGATTTTTAAGGTGTTAGAAAGCTCTTGTTGTCCTCTATATTTGTGAAAAGTTCCGTAATAAAACTCAATTTATGTTGATTGTTATATCCTTTGAAAGTGAAGATTTGCACAAATTTCAACTTTAATCAAGATGTAGCTTGCACAGAGGCACTTTGGGGTCAAGTAGACATTTGATTTCTTCTTCAATGCATAATCAAAATCGTTGAACCAACAATTTTTGGTCTAACAACATTTTTCACTGTCAGTATTTGAGCTCCATGTGACCATTTGGCAAGTCGAGTTATTATCAATTGTGTTCAATTATAAAGTTCAATAAGCATAATTGGTAATCCGACTTGCATTCTCAGCTTGTGTGACATCCTGGATCCGGTCGAGAAGGGAACAAGCTCGAGTATTACTCAGTAAATAGTTGTGCATTTTTTTTGTTCGATTTCAATGGTTATTATCATAAAATAGCGTAGGAAAATAATGGTAAAACTTAATAAAGTTTCTAAGATCTTTAAATCATTCTGGTATCTTAGAGAAGAAAATCAGCTTGAAATAGTTCATATCAATAAATGATAGCTTCAATAACAGTATATATAGTTATACAATATATAGAAAAATCAAATACCATGATAACAGAGAACCATAGCGACCACCATCCGAGTAAAGCAAAGCATTCCCACAACAACTCCAACTTCCCAGCAAGACAAAGAAACCTATATATATATATATATATATATATATATATATATATATATATATATATATATTTATATATGTAAAACCTGGGCTGTACGCTCGAGGTTTTTTATTATCAGTTTGGTCATTACTTGAATCGGGTTAATAGGGTTTGGCCCTTCTTGCCGTGGTTTATATATGGTATAGTGTAAGTTGCCCTACCTTAGCCTCATTCAACGTTCGGTACGCCTTTTTGGATGTGGAACACCCATCTTTTTTCATAATTGGTCCGATCAAATCGTATATACTTAGAGGTTAGAACTGTATCCCTTCAATATCTTTTGTGTGCTTGCCATGTGTTTGATGACCTTTCGAACCATCCTAACCCTTTTTGGGACCTGCAGTGCAATTTCTGAGAATGGCCTTTTGGACCGTCCTAACCCCTCTTAGGGTAAAAACCCTAAGTTTTTGAGTTTTGAGATAACCCAACCCATACAAGTTTATGTAACACCCCGATTTTGGTTCACCTGATCGAGTCAAGTCATGTTTAAAGTTATTGATCGGTAAGACTCGATCGATTAAATAGATCGGAACAACCCGCTTGATGTCATGAGAATGAAAGACATTGTTAAATATGCATCAAAACACATCAAATATAAATAAAAGTAAGAATAAAATAACAGCATTGAGCTCAAGTGTGTGTAGTGTTTATCTGTCCTCCTACCAAAATAGACTTAAGATTTCAAGACCTACATATATAATATGGAAAACGCTAGTAACGAGTGTTATTGGTCCAAAAAATAACTAATACAATCTTTTAAATGGGTATTCCATTACCCACGAAAACTTATAAAACTTCAAGATTGCCTCACACTGGGCGGTAAGCAAACATACTTAAGCAAGTGAAGGCTCGCTTGCATGGCTAATGTCAATATTCATACATACAATGCTTACGTCCTCACATCTTCCGTATTTCACCTGCCATGGTACTCGAGTGGCAAAAGGAACAATTAAGTTAGTGCCACAAATTTCTGAAATGTGCTACATTATGCAATACCCTCATACACTATACTACCTCATGGTTTGAAGGAGTATTAGTGCGGTCCATACATATCTCCATACCGCTCACTCCTTTATTTGTGAAATCCATAATAATGCACGTATTTATATAATAGGATTAGGAAAGAAGCTTATATTATATATTTTTGGAGCTTGGTTTTCATCCTTGTAGTTTTATTAAACATGTATAGAAAACACAACCAAATAGCCTGACATCGGAGGGATCCAATAAAATGCCGCCTATAACACCCCAAATCCGGTTCACGCTCGGGACCAAACTAGAATGTCACTGGTCCCGGTTAGGTCGGCTAACCCAAACCCTACTCTGTGGATCTACTCTCGGCGTCTCATGATGGAAGATGTCTAACACTATGTATGGATGAATGCACAAAAATAAAATTTACATGCTACTACACGGATGACATGTTAACCAATTTGCATACCAAAATAATTTTGATGAAAATTGATAAAATTATATACATCATGTATAATTATATACATCAATATATGTTAGTTGCATCATATTTTTCACATAAAAATTTAATTCAAACACATCAATACATTCTCGACATTAGGGTCACGACCCACCTGTTCATTCTATTCACATTCCACTTTTATCATTCGACTTGAACACTAATATCTATTTCAAATCATAACGTCACTATCGATTTCTATTTACCACAATCTTCATAAGTATTTTATTGTTCATAATAACATAACAACAATATTAAAACATTCAAAACAAACATTCAATCGGTGTGTGTGCATGCGTGCAAGAGACAACAATGCTCCTCTGTCCAGGCTGACTCATCCTACTCATGGGAGTTGTCAGGATCCGTTGGGATTGGAACAGCCTTCTCAGTAATCTAAAGCCTGCTTTGACTGGCACGTGCATGAGCTTCTGGTATGTACGAATCGGTTTCCCATCTCTGGTCTCACTGAAAACTCGATAAAACTATATATAGGTCTGGAAAGGGATTTATATAATAGGCCTGAAGGCAACTTGTGGTCGATCTAGTTTTTGAAAACATACTCGATGGATCTCATCCTCAAGGGTTATTAATTCAGAAAATTGGTTGATTAAATGGCCTACTTTAAGTGGATTGAATAAAATACCACTTAACTTGTCGTGCAAGTAATAAAATAATACACAATAAACTAGAGCGTAAAACAAAAAATGAGTCCTAAACGGACCTAGTAGAAGCTCCAATCATGTCCACGCGCCTAGGCAGCGAGCTCTTACTCCGTACCTACACAATAAGACTAAATACTAACGCCCAGTATAATGCATGAATGCTACACTCTTCACAATCCATACAAGACAACATGTATTTACATGCATTTAAATTCAAACTCTAATTCATTATTATCATCCTTTAACATGCATTTAAATTTAAATCAACATCTATTTACAATCACACAAAAATCATAAAACAATCAAATAAAATCAGATAAATTTCTATACCTAATCGTGAGTCATGCGGAAGGGGAAAGAAGAACAAGGAAGGAAGTTGGTTGGTTACAGTGTCGGAGGTGTGAAATAAATAGATGTCAGGGGGCGGAAAACGAATGGTCGGTGAGAAAAATGAATGGTCAGTGAGAAAAATGAATAGTCAGTGAGAATAATAAATGGTAAGTGAGAAAAACGAATGGCTGGTAAAAAAATAAATGGTCGTCTCGTAAAAACTTGACCTGACTCTGACTCTACAAAATAATACTAACTCGTAATAATTCTAAAAAATCTAGAAAAATAGGGAAAAATCCAATAAAATATAATACACACAATATTACAATGACATGTTCTATAACTAATAACCCACCCAAATTGCCTGTAACGCGTCCTGATGCGTTATATGACATAACAATAATCCTACGAACTAATTAAAATAAATAAAGAAAAATATGGTGTACTCTTATATATTCTGATAACTCATTTTGCTTCTATCTTACTGACGTTATCATTATACACCTGGGCACACATGACTATTAAAGTTCATAACACTAAACCGGCCTCGTCTCGGTACGCATGTTCTAAAATTGACCAGACTAAAAATAACGCTCGAATTGACCAGTTCAGACTATAAAACCCTGACTTGGATCACGTGCTTTACACCACCAATGTCGTCTTACGTCTAAAACACTATTAAACTCAACACGCAAGGAGTCACGCAAAGAGGGAGAGTCCTATGGACCTGTGGTTTAAGCTCCAAGCACATCGACACATCTACGGCGAGCTCAGACTCTGTAACCTACATCGAAACCTCCTGCTAAGTAAAATACTGATGTCTATAGATGATGCATGATCGTGGTGTGTGCTCGTATCATTAATACATCACAATAAAGAAAACAATACCAACAAACCTACAACTAAACATGTAGCACGCAATTTGAGGCATAATAATAATAAATAATAGGTAAATAAACAAACAAAGAAATGCACTCATAGATAATCAGATAATCAATAAATGCATGAACATAAATAATACTATAACCACAAAATAATAATATAATTATACTATATAAATAAATATACTCGTGTTAGTAAACATATAAATAATTAAATAATTAAACAAATAAACAAATAAATAAATAAATAAATAAATAAATGAATAATATTCATTAATCATAGAGAATATTAATATAAATATAAAATATCTAAACATATGCCTAAATACTTAAAGATAATAACACGAGTAAGAAATAATTAACAATCAATCAATTAAATAAATAAACTAAGATAAACATGAATAAAAATAATATCTATGAATATATACACTATCAATAACAATAATTAGTCACATAATCATTCATCATAGTCAGCAAATATATAAATAATAAGAAATGAATAATCATGAATAAATAAATAAATAAAATAATTATTAAAAAAAATACTCGTAACATCCAAACATGATAAACAATGTGAATATGAATCGAAACTAATATAAGTGTTTTTGAATTGCCAAAAACAATCGAGAAACGGACATAAATTAGTTGAAATGGATGGAACTGAGTTGAACCTGGCCAAATTGTGCTAAACTAACTCGCTTTGGGTTAATTGAAAAACTAGACTAGGTTGACTATACAGATATGAATTGCCAGACATGGTCATGGGCTCAGATTAGAGAACTCGAACATGGCGAATGCGGTCACGGGCAAAATGGCCGAACGAAGGGGGTCACTGCCTGTCGCCGGAAAATGCCAACGGCGGCTCGGTTGGGATCGCCACCGATTGGGATTGATGGAGGGGAGGACAGGGGAACATGATTGCAGTGATGACCGGCAAGGTCAGTTGTTAGCTGGCCAAAAAATGGCCGGAATGACAAGGCTTTACCGCTGGGTGTGGCGACGTCACAGGCAGCCATCGCGGTCGCGGTGGTGGCGTGGGTGGTCTCAAATTAAATATCTCTCCATGATGAAGCTATGTGGTGTGTTGGATCGGCTAGAGGTGGCTCGCCGGTGCTAGAAAATGGCCTGAAAGGGTGGTGTTGGCAGTGATGAACCATGATAAAAACTCAATGGTGACGGTGGGTATAGACTGATAGCCGGCAGGGAGGTTGTCAAAGCCGTAACGATCTAGTGGCCGGAGGAGGGCCGGGGTCTTGCCGGCTGTGAGCTGAAATAGTGGCGGCGATAATTGTAAAACCCCCATTTTTGTGTTAGGGTTTATTCGGGTTAGTATTGAGTTAGTTCGAGTGAGCTTGAGCTAAACTAATTTTAGAATATCAGTATGAGTCCTAAATGGCAATATGAGCATATTATGGAGGCTAAGTATAGCTGACATACATACGATAGTTTTAGTTATGATACACTAGAGAATGAGTTATTAATGTATCACGAGGTATACATATGATTTTTATGGGTTAACTAAGATTTTAGTTCTAGATATATGCCGTTTTAACATTTAGCATCCGTTTGGGATTTTTTAGGTATTTCATTTGCATGCAGTATAGGAATTTCGGATCACTCGAATGTGCCCCTTTGGGCCCATCTTGATTGAGTTCAGGGTTTGATGCCTATTTAAACGTTTTGCCTTGATTCCTGCCTATAGAGTCACTTTAACTACTTGAGTCAATTTTGACTTTAGACGGTCTCGATCTGAGCTTTCCATTCATATGTATATTACATATGCCCATAGGTGGGTCTTACTAGACCATGAGTTATCGGACATTTAGATCCTGCCACATGGCAAGATCTGAGCCGTCCATGTCAGCTCTGAATTCAGCATGTTATATTTCTAGAGAATTTTCATGAATTCAGAATTTACACACTTTAGCGCCGCCGCCACTTCGGCTTGCTGCTGGCGAGTTTCAGCCTCGCCCCCAACCACCAGATTGGTATGACCGTGACCACCTCACGGCCCGCTATTAGTTCGTACCCACGATTGCTACTGGCACTACCGCAGTCGCCGCTAGTGACAACATTTTGCTGTCCTGCCGTCACAACCACCATTTCAAGCCATTTTCCAGGGATGATGACTGCCCTCCGGCGAAGCCGACTACACCAAAAGCTTCATCTTGCCGAGATCTTCATTTTAAGACAATCCACGACCACTGTCGTGGTCGGGATTGCCGCAAGTGACGTTGCTGCACCTGGTGGTGATCCGCTCTCTTTCTTGTTGTTTTCCAGCTAGCTAGTGGCCGGACTCCACTGATTGTCACTACCCATTCGACTCGGTTGGTTCAGCTTGGTTCAGTTGCGATTCAGCTTATTTTCGGACCATTTTCATCTGTTCTTGCACCATTTTAGTAATTCGAGAACCTCTACGTTAGTTGTGATGCATATTCACATGATTTAGCATGATTAGATGTTATGATAATTTTTCTTTATTTTTTGTTTTATTTATTTATTTATTTATTCACTATTATTTATTTATTTTTATTTATATGTTTATCATATATAATGAATGTTTACATGATTATTTGTTATTATTAATATTTTAATTACTTATGAATATTAGTCTTATTATGTGTACTAAATTGTGTGTGTGTATATATATATATATATAAATATTTGTTCGTTATGTGTATCTTATTATTTATTTGTATTTGTTCGTTATGTGTATCTTATTATTTATTTGTATTTAATTATGTATTCTTGTATTGTATGACTATGATATTATTAATATTCATGATTAATGAGCATTAACTATTTATTTATTTATTTATTTATTTATTTATATATTTACTAAGACGAGTATATATTGATATTTACTCATTTTACCCATATATTTATATAGTATAATTATATTATTATTTTATGGATAGAGTATTGTTCATGTTTATGTAATTATTATTTATCTAATTATCTATGAGTGCATTTTCTTGTTTATTTATTTATTCATTATTTATTATTATTATGTTTTGATTTTTGTGCCACGTGTTTATTTATAGGTTTGTTAGCACTGTTTTCTTTATTATGATGTATTGAAGATATGAGGATACACCACGAGCATACATCATATAAAAATGTTAGTATTTTACTTAGTAGTGGGTTCTGATGTAGGTTTTAGAATTTGAGCTCGCCATAGATGTGTTGATAGGCTTTGAGTTTAAATCATAGATCCGTAGGACTCTCCCTCTCTACTTGACTCCTTGCGTATCGAGTTTAACCATATTTTAGATGTAGGATGACATCAGTGGTATTTTATCGGATCCCTCCAATGTCAGGCCATTTAGCTGTATTTATACACAAGCTTAATAAAACTACAAAGATGAGATCCCTTGTTGGTTTTCGAACTAAAACTCTAGAAATGTATGATATAAGCCTTTTCCCTAAGCATATTATATAAGTACGCATATTTTTATGGATTTCACGAATAAGAGAATGAGTGGTATGGAGATATTATGGGCCAAACTAGTAGTCCTTCAAACCCTGAGGTAGTGCGTTGTATGAGGGTACTATGTAACGCAGTACATTTCCAGAATTTGTGGCACTAACTTAACTGCTCATTTTGCCACATGAGTACCGTGGCGGGCGAAATGGAAGATGTGAGGGCATAAGCGTTGTATGTATAAATATGATTATGAGCCGTGCATGCGAGCTGGCACTTGCTTAAGTATGTTTGCTTACCGCCCAATGTGAGGCAATCTTGAAGTTTCATAAATTTTTGTGGGTAATGAAATACCCATTTGCCAGTTTGTATTAGTTATTTTTCAGACTAGTAACATTCGTTACTGATGTTTTTCATACAATATATGTAGGCCTTGTAATCTTGAGTCGACTTTGGTAGGAGGACAGATAAGCGCTACACACACTTGAGCTCTGCACAATTATTTACTTTCTAACTTTTATTTAGGTTCGATGTATTTTGACGTGTAGTTAATGGTGTCTTCCATTCTCATGACACCAAGAAAACTATTTTGATCTATTTTATCAATTGAGTTGTACTGACTGACAACTTTAAACATGACTCGACTCGATCCAAATATTCTTGGTTCGGTTCTTAAGTGAACCAAAATCATGGTGTTGCAGTAATGGTAGAAAACTCCAAAAATCAATGGAAATATTTGAAATATCAATGGGAGAAAACTAGGGTTGACATGGACAACTTAGATTTTGTCATGTGGCACGGTCTGAACGTGAAGTAACTCGTGGTCTAGTGGCACCCACCTATGGGTATATGCAATATACATATGGATGGAAAGCTCGGATTGACACCATCCAAATTCGAAATTGGCTTGAGTCTTAAAAAGTGACTCTATATGAAGGAATCGAGGCAAGTAGGCTAAATGTGCCTCGAATCCTGAACTTAATCTGGCTGGGCCCACATGGGCACAATTCAGTGATCCAAAATTCTTATGTTGCATGCAAATTAAATACCCAAAAAATCTCAAACGGAGACTAAAAATTGCAACAGCCTAGATCTAGGCCTAAAATCTTGGTTCCCATAAAAATCATATATATACCTTGTGCATACACTGATAACTCATTCTCTATTGTATCATAACTGAAACTATCATATGCATGTCGGGCATACTCAACACTATAACATGCTCAAACGACTAGTTGGGCCCATACTCATGGTCTAAAAATTGGTCTGGCTCGAGCTCGTTCAAACCGATTTGATACCCCGTACAAGGCAAAACTCAAATCGGGTAAACCCTAACCCGCAATGGGGTTTTACATTGATCTATCCAACCCATACCTCTATGACATCTCCAAGCCAATCCATACCTCCTTATCCAACCCATATGTCTTTAGATATGGTACCCATACCTATGACATCACCAGACCAACCACCCTTTTTCTATCAAATCCACGCCTACCCTTACCTTTTCACCATTTCTCCTTCCTTCCTCACCTCCAACCACTTTCTTCTATTCCCCTTGGCCTTCCTCTTCCTCCTTGGAGCTCCAAGCAACCCTCTCCATGTTCAGACATCCTTGGGTGGTAGGCTTTGAGGTTGTTGCCTCAAAAACCTCTCCTTAGTCTTCACTCGTTAGCGTCAGGTTTGAGCTGCCTTAATTGCTCATTATTTGATGTGTATCATTTATATGGTTTACAAATTTATTTTTAAGACATTTTTATCATGTATAGATGAATGTTACGAGAATTACAAGTACATATTTATCTTATTTGTCCTTGTAAATAAATAGATATGATTTTTATAATGCATATAGGTCACTGATATGCACCATTTTAATATAAAATTCATATCTTGGCATTCTGATGTTCCATTTGCATGATTCTTATTTTTTACACTCACAACATATATATCTATAAGTTTTTTGTTGGGTTTTGTACCTAATATGCTATATAATTTTCATGTATGAGGGTAAAAAATGAGGAAATGTGGTGATTTGGACCGTTATAGTGATATAAGTGCTCATATCTCTAATTTTTACTCTCTGACCTTGTAGGATCTATTGATGCGCAACATAAAACATTTTTCATGGTAATTTTATGAGTTATTGGTAAAATTTTAATCTTAATATACCACTATATAATAATGAACATCACCCATAAGTACGCCTTGTATTTCCTGTGTGCTTATGACTATGAGCATGATCTGTGATTGTGTTATAATTTAAGACAAGAATTTTAAACTAATAAAATCTTGTAAAATTATATGATACTACAATAAGTGTCTAATTGAAGGATGTAAATTTTGGGAATGGTTAAGAATCATTTAGTTATGTTTTAGATGTTTCAACAAGGATAGTGTAAAGATGCTGAGTGAAAACTCTAGTTTTCACTCCATTTGTAAATTACCTCAAAATAAGTTAAGACTATTTTATTTCAGTAAAAATTTGTCTACATCTTATCCTATGTCTAGGTAGCACCGTGACTAATTTTGGGGCCATGTGGGTAGGTTCCCAAATATATTTGTGAATTTTAAATTTATTAGGGTCCAGATAGCTCTAGAAATAGCCCCTCCAGTGACCCAATTTGTAAACTTGAGGCTCATTTACAAAGTAAATTTGGACTAACTCTTACCGGCTTCAAGGTCAGTGTGTTAGATAACTAATCCCACTAACCCAAGCCCATTTGGAGTCCGCTAGCCCGTGAATCCATAGTTACAAAATTAGTGCGCAGCCCAAGGACACTATTCCAGCACCTTAGGGCCGAGCTTAATGGGCCTTGTTCCCCTTGATTGGCCCATGGGCCAGCCATGGTAGAATTTACCAATGAACCTTAGAGTGTAATGGACAACCCATTAAAATTTCATCCTATTTAAACATTGTTTGGCCCGTCAAAAAAATTATCTGGTAATCCCATTTGATTAAAAACCCTAGAATTGATTAAAACCCACTAAGTGAACATGAAACCATAACCTTAATTAAGTTACTTAAATAGGTTTAACACTTCACTTAGTACCTAATTAAGATAATTAAGTAATGGTTAGTATTGAGCTTGTGTGGAGGCTTTGCCTCATTTTGTGTGCCGATGTGACCTGATTCTTATTTGGTTCCATCTTCGTGCTAGGTATTGCGGGTGAGCTCACCGACTAGAATCTAGAGCTCTACTTACCCAGATCTATAGGGCTCTCCCTTTGCTTGATCTCTACTTAACTCCCTATGTTTAATCGTGTTTTAGACGTAGGATGACATTAGTGACATTTAATTGGATCCCTCTAATGTTAGGCCATTTAGCCGTGTTCTCTACACATGTTTCATAAAACTACAAGGATAAAATCCTTTGTCTATCTTCGAACTGAAGCTTCAGAAATATATGATACAAGCATATTCCCTAACATATTATATTAGTACGGGCATTTTTACAGATATCATGAATAAGAGAGTGAGTGGTATGAAGATATGTATGGACCGCACTAGTACTCCTTCAAACCCTAAGGTAGTGCGGAGTATGAGGGTACCATGTAAAGTAGCATATATCCAGAATTTGTGGCTCTCACTTAACCGTTCCTTTTGCCACTTGAGTACTATGGTAGGTGTAATATAGAGGATTTGAGGGCGTAAGTGTTGTATGCATGAATATGAATATTAGTCGTGCATGCGCATTGACACTTGTTTAAGTTTGTTTGCTTATTGCCCAGTGTGAGGCAATTCTGAAGTTTCCTAAGTTTTCGTGGGTAATAGAATACCCATTTACTAACTTGCTATTTTACCGGTAGTTATTTGGACTAGTAATCAAATTTATTTGATTACTAACGTGGTTTTCTATTATATGTAGGTGAGGTTCTTTGGCGTTGTCCTGCCTAGTTGCATGGATCAGATGGCTCAGTGGCGGTGGTGGCGGGGGCCATGTGATATGTTGTTTGTTTTAGACTATGTATTTTGTGGATGACTATATGACGGACATATGCCCTAACTATGTGAACCATGTACGATTCGGATGCATGTCATGATGGTTGTGCTACCATGTTTTATCATTATATTATTATATTTTATTGTAAAGTTATAATACTTTGGGGCAAGGTTAACCATCACCTATAAGGTATACAAGCCCCAATGTCCTGGAACATGACGTGGAGTTAAGTCAGGTACATGAAACATATTTTACTGCAACTGTTTGTGTGTTAGAGTAACGTGGATGGAGGGGCTTACAGTTCACACCACTTGAAGATCCACGTGAAGTCCGGGTATTAGGGTTTGATGCCCTGATACTCGATGATGCTATGTAATTCTCTGATGCTTTAATTATTGCTCTTGTAGGGTATATGGAATAGATAACCATGACCCTTGTTTAAATACTCACATCATCTTCATGCAACTAATAAGAAGACCTAAGCTAATCACTTGAACTAAGTAGTAATAATATGATATATGCAACAACATGCAACCTCAAAATTGTAGCGGGGGTGTGCTTCTTCTACATTTGGGAGTGATCACCACATTTTTAAAGTCACCACTCATAGTCATAAGGGTGGTTCTACCTCTGTTATGACTAGGGGTTTTCATATAGGAATCCTTTAAGTCTAAGATCCACCTTTGTAGTATGAACTCTGCACCCATTCTATGAAAACCAAGCTTGGTGTCCGTGTGTAAGCCTCTACGTAGGGTTGAGATCCGCTTTCGTAAAATTTGTACGCGATAGCCCAACGAGTAGCTTATAAATTATAATATCACAATTCAGTTCGTCCCTTTGGGCCGAATTGGGGTGTTACATATATATATATATATATATATATATATATATATAGAAAAGTCACTAACAAACATTAATGGTCCTCACATAACATGACTGTGTAAGTAGATGAGGCATAAAGAGCTCACACTATAAAACCATATATACATCCCATTCCAAATGAAAATATTCATAAGGGCAATGAGAGGCTTACTTTACTAGGGTAAACATTCACCACAATACACTATAGAACAGTTTAGCAACATTGTAACACCCGTTTCGGTTCACCCGTGAACCAACTCGGAAATATTATTGGCGATTGAACCATTCGCTAATTTACTTGATTTGGTTAAGCCGACCTAGATCTATCCTCGGCATCTCAAGATGGTGATGGAGCATGCAATACATGGATGCGAAGCTTGGGTTGTAACGTTATGCTATATGCATGTCATGATATGCAAACAAGTACATAAACAAACCAAACAAATGAAGAGTTCAAGAGAAATATCTATTTTGAAAATCAAATAGGCAGAGTCTACCCTAAAAATGCGATAGGGGCCACCCTGTTAACAACAATCAGTATATATTTATAACAATAAAAATCTAAAATATAGTCCAAATGCAGCATACTTTTCACATTTCAGTTATACTCGCTCTATAGCTCACCTTGTTCATTTTTTACTTTCCATTTTCATTTACATAAAAGATATTTATAATGATTTTACAAAATAACATGTCAATTTCATCATTGACACAATTCAACACACATCTTCCGGACCAATTACACTCAGCAAGTATGTGCGCGATTTCTGTGCTGCTCCTCCATAGTCTCGACAGTGGTCATTCTTCTCAATTTTCACCTACGTATAGTAAAAAGATGTTACTAATGAGTGTTACCAGTCTAGAAATAACTAAATACAAAGGAGCACAGGAGAGCTGACCCTCCTATTAAATAAAAATCTCATTACTCTTCCTCAAGAACTATCATAAGGAAAATAACTGGGAGTCATCGACCTCGCGCGATAGCATCCCCTTTCCATCTCATTCTCTTTTACTGGCCACTGTAAACTATCCCTTGAGCGGGAAAATCATTCTCTTTCCTCTCAGCCCTCTACATCCTTCATATTTGTAAAACCCGTGACTCGAGTCAGGGTTTTATAATCTTTAGCCAGTCGGTTCGACTGTGGTCAAGTTAGTTCAGCTTTCAGAACACGTGTGCAGGGCCGAGGCCGACTATGTGCCCGTGCTATGAGGGTTCTTGTATACCCAAGTATTGATGATAGCGTCAGATACGCATTAGTAGATTGAGTTATCAGTAGATATGAGAGTATACAGTTGATGATTTTATTTTATTTTATGTTGTGACCGTAGAATTAGTTTAGGCTGAATAACGCATTAGGACGCGTTAGATGGTATTCGGGTGGGTTATTAGTTATATAACATGTCATTTGGAAGTTGTTGTGTTTGTTTTATTTTATGAGATTTTCTCATATTTTTCTAGATTTTGTTTAGAATTTATTACGAACTAGTTATTATTTTGACTCGAGTAGGAATCGAGTCAATACTTATTCACGAGTTTGCCACTAGGGGTGTTTTTCTCCTTCCTGACACTTCCTCACCCAAACCCTACCACTGCCACACACTGTGGTTGCCGCCAGAACCGCTGCCAATGCCGCACAGCCATCGATCAATGCCGTCCCACCCAGCCGTGCAATCACCGTGTCGCCACGACCCACCCTGGCGACCGTCTCGCTGCCACGACGCCGGAATCGCCCCACAAGCCGCAACTCCCCCCTTGTCGATTCGTCGTCGTCCGGCCCATGCCGTCACCGCCGTGACCCTGACGACCACCACCTTGACCTCGCTGACATTTCCCCATCATCCCGACTGCCGTCGAGGCCGGCCGTAGCCCTGATCGGAGCAAGCTGTCGCCGCCGCCCGTTTTCGACGCCGCCACCAACAGTCATTGCTGCCCTGGCTACCCTGTTTGACACCACCATCGGACCAAGCTCATCGAGCTGGTGCCGATAGAACCCCTGATTGCCCCGTCCAGAATCATCGCCGGAAAACCACTGGAATCCGCCGAAAAACCGCAAACACACGCCGGAACCGCCGGAAAATTGGATTCGTGGAAAATTCGCCGGATCATCCACCGAATGCACCCGGTTGAATCCGATCGGACTTCAAATGCCGCTAGGTGCCGAATTCGAGTTTCGAGCCACGAAACAGAAACCCTAGCTGTCGCCGATTTTCGACGACGCGAGGTATAAATTACTCCAACGTAAATTCTTAAGTTTTGTAATTATTAGGGAAGCATGCTAGACTAGATAATTAGATGAATTTTCGTGTTTTTGACGTGTCTGTATGTTTGTGTGTAATTTAATAAAAATTATGAAATTGGTTGATTGATGAGTGCTAAAATAGAAAAGTAAGGAATTCATTAGGTGAACTAATTAATTACCCTAATTTCATGAGACATAGATTGAAAACCCACTAGGATTGACTTAGGACGAATGTGTTATGATTGATGCGTGATTGTGTTGATTGTGTGTGCATGCTATAGGATGTGTGATTCATCATGTGGGCATTAGCTTTTAGCTTGATTGTGTAGGTACGGTGTAGGAGCTCGCCGCCTAGGCGCGTGGACCCGTTTGGAGCTTCTACCAGGTCCATTTAGGACTCGTTCTCTGTTTTTATGCTACTCTATTGTGTATTTGATTTATCATGTGCAGGACGAGTTAAGTGGCATTTTATCGGATCCCACTTAACTCGGGCCATTTAGCCAACAATTTTCTAGATTAATAACCCTCGAGGATGAGATCCCTCGAGCTTGTTTTCGATCGCCGGTGACATTTCCGGGTCGGTTCACGGGTGAGCCGAAATGGGGTGTTACAATAATGGTATCAGAGCCAACCCTTGGTTGATTAAGATGGTAGATGTGTTACAGGTAACATGTGTGTTGAAGCTGCTTCGAGCTGTACCGACAGGTATTTTTTGTCTTTATGTTTTGGTTCACAGATTTTCTTACCTAACAGTGGTGTGACAAGGTGATTAGATTAGAGGAGGGTACACAAACAGGATGGTGAACCAGACTTGCCAGACGCAGATCAGGACCCCATCACCTCCATTGGTTAGACAAGACAGTCCTGACCATATTCACAGTGTCGCCATCTCCAGTCAACCTAGGACCATCATGCCACCAGTAGAGGTCAGTGTGCCAGTTTCAGCTAGCCCACGTGATGAGAGCCATCATCGAGACAGTCGCCGCGACCGAGATAGTCGTTGGGACTGAGATAGTCACCGGGACCGAGACAGTGGTCATGACAATTATCGCACAAGAAGTAGTCGACAGGAGAGAGACGTAGCGATCTCCAGGTTGGCGGAAGCTCAGATACAAATGCAGCAAAGTCAGGAAGAATTTAGGAGACAAATGCAGCAAGACCAAGAGGAATTCAGGAGAGAGCTTAAACAGATAGCTCTTTCTGTGGCCAGAACGGAGAAGCGACCAGTAGTAGGTGAAGAGGCACGGGGAGAGCCAGCAGTTTCCACAGACCCTCTGCCACCGCCTCCTCCTCCACTGCTGCAACAGAGGGCTACTCCAACTACAGCTCCTCTATTTGCCCCACTTTAGGCGAGGATGAGACCGGACATCAGTGGAACCGCAGCAGTAGGTAGCGGGCAGATTGTAGGCGAAAGTAGAGTTGCAAGATTTGACAGTATACCAGCAGGTACGGGACCACAAATTCCTCAGTATGAGCATGGAGAAGGATCAAATAGATCAGTGGATACTAGGAGATTGGAACTGTGGCAGTAAGAAAGGTTCGTGAAGAATGATGGACGACCTTTCTTTGGAAAGTTGGACACAGAAGAGGCATTCTTGTGGATATCGTCAACTATAGGAATGTTTGACACTATGGCATGCCCCATGGAGCACCGAGTGTGCATCATCACAGGAGCATTCCAAGACAAAGCTAGGATATGGTGGAGTTTGGTCCAGAATTCTGTATTCACCCATCGTCAGCCCCAGGACATCACATGGGAGGAATTTATGGCGAAATTTGATGGAAAGTATTTCCCGCCAGACATCAGGAAGTGAAAAGAACTGGAATTTCAAACATTGAGGCAGGGACCCATGACGGTGGTACAATACGAGACTAGGTTTAGAGCTCTGGAGAGATTTGCACCAGACTTGGTGTCCACTAAAGAAAAAAAAGGATAGAGAGATTTTACGAAGGCCTCCATCACGAGATCGGGATGGCCTATTTGGATAGGAAGTTTGCTACTTTCGGTGATGTTGTGAGAGCTGCAAGCAAGGCAGAACGAGTTATAGCTGCTAGACCTCGCCGGGAATTTGACGAGAAGCAGCAACACCCTAGACCATATCAGCCAGAGCAAGGAGCACAACAAAGACGTTGAACAGACGAAATAGTTACCATGAGGGCTATGGATGCCCAAGTTCAGGGCTACAGAGCACCCTTCTATCAGAATTGCTGACGTCGTCATGGAGGTGAGTGCAGAGCAGGCACATACGCATCCTATAGATGTAGCCAGCGAAGACATAGAGCTGCAGAGTGCAAAGTGGGCACAGACGCATGCTATAGTTGCGGTCAACCAGGGCATAGAGCCGCAACTTGTCCAACTGGTTAGACCCAATAGGTGATGCTCCCAGCACCTCCGTAGAGACTTGCACTCCTAGCTCCCCAGCAACAACCACCGCCGCCCATTTTCGAAGCTGCGACCGACAGCCATCGTTGCCCTGGCTACCCTGTTTGACATCACCATCGGACCAAGCTCGTCGAGCTGGTGCCGATAGACCCCCTGATTAATCCGTCCAAAATCATAGCCGAAAAACCGCCGGAATCGCCGGAAAATTGGATTCGTGGGAAATTTGCCGGATCATCCGCCGAATGCACCCGGTCGAATCTGATCAGACTTCGGATGCCACTAGGTGCCGAATTAGAGTTTCGAGCCATGAAACGGAAACCCTAGCCGTCGCCGATTTTCAACGACGCGAGGTATAAATTTCTCCGACGTAAAGTCTTAAGTATTGTAATTATTAGGGAAGCATGCTAGACTAGATAATTAGATGAATTTTCATGTTTTTGACGTGTCTGTATGTTTGTGTGTAATTTAATAAAAATTATGAAATTGGTTGATTGATGAGTGCTAAAATAGAAAAGTAAGGAATTCATTAGGTGAACTAATTAATTACCCTAATTTCATGAGACATAGATTGAAAACCCACTAGGATTGACTTAGGACGAATGTGTTATGATTGATGCGTGATTGTGTTGATTGTGTGTGCATGCTATAGGATGTGTGATTCATCATGTGGGCATTAGCTTTTAGCTTGATTGTGTAGGTACGGTGTAGGAGCTCGCCGCCTAGGCGCGTGGACCCGTTTGGAGCTTCTACTAGGTCCGTTTAGGACTCGTTCTCTGTTTTTACACTACTCTATTGTGTATTTGATTTATCATTTGTAGGACGAGTTAAGTGGCATTTTATCGGATCCTACTTAACTCGGGCCATTTAGCCAATAATTTTCTGGATTAATAAACCTCGAGGATGAGATCCCTCGAGCTTGTTTTCGAAAATAAGATCCACCTCAAGTTGCCTTTGGGCCTATTATAATAAATCCCAACCCAGCCCAATAAATAATTTTATCAAGTTTTTAGTGAGACAAGAGGAGATGAATCGACTTGCACGTACCATGAGCGGATGTCGTGACAGTCAAAGCGGGCTCTGGATTAGTGGTAGCAAACTGTTCCATTCCCGAGGGATCCTAACAACTCTGCGTTTGAGTTCCTCACACCTGGAGGACGTGGAGGTTTACGGGTATTGTTTAGTACAACATATGGCCGGACTTGTGGTTCAAAGGGTACTAAAGGCGACTGTTTGAGAGTATTCGGCCTACGTGCTCAAGCCGAGGAGAAAATGGAGGTTTGGAGAGGGCTTAGGATAAAAGTTTTACGTGAAGTACTAAAAAGAAGTGTCGTGAGTGGCACAGTACCAGATAGATCGGGATGCTGTTGAGTGAGCTGCTCGACGGCTCCTCTATAGTTTCCCTTATGAGAGTTCTTGAGGAAGATATATATGATGGTTTGCTTTCCATGAGAGTTTGCTCACATGTTCCAGTTTGATATTAGTTATTTCCGGACCAGTGACACCCGTTGCTGATGTTTTTCTATATATATGTAGGTGAGAAATGCGAGGGTTGAAAGTTGTTGGGACTGCGGAGGAGCAGCACGGAACAGCGCACACATGTACCTATCGCGTGTAATGTATAATGATGGTGTGTTAATGCTGTGTGAATGATAATTAGGATGTTTTTGTCTTGATGAATTGCTTATTATGAAACAAACGGATAATTGTGAATGAGTAGGAAGCCTTGGAGTTCAGACTCGGCTCAGATGAAAACAAATGAGATAATGATGAATGCTACAGTAGATTGTCATGTTTTATCGTATTTTGATAAAATATTTATATACCATTGTTGTGGATAGGTTGGCCCCTATTGCACTTTTAGGGGAGATTCTGTCTGTTTTTCAGTAAAAAAATTAATGAATTTTTAATTAAAATTTCTTGTTGTTGCATGGTTTTGTTTTGCTTGCACATCATAGCATGCATGTAGGGCTATGCTAGAACCCACACATCCCATCCATGCATTTCATGTTTGCAGCTCCATCTTGAGACACCGAGGGCAGATCCGGGTCGGCTTAACCGAACCCAGTAGATTAGCAAACGGTTTGGTCGCCGGTGACATTTCTGAGTCGGTTCACAGGTGAGCTGAAATGGGGTGTTACAATATTACTCCTAGCCCTGAGCATAGAGGTTGAGTACTCTTAGGCATATGCCTTCAATGCCCTTTTAAGCCACAAGTCTAAACATGTGTTGTATAGTACTTCTAAACCTCCACATTTCTTCAAGTTTGAGGAACTCCACAATTCTAACACATCTTATTCATACCAATTTTATTATGTTTTCCTAAATACGTTGAGTCAATTATCATGCTCAGATTTAATTTACTTAATTAGATCACTAATATTTATTCACAATCATCACTTCATTTACAGTTAGGCATCATCACGACAAATAATCAAGCCTAACATGCCAAGTTAACAATCATCAATTTTAATTAATTAAACAGGAGGTAATTATACCTCACGTCATCGGTGACGATGACAGACGGCAATTGATGACTAGGGTTTGGTTGCGTGTCTTGGCGCTCAAATTTGATGCTCGGCGACGTTTGCAGTTTGATTAGGTTCTACTGGATGAACTCGGAGGAAGATCTGGCATAATCCAACGAATCCGATTTTCTGGCGACTATTGCTGGCGGTGGCTATTGGCGGGATGGTGATGGTATGGGGTACCAATGGCACCAGCTCGGCGAGCCAGATGTGTCTATGACATTTATGTAGTCGACAGAGGCAGTGGCTGCCAAAAATGGCAAACAAGGCAGTCGGCAGTAGGGTGAAGGGATCTGGCCGGGATGGGCGGTGTTGGGCCTCCGCTCCGTTTAAGGAAGGTTGTCGGAGGGTTGGCCACATCGAGGTGGTGACTGGACGGTGGCGACAATAGTCGCCAGTGGTGGGATCCACGATAGGAATGCATCGCTAGGGTGTGGTTTCCTTACGTCGTGGAGACCAGGGGGAGGCCGGGGGCGCTCGGGGTGGCACGCGATGGGACGGCCGGACTCAACGGTGTTGATTGGAGGCGAAATGGGGGTCGAAGTCGGTGGGTAAAGGGGTTGTGATAGGATTTGGGGTAAGAAGGTATCTGGGAGAAGTTCAGTGGTAATTCCATAAATAAAATTCGACTCAGCTCCGACTCGAGTAAAAAATAATAACTAACTCGTAATAAATCCCAAAAAAACTAGAAAAAAGGAAAAAATCCCATAAAATATAATACACACTACAACATCACAATGACATGTTCTATAACTAACAACCCACCCAAACTGCCCTATAACCTGTCCTAATGTATTATTTGGCCTAAAAATAATTCTTCAATCAAATACATAAAAAATATATACTACATACTTTTGTATACTCTGATAACTCATTTCTCACCATCTTTTTGACATTATTATCATATACTTAGGCACACTTAACCCTCATCGCTCATAACTCACGGCTAACATCGGCTCAACACGCGGTTCATGAAACTGACTTGACTCGAATTAATAGTTGAACCGACTGGATCGCTAAAGTAAAACTCTAATTCGAGTCACTAGTTTTACAAACACAATATAATGCAGAACAATATAAAAATAAAGTATGAATCAAAAAGTGGTTCAATACATAACAATACAATAGTCCCTCGATATCATCATCTATAGTGATAAAATAGTCATTAGCCCTCTAGAGCACATATGTGCAGGTTCGAAAATAGTTAACAGCACAATACAGATCAGATCCGTGATCCCTCGAAACACCGTCAGGAGTCCTTGGATATCTTATAATCTACAAGAATAATATGCTCTCTATGTTATAGAACTCGGGGCTCATAAGAACTTGGAAATCAATCAACAGGTATAACAGTAGTTGTTATAGTAACATTGACATTATCTATAACAATAATAATATCAGTAACAATAACAATATCAATATCACTTACGATATCAGAATCAGTAAATATATGAGTAACAATAACAACAGCAGTAATGAGAACAATAATGATAACAGTGTAATAACGATACAATAATGACAAAGATAACATTAGCAATAAGACTAATGATATCAATAACGATAACAACGATAATGTCAGGATAACAGTAGAAGAAATGATAACGATAATGACAATGCTAACAATAACAATAATATTAACAGTAAATGTAATTCCGTCAGTCTGATAATTCAATTTGTGTGGAAACCACCACTTGTCGGGTGGGAATCCGCACACGATAAACATATAATAGTAAACATAGAGCAAGTCCTACGGACCTGGGTATTCCAACTCTAAGTAGTCAATCAACACCGACAAGCGACTCCATGTACCTAATCAGATATATAGATTCTGTCAAAGTCTATGTGATATAATGCAGTGTATTGTGATCCTATATATTATAATAGTAAAATAATTACAATAATCCGATTAAACAGCCAAAATCCATCATAATCAAATATTGTCAAAAAGTCACACAATTACAGTCAAAGAGTTTAAATGGTCAACTAGTCAATTTGGTCACTTTAGGCAACCTAGTCAATTTGATAGTCAAACATTCAATCAAGCAATCAGTCAATCAATTGAACAGTCAATCAAATGGGCTATCAAACAGTTGAACACTCTATGGCCAATTAGTGCATATAGTCAAACTCGGGAAAATTCGTCATGAAATCAAACCACCCAAGACTTGGACAACACAAGTCTAATAAATGGCAAAATAACTCAAAACAATCTATAATGGTCTAAATTATTCATATATTAAGTTCTGCAATAAGCAACAACATGAAAATTACTTATCAGTTATAAATAACTGATAAATAAATAATATGGTACACACTATATATCATAAATATATAAAAAACACAATAAATCAAAAACACCACTCAAAACATCAAATTGAGCATTTTACCATGCTCACTAGATAATTAGATTCTCATAACAATTTTCAATAAATATATATAAATTTCAATAAATAGTCAATGAATATGGAAAAATATACTATATATCAAAAAAATATTAATATGTCACAAACATGCTAACTCACTAATATGGATGTATTTAAAGGTCGAGGATCAGAAAATATACCTCAAACTATTAAATAATAGTCAGAAATGAAGTTATAATAGTCAGAATTGAGTTGAACCAAATCAGTCTACGTTGGGTTTATTAAATGGGTCAGACCATGACCGGGTTCAGAATGCAAAACTTGTCATGTCGGCCCATTGTTTTACCCCTGATTTGCGTGTGGTTTGATCCAAGTTTATGCAGTTGGTCTCGTTTGATTGATTTGATGCTAGCAGTGTCCTTGACTGTTGTTGTGGGCTTGGTCATTTGGAGCGTCAGTTGTAGAGTTATCCAATAAGCCCCAATTGCCAAGCTTGTGACTCATGTTGTTTCGATTGTTTATTGTAGCTTTGTGATTAGGTAGCTCGGATTTTGGGATTGTATGGGAATGAGGGGTGCCAACTTAATTCCCTAGCTCTGGTTACAAAATTTGTTGAGCCTAGTGTAAGTGGTAAAATATTATAAAATTTCTCCCATACCTTAAATGTGTGTTCCAATAGTTTCTTTGTAAAATTTTAGGGCCAATGGTTGATAATTTTGTAGGAATTTCCCAAACCACTTAGGTCTAGCTAGCTCGAGAAATCCCTTGGCCAATGCCTATTATTCTCGAGCTCAATCAGGCCCAATTATAGAGGCTTTGGACCTGATATTTTACTGGGCTATAGCCCACGATCTTAGCTAATAATACGTTTTACCCAGGCCCATTTGGAGTCTCCAAGCCCATAAACAAGACTTAGGAAGATTGGTACACATCCTTGGAACACTGTTCTTGTACTTTAACCCTACTTTACTAGGCCTTGTTTACCATGTTGACATGTAGGCCAACACTTGGTAATTTTTATACCAAACCATTAGAGTGTCAAGGCCAAGTGCCAAATTTCAGCCTGTTTGGCACCGTTTGCCCATCCAAAAAATGTCCAAGTAAGTCCATTCGATAAAACCCTAAATTTGGACTTTTCTGCTAACTGTACATAAAATCCTAAACCCTAATTAAGGTTGCCTCGTTTTGCATGCCAATACGATTAGATCGTGATTTGGGTTCCATCTTTTTGTTATGATACATGGGGTGAGCTTGCCAATTAAGGATGAGGAGTTTCACTCATACATATCCATAGGACTCTCCAACTTCTTCTCTGCTTGGGTTCTTGAGTGTTGAGTTTAACTGAGTTTTAGACGTAGGATGACATCAGCATCGTAATATTGGAACCTCTGATGTCGAGATAGTTAGCCGATTTTTTCGCAAATTAATAAAACTTCAAGGCTTAGAACCCTTGATAGTTTTTGAAAGCTAAACTCCAAAAACTATCATCACGAAATTTATTGAACATTTTAATTGACAAACAATTATCCATATTTAATGATTAATTTCATTATTGTATGATGTGATTTATTTTTTCATTTTGAAAATGTCCCACTTAGTGTGGGAAAAAATAGTTAACCAAATGCCTTCATATCAATAGTTATCACGATGTGTTTTTATTTTAGTTGGATGATGCTTTGAGAGTCAAAACTATATGTTCACATCTCAACTTACTTTTAAGAGGTTGAATATTAATATTTATCCTTTGTGGATATTTGAACTCTTATTTTTTTACAATATTTGTACGTGAACATATGCATAAGAATGAGATTCATATTGACATGTCACATTCAATAAATTGATTTATAAAATCTTCATTTAGTATAGAAGATTTTGAGATTTGTAATACTTTATAATATTAACATGTATACGGATATGGTTGATGATCGAAATTTAATTCAAGTAGGAGCAAGCCAAATATAACTCTTAGTGAGTTTATATGTAAAATGTTTTTGTTTCAAACTGTGATAATTGGAAAGTTTATTTCTTTCATATAAATGTTAAATTACATTATTTGTTGCTGTAATTTTATATTTTTCAAAAGTGGTGTTATCTAACTTTGAATTGTTGGAAGATGATGAAAGTAAAATGTAATTAATGAATATAAAACTAAGTTTAAACTTCATGTAGATATCACTAGATGGTTAGTTAATTAATTTTTTTAAAATCTAGTAATACATGCATTTATCTTTAAATAAATACATACAGTTATCTTTAATATTTGTTTACACAAGACATCTTTTAGAAGTTGTCTAAATGACCATCAATTTGTCTCAACTTAATCACAATATATTTCTGCTTTATTCTTATATCAAATGAACATTGAGTAACTTATTATATGATTATAAGCTGAACTGACAATATGTTTGCATTAGTTACAAGAATTGTAAAAGATCATTATGAGCATTAACTTTGCTCCGATAACTAGTCCATGTTTTATTATCATCCAAAATCATTAAATTTTTAACAATTCTTGAAAAATCAGTTATGATCTTATATTATGATATTTGATATCATAATTAATGTTCTACAATGTTAATAAAATTTGAACATTGGTACTTATTTTTTTATATGATAAATAGTTCTTTATTTTAAAATTAAGGACATGCATGGACTAGTTGTTTTATACTATGTATTAAAATCAACAAAAGTACTACATTATTTATACTTTGTGTTAAAATCAACATAAGTACAAAATGATTTATACTTTGTGTTGAAATATATTTTGTATATATTTTAATGCACCAATTTTAGACCTTAGTGCTCCCCAAGCTAGTGCAATATGAAATAATTTGGTTGAAATAGTTTTACTCACTATTAAGGGATTATTTCATTTTGAGAGGAGATAATTTTTTTGCTATTGTTGTGAAGCAATAAAATTTTAATTTGTAACAAGAGAAACAATCAAGGACATCACTAACTTCGGAGTTTTCTTTATCTGATCATTGCACTCAATAAGGATAGTGACTATAATTCTTTTGTTAATTCCTTCCCACTTGTTGTTCCTCTTCTTTCCTCTCTCTTTCTCTCTCTCTTTTTCTTGAAGTTGTTCATATGAAGTAATTAGTATATGTACGTATGTATCCACACATATATATATATATATATATATCACCTCATGACCTTCATCATAGGTGGAACTATTCTAGATCAAGGCAATTATTTTCCTCCCTACTTTAATTCTCCTTTTCCTTCCTAAAACTTTCCTCCTTGTAGTTCAAACACTTACACTTAGTCCTTCCTACCTTACAAGCACTTAACCAATTAAGAATATTCCTACGTTAGTCATGCTAGGTTAGGGTAAAATAAATTTAAAGGAAGTTCTCATAAAGCAAGTTGATATTCAGTAGTGTAATAACAATTTGACAAATTTTGAGTATCATGTTTATGCTCTGGCAACATTTTCAAATAATTTAAAAATATTGAATTATCATAAGTTATAATAAATATGTGCACATCTGAAGGCAATTATAATAAAATAAATGTATTTTGAAGGATATCAAATACGGCTTGTGCACACTTACAGATTTAGGGTTGAACTACTCCACAACCAACCTAGGATGGACCTTTTGGGAAAATTCCATGTATGGTTTGACCTGTAAGATTAGATTTGCACACATGCATACCAGTGCACAACCAAATCTACAACCCTTGAACAACCTTTTGACCTACAAAGACCAGATCTGCACTCCTACTCCTACTCCCCACCTACCAAGACAAATCTACTTACTACACTCAACTCCCCACTTTAAAACTAATTGATGGACACCATGAGGAGCCAGATAGTAACACCTCCACCTACTACCAATGATTAAAGAAGCTACTCATGTGCACTTGCTGGGATAGAAGCTACAAGTAAGCTACCTCCACCAGTTTGACCAGTTCTTCACTTCGCATCATTTGAATTACTTGGGACAAGTCCACCAAATCTACTAGACAAGGAAGAGACAATATGGGGACAAGGGAACATGGTGGAAGTACAATGATGGAGTCAATGTTTGCCCTACTTCGGAGGAAGGAAACAACTAAGAAGCTAACATTGCCAAGAGGAGTTCTGCTTAGAAACGACTATAAATACCTTCACTCGATCATCTTGGTGGAGAGTTGGATACCTTAGAGACGAACAATAAAGAGATATCATATAGATTAAATTAGAAGAAGGCATTATAGAAAGAGAATCCACTCTTCGTCCTGTATCTCTCAGCCTCTCAAGCTCTACACGACCAATTTTTTAGGAGGAGTTGATGGTTGTCGAGAAGAAGCTGTTGATGCCGAGTTACGAAGAAGCATCACCACATAGGAGAAGTTCACGCCATGGCCTCATCACTATAGATTTTCATTATTCTTCCCTTCTCTTCTTGCAATGTTGTTTTCTTTGTTGAGCATCATGATGTATTATGATTCTTACATGGGGCTAAACACTTAGTGATTTGAGTTGTTTGATGGATCTTAGCTGACATGTAATATATCTTATTTATGCTATCTTCTTGCACTCCTTGTTAGTTGATTAATTCATGCACATACTTTATGTCCATACTTAATGCTTTAAAGGAGTAGCTAACTTTTGCATGATTAAGAGACTTGGTTGAGATCTAAGAATAGGTAAACTGATGATATCCATGGATAAAGTAGTCAATGATTTTAACTAGATGAATGCATTAGAATCATAGATATCTATATAACGGAGTTGATCGTAATGCACTAATGTAGTCTTCTTTGTACAGGAATGTGAAATGATGCTAGGGTGGTAGGTTGTGATAAGAAGCGTGTCAGATCATGATCTGAGTTTTACTTCCAAATTTTGGGAAGCATTTCTGGAAGCATTGGGTACTCAATTATCTTTTAGTACTACTTTTCATTCACAAATTGATGGACAATCTGAACATACTATTCAGACATAAGGGCATGCATGTTAGATTTTGATAGTAGTTGGGAAGAACACCTACCTTTGGTAGAGTTTTCTTACAACAATAGTTACCACGCAAGTCTTGGTATGACACCATTTGAGGCATTGTATGGAAGATCTTGTAGATCACGATCTTGTTGGATTGAGGGTAGTGAATCTATGGTAGTTGGACCGGATATGGTTTGACAATCTCAAGAAGTTGTGGCTCAAACAAGGAAAAGAATGACAGCGGCTCAAGAACGACAAAATTCTATTGATTTGAGACGTCGAGAACTCGAATTTAAGGCTAATGACCTTATGTTCCTTAAGGTGCCACCTTCAAAAGGAAATTTGAGAAGAAGGGAAAGCTTAGCGTGAGGTATAATGAACCATTTCCTATTTTGAAGCAGGTTGGTGAGGTAGCTTATGACTTGGCTCTCTTCCACATTTGTTAGCAGTTCATCTACTATTCCCTCTTTCATTGTTGAGGAGGTATATTTTAGATTCATCTCATAGTATCAGTTATATGGAGATTGAGTTGCAACCAAACTTGTCAAATAAGGTGCAAGCATTGCGTATTATTTATCGTTAGGGAAAGAAGCTTCGCAATAAGGTAGTGAAATTGGTTCGGGAATAGTGGGGTTGTAGAGGCATCAAGGAATCCACCTGGGAGTTGGAGGATGAATTGTGGACAAGTCCTCCTGGCTTGTTTGAGGTTTCGGCTTTGGGTTGAGGCATTTTCTTTGTTGCTTGTTGTGATGTGTGTTTGTGTTTTGGGTGTTGTTCTCAGTTCTTAGAAAAATTCCAAGGACGAAAATTTTTTAAGGAGGTCAGATTGTAAAATCCGTGCCCTTTGGCTTAGGATTTTATTTGTTGTTTAGTTTGCTTTGGCCTTTGGAATGATTCAATTTGCATTTTGGTTTGATTTGGTTTGGCTTGGCTTTTGGCTCTTGGTTCTAGGAAGAGTTAGTGTTGCTCATGCCTTGGTTTGAAAGGCTTTGGCTCATATGTGTGCCTATTGGTGTGCTTTTATTTGGCATGTGTTGGGTTTAACATGTAGTTAATGGGGTCATTGACAAGTTAGAAGGGTTGTTTTGGGGGGGGGGGGTTAGTCATATATTTAATGTGCAGATGTTAACAAATACCTAAGTTAATATGACCTTTGGCTTGCTGTCACACCAATTTTTGATAGTCTTGATATAACTAGTTTGACTTCATACTTATTTAAAGATTTCTTTAGTGTTGTACTATTACAAAAGTCATGAAATTTTTGTAAGTACAATTTAATTGGAGTCATAAAGATGTTATGAGTCATGTCACATTAATAAACCATACCACATAGTAGGTCGTATTATATATGCATTCATTTACACCTCTTCAATTCTTTACACAGAGATTCATTATCTTTTCATTTCCTTTTCTTCTCATTTTTCTTTGAAAATTTTTGTCTTTATAAGTACATCTTTCTGTTCTGAATTCCAAATCATATTACTATCATCTTTCCACCTTTTGTTGAGTTTTTCCAACATTGTCGTCTGCCAGAGGAAATTATCCATCAAAGTTGGTTCACGTTGAGGTACCCTTAAGCCAATTATACTTTGAAGTACATATTTCCGTCGTTGAATCTATGTAAGCCATTATTCTTTTGAGTGTGTTGTTATTTAAATCTCTTTTTTTTACCGACATTTGGTGAAAGTTATAACTTTTGAGCAAATCTAAAACCTTTATTTTGTATACCTATAGTTTGGTAAAATCTTCTATTTGGTAACTCTTGCACTATTATTTTTTTAGTATTCTTTTTCATTCATTCATGTTAAATTTTTATTCATCTATTGTAACCTACAAATATATATAACTATTGATTTAAATTAATCTTATCTTGTTTGATCATACATTCTGATGCATGCATCATATATAGATTGTGCTGAATATTGAGTTGGGTTGTTTATAGGTCGTGTGGTTCAAGCTCATTGGTAGATTATTTGGAGCATAGAGATTGGATCCGTTTAGGACTCATTTCTTATTTTATGCTTCTCTAATGGGTGCGTTGTTTTATATCCTAGAAAGAGTTAAGTGGTGGTTTTATTGCAATCTATTTAATTTGGGTCATTTAGACGTCTTGGTTAATAACCCTTGAAGACGAGATCCCTTGAGTTGTTTTTGAAAACCATAAGATCCCTTGCAAGTTGCCTTTTTTTCAATAGGCATATTAACATTATTATTCCCTACCTAACTCTATTATTATTATATTATGTTTTTGTGATTTTGAGAGTAGAGAGATTGTTTCGAGTAAGTCCCACTTTGAGGGATTAGTTCTAGGATGCGACTTGTTGAGAAGCCCTGTTGTTTCATTGTTGATGGGATCAACGCAATGCTCTACTTTCGCTTCTTGCTACATTTTCACCCCTGCAACTATGAACTTCTCACACCTGAAGAGGCATAAAGTTATGGGTACTATATTTTGCAGTGCATGTCATGATTGCGATGTCCTTGACTTGCCTTCAGAGCTCAGAGGAAAGGAGCATGGCGGAGTTGGAGAGGACATAAGAAGGGGTGTTTCCTGATTTGCTGTGGGTCACACGTTAGTGTAGTTTCCTTTGGGTGTTGTGTGATTCTTCTTGTGGTGTGTTATTTGTTTCTTGTTTTAGTGTGATTCTTCATATGGTGTACTATCCCCTTCTTGTTTTACTTTAATACGAACTACTGAGTTCATATGCCAATTTGATATTATAGTTATTTTATTTTGTGGATTGGTAACTTGTTGCATAGCTTGTTACTGAAGTTTATTTCTTTTTAATCTTTATCTAGGTGGTGTACCTAAAGTGTTGGTGGTGGATATAGGGGGATGCAAAAGTCTTCACACACATATATACTCCCGTCATGTTGTTGTCGTATTGTTTAAGGATTTTTCCCTTTATATTTTGGTCATCGAGCATCTTTACTTTTGGCTTAGTATACTGATGTAATAACCATGTGTTTTGGGTATATATCCAATAATTTATGCTATTTTGAATACTGTTTTCTTTTTGCTTTTTGCTCGTTGCGGTTGTGGGTTGTGGTTGTCTTCCTTCTAAATTGCCAAGTCGGTTTAGATCTTAAAGGGTTTTGTGGTCATCGTCTTCTATGTAATTAAGTTAATAGATAATAATATTAAATAATATAATATTTCTATTCAGTTCAAGGATGAACTGGTAATGGGATGTTATAGTTATTCTAGGTTTATGTTGCCCCCGGGCTCTGTGAACATGTATCATGACATGTGTCAATCATATTGGTGGCCAAGATTGAAGAAAGATGTTCTTAACACTTTTTCAAAATGTTTTGTCTATTGGTAGGTCAAAATTGAGCACTAGAGACTAGGAGGACTACTATAAGCATTATCATCTCTACAGTGGAAGTGGGATTGCATCACGTGTGACTTTGTCACTCATTAGCCACTTCCTGTCGTCAAATGGATGTTGTGACTATTTGACTAAATCGACTCACTTTATAGACATTTGGATGACCTATCCCATGTCAACATTAGCCAGACTATACGAAGGTGTTGGTGGTGACAATCAGTGGAGACCGGTCGTCGGCTGGCCGAAAAATGGCCAAAAAGAGGGCGAAATCACCACAGGTGTGGTGGCATCACCAATGGTGATCGCGACCGTGGCAGTGGTCGTGGGAGGTTTTAAAATGAAGATCTTGGCAAGATGAATTATGTGGGTGGTCCGATTGGCCAAAGGTGCCTCGCCAACACTAAAAAGCAACATGAAAGAGTGCATACGGCAGTAGAAACTGCCTTTAAAAACTCCCTTGCCGGTGGCAATTGCAGCAGTGCCAGTGGTCGTGAGTGGTACAAAAGGAAAGCCGTCTACGAGGCAATTATGGGGGTGCCTATCCGCTGGTCAGGGGCAAGCCAAGTGGCAACAGTGCTATGGGTGTAAATTCTCAAATCGTGGAAGATCTCCTGAAAAATAGGATGGTGAAGCCAGTGCTGACGTGGATGGCTCAAATCTTGCCAAATGGCACGATCTAAATATCTAATAGCTCGTGGTCTAGTGGGGCCCACTTATGGGTATATGCATTATACATATGGACAGAAAGCTAGGATCGAGACTGTCCAAGGTTAATACTAACTTGAGTCCTAAAAGTCACTCCATAGGTGGGAATCAAGGCAAGAAGGCTAAATGAGCCTCGAAGCCTGAACTCAATCAAGCTGGGCTCACAGGGGCACAATCAAGAGATCTGAAATTCATATTTTGCATGGAAATGAAATACCCTGAAAATTCCAAATAGATACTTAACGCTACAACAACCTAGATCTAGGCCTAAAACCGTGGCTAACCTATAAAAAAAATCATTTGTATTCCTAGTGTATACACTGATAAATCGTGCTCTACTGATCATAACTGAATCTATCATTTGCATGTCGAGCATATTTAGCCACCATAACATGCTCATATGGCCATCTGGGCCCCATACTTGTATTCTAAAAATTAGTTTGGCTCGAGCTTAGTCAAACCGACTCAAGATTGACCCAAATTAGGAAAAACTAAAATCGGGTAAAACCGTAACCCAAAACTGGGGTTTTACACATATCGCTCTAAGTTTTCCATACATCCTGGAGTAATTAAAATGTACTAAGACAAGAAGCGTACTCACTAGTGGATGGGTATGAAGAGAAATGTTGCACATTTTGTGTCCAAATGTATGACATGTCAACAAGTGAAGGCTGATCATCAACTTCTTTGTGGATTGTTGAAAGCAATAGAAGCACCCAAGTGGAAGTGGGGGTGCATGACATGTGATTTCATGTTAAGATTTCCTAGATCACTAAGGAAGAATGATTCCATTTGAGTAGTGGTGGATAGATTGACAACGTTAGCTCATTTTATCCCTGTGAGGGTGAACATGACGACTGACTATCTGGCAAAGTTGTACATTGACAATATTGTTCGGTATCATGGAATTCCTAAGAAAATAAATCTGATTAAGATCCACTGTTTACATCTCATTCATGGAATGCTTTTCACTGAGCATTGGGCTAAAAAATTAAATTAAGTATAACTTATCATCCTTAGACCGATGGTCAAAGTGAGAGGATAGTACAAATGCTAGAAGATTTGCTACGATCTTATATTGTAGATAGGTGAGGTGATTGGGAGCAACATTTGCCATTGGTGGAGTTCACATATAATAATTCCTATCAAGCTAGTATAGAGATGGCTCATTTTGACGCCTTTTATGGAAGACCTTGTAGATGAAGGCCTACATGCCAGCTAGAATCTTCAGATGTGGTGATTGTTGGTCCACAATTATTGGAAGAGGGTGAATCTCATTAGACAAAAACTTAAAGTAGCTAATGATCGACATAAGAGTTATGCAAATATTAGAAGGAAGGAGTTGGAATTCCAAGTTGGGGATAGAGTATACTTGAAAGTATTACCAACAAAGGGTACTATAGGATTTGGTTTTTGGGAAAGCATATGATATATATTGGTCCCTTTGACATAATAGCCAAGCTTGGAGATTTGGCATATGAATTGGCTTTACCTCTTAATTTGGATCAGATACACAATTTTTTTCATGTGTGGATGCTCAAGAAATATATTTAAGATGAGAGCCATATTATTCCGGATATGAAAGTTGGACATTCAACCTGATATGACCTTTGAGAAGAAGCCAATTAGAATAATTGAGATCAACAAGATAAATTCTTGAAGAGCATGACTATGCCTCTAGTGAAAGTGCTATGGAGCAACAAAGAATACCAGTAAGCCTCATGGGAAAAGTAGGAAAACATGAGAGAGGAGTACGCATACTTCTTTGATGGCGATTTGTGTTTTCCTTATTTCATGTTAGATGTTTTCGGGAATGAAATTTCCTAAAATTGAGGAGGATGTGAGATCCTATGTTTGGCCAAATTTTTATTTAATTATTAATTCAATTAAATAAACTAATTGAGAGGGATTAGAACGAGTAAATAATTTGTGGGAATTATTTCGGGTTATTATCAAATATTAACTAAGGAATATATAATAATTAATTATGATTTATTATTATTTTTAAGGAAAATTCAAAAATACTCCTAGTTAGAGTATACGTCGACCTATATATACCTATACCTATGTGTGTGTGTGTGTGTATATATATATATATATGTATATATATAGAGAGAGAGAGAGGGAGAGAGAGAGTAAAACTCAGCCCATCAGTCCAATGTTTTTATAACTAGTTTGGTTTTATTTGTTAAGTCGTGGCCTTATTGTTATTTTGATACATCTTAGGCATACCCTCAAGCCCTAGATATGTTTAGAAGCCATCCTTCTCCTTTTTCATTCTTTTCCTTCCCTTCCTTCCTTCCTGTTTCTTCTATTTTCATTTTTTCCTCTTGCGACGGCAGAGTGTAGGGTATAAAGGCGCCCTCCCATAGCCTTTGAGCATTGACACGTAATGCACATACACCTTACACACAGCACATGGGCTCCCCCAGGGCACCTTTGAGCTAGCATCAGGTGAGGTTTTATCTTAAAGAAACCTTAGCTACCTCCCTTCAAGCCCTAGATATGTTTAGAAGCCATCCTACTCCTTTTTCATTCTTTTCCTTCCCTTCCTTCCTATTTCTTCTATTTTCATTTTTTCCTCTTGCGACGGTAGAGTGTTGGGCGTAAAGGCGCCCTCCCATAGCCTTTGAGCACTGACACGTAATACGCATACACCTTACACACAGCACATGGGCATCAGGTGACGTTTTATCTTAAAAAACCCTAGCTACCTCCCTTCAACCGCACCCCCCTTTTTTGCAGATCTTGTTCGAACCATCTATATCATTTCATTTTAATCATTTTGTTATATTATTCAATATGTTTTGCATGTTAGATCGTTATATAAATTTGATATTTATATAAGGTCTGCACCTTTATTGTTAACTAGGTTGTGTTTTACGCATTTGTTAATTGTGTATTATAAAATGCTGCCTAAATCATCTAATCAAGGTTGTAACAATAAAAAGATTTGAAATTTATCAAGTTGGGTCGCATCCGAGTCACTACAGATCGTGCACTGAATATTAAATAAGTAAATAAATAACATAATAATAATTTTCGTACATGCTTAACTTTAAAACGAACCCACCATGTGATCTTAATTTATTTTACAATGAAAGTAATTAATTTAATGAGTGATAAAAGATTTAATAAATAAAAATTATTATTGGCATAGTTGCGTTGGGGGATTACTGACATCCCAATTTGCTTTATTGAAGTCAATCGAATCTGTCTAATTCGATATCTTTTAAGTTCTAAATCTCAATTTGCCTCGGTGATTTAACTGTTAGGTTTCCAACTGATTTATCAATTAGATCATAGTATTTTAATAATAGTTCAAATATTTGGCTAGTGTGTAGTGTACTAAGATATCTCAAGTTTAGGTGTCCAGATCCTCAAAGACACCAACATCTCCATTGCATAAGTTTATGCCAAGTTGATCTTCTTAATATATTGACATCACACTTATGACTTTAGTACATGTTTATTAACCCACTCAACTTATTTCACGACACTGGAATTCACGTATGAACACAGTTACCTAATCTTATTAGTTGTGTGTTTATTTAATTCTCTATTGTATGTCATGCATCCATGTTGTATGTCATGCATCTATGTTGTATATAGGACTGTTATTCACTGCACGTAATCACCATATAGGATCGTGTAGCTGTCGACATTGCTAGGCTGCTTGAGTTGGACTTGCCATAGTAGCACGAGGAGCTCTTCTTCAGTCTATTAGGACTCTCTTCTGCTTGATCTTTTGCTTGGCTCACGTGATTTGATTTACAATGGAGAATGTAGTTAGTAATATTTAATTAGATTTTACTTCCTATGGGTCATTTAATCGACCTTTCAGATTAATAAAACCTTAAGGATGAGATTTGTTAATGAGGTTTTGAAAGTTATAAAATCAAGTTCAAAGTCACACTTTAGCGCTATTTGAAATATTCATATCTAGACCTTATACATGTATTATGTTTTTTGGATTTTGACTTACACGTGAGATGGATGGAATGTGTAACGTCAGCAAGGGGCCTAGTCAGTTACCACTTGATGTGCTCAGTGTTGGCCTTATGTATATGATATTAGCTTACTGGTTGCTATTAGTGTATAATTCAACATGTACGCCTTCATCAAGTATATCTCGACTGTGTAGTGTTGTAATGATTATCGCTAGGGCCTATTGTGTATATTACTTGTATTTTAAAGTGAGCTAATATTTTTTCCATGTGTACAATTATCATTAATTATGATTATGATTAGACCCTATTGGCCATTTGCTTATGATCAGTGTGTTGTGAAAAAGTTGATGTTTCATTTTAGTTTCTCATTGATGACTATTTTATTCATTTGCAAGTATTGAGATTTTTCCTATTAATTATTTAGGATTCAGTGATACGAGGACTCTAGTGGATGTGATATTGGGCTGATTTTTTTTTGTTGTGGGCTTTTTGGTGGTGTTTTTGTTGTGATCCTTTGTGGACATCTGCTATTTCTAAATATGTATGGCATGCTTCTGTTGATGTCCTGAGACTTGGATCGTGTGATGATGTTGTGGATGTGTGGCCGTGAGCTTGTGTTGTGACCAATGCTGGCTTGTTCCTCATGATATAATGCCATGACATTTGCAAGCTTTTGTTTACCTAACTCTATTTCCTCTATTTTGGAGACAAAATACTCTAGGGTATGCATGTCTGATTTATTTTATATTGGTTTCTCCATGCCCCAGAGTCGTGGATGGTTAAATAATTCAGGTATGTTAGGTCATGCTACTTCCGAAGGTACATGGAGCGGAGAAAGAACATGAATTGAAGGTACTTCTATGATTTGTAATTGCAAGAAAAGAGCCCATGTGAGGACCAGACAAGTTGACAAGAAAAGAGCCCATGTGAGGACCAGACAAGTTGACAACCTGATGAATGTGAATTCTGTGTTAAATATATTATGAATAATCTAAAATTGTGGTGTAATGCATTCAAAATGTTTTTGTGGTCAAATGATATTATTAATTATTAAAAGACTATTTTGAGATTGAATGATTATTGTACATGTCATGTAATCTTTTTATCATCCTATCTACAAGGGAGAACTCAATCGGATTTTCTAAAGAAATTTAATCTCTTTTGTAAATTCAATGTATTAAGATGTCCTACTTACATAAGCCAAACCTTATATATCTAATATGCATTTTGGTGTTATTTGGGCATTAAATTTTTTCGGGTTCCATCTTTTTAACACCTTAAATAGGTAGGTCTTTTGGCAACGGTTCCCCGTTATAATAAGTAGTGAATTAGTATCCCAACATGGACAATAGTAATAAATGTACAAGTGGATATGAACAGGTATGCACTTATAGATATTACGCTAGACCATGGTTGCATGAATCGAAATCGGAATCGGAATCGGTTTTTGAGGAGTCGGAATCAGAATCGGAATCGGTCTAAATCGGCCAGGAATCGGTTCAGTTGAATCGGTCTGAATAGGTCCAAATCAGTCATATATAATATTTAACAACTCATAAAATAAATATATAAAAATTAAATATTGATGTCATTTTAATATTATTGTGTGTATTATATTTTATAATATTTTTTTAAATTATTTAGAATTAGTTCTTATTTTTGACACAGAGTCAAGTTTTAATTACGAGAATGCCACCGAGTGGCACCGCCCTCCATCCCGCCGCCGCCGGAGCCGTACCTCCCCGGCCTGCGACCGCCAGGCCCTGCCCCTTCCCCCAGACCCGCCCCGCCTAGCCCTCGGCTGCCCCGCCCCGCCCTCGCCCGCCGCGCCCCGCCTCCCTCGCCAGCCCCGCCAGCCTCGCCCTGCGCCCGTCGCGCTCCGCACCCCTCCCCCAGATCCGCCCCACCCCGCCCTCGCCCCACCCTCGCCCGCCCTGCCCCCTCCCCCAGATCCGCCCGCCCTTGCCCGCCCCGCCCCGCTCTCGTCTGCCCTGCCTCGCCCGCCTTCGCCCGCCGTGGTCGGAAGGTCGGGCGGAGCTGAGATCGAACGACGGAAACACGGCGAAGGGCGGCAGCGCGAGCGCGACGGCGGACGGCGGCCGCGCGAGCACGACAGCGGAGGCGCGGCGGTGACGGTTTTAAAATCAAAATTATCATTTTACCCATGCATAAATAATTTAATAAAAATCATGCCTAGGGCCCGTCGCGCCCGCCTCCCCCGCCAGCCCCGCCAACCTCGCCCTGCGCCCGTCGCGCCCGGACCCCTCCCCCAGATTTGCCCCGCCTCGCCCTCGTCTGCCCCGCCCGCCCCGCCCTCGCCAGCCGTGGTCGGAAGGTGGGGCGGAGCTAAGATCTGACGGCGGAAGTGCGGCGAAGGGCGGCAACGCGAGCGCGACGACGGAGGGCGGCAGCGCGAGCACGACGACGGAGGCGCGGCGGTGACGGTTTTAAAATCAAAATTACCATTTTACCCATGCATAAATAATTTAATAAAAATCATACCTAGGGTATTTTAGTAATTTATCAAAAAACTGATTCTGATTTAAATCGGCTGATTCCGATTCCGAGTTAACTCGGTCGGAATCGGGCGAAATCGCCCGATTCCGAAACCGATTCAGGGCCGACCGAGTCGGCCCCGAAATCGGATCGGCGCGATGCCGATCCGATTTAAATCGGCCGATTCGTGCAACCCGGCGCTAGACTCATCCTGCCGTCTCAATGTCCATCCATTACTACCCCTACCTAAACGGTTCATTTCCAAAACATACTCCACCCAGTCCCATTTTCTAGGGGCATTGGTGACCATTTAATAACAATTACCATCACATGGTGAATAGTAAACAGTCCACCATTGAATCGTTAACACTCTTTAACGGTCTACCAATATTACCCATGTGAACCATCTGAAGTTCTCAACACCAACATGGACACGTTCCAAAAAAAAACCTACATGGACACCGCAGTCGCCAATTATCATTTGTCAACAACACAACCACAGTCCCACTAAAAAAATTCAACAAAGGCTGATAAAGATAAAAGCAAGTTGATCTTACTAGTACCATAACAATAGCTATGCTGCTTCAAAGCTGTATACCTACTTGAGCAAAAAAATTCCACGATGTTGAATTCTTTTTCTTCTATGAGAGAAAAGTTGGACACCTAATTTTACTCTTTCAAGTGGCAATAAAAATCCATGGATAACAGAATTTTTTACACAGACATTACGATCCTTGTTTTTCAGGGTTGTCTGGGTTCTCTTCCTTTTCCGGATCTTCCTCTTCCTCTTCCTTCTTTTCTTCTTCTTCGTCTTCTTCGGGAGGATCTGTGGGCAATGGAGGAGGCAATGGTGTTTTCATTGGACTGAATTGGGGAAATATATCAGGTATTCGACCAGGCTTTGGTCTCTCCCATTCCTACCAATGCACATTAACACTTAAGAATTGACTGAAGACCAATTTTTTGTACAAAAGATATTCATCTTTTTCTGTACAACTAAAAGATGTTCATGTTCAACACAGAAACTGCAAGTACACCACTTCCGAGCCTTTTTTTAATCAAGAATTCATCCATAAAAAAACCCCCAACATTCCATTAAATGATGTCAATAACATGACGAATCCAAGAGCTCCACAAAATTTTACACTGGGCCATACAGATTCGAGGAACTTTTTCATTGCCAAGTGACATTTTCTAGTGGTATACAACCCTAAGTCTCTAACCTTGAGTTACATAGTCCCAAACAATTGAAGGATTGCTATCAATCAAAATAGTTAGTAGAATTCCTTATAACAACCTGTATTGCATGCATTCATTTGGCTACCAATAAGGACTCATAGCCATCACCATACTACCTAAATTGAGATCAATTTGTGATACCCTAGATGGTCAAGATGACACAATCCAAGGAAGGACGCTTATGATTCTCCGACACTTGCCTTAACAACACTTAACCATTAAAACCGTTAATGGACATATATTACTTGATAAAAACTGTCAAACAGAGCTCCTGACAAGGACTCTTCCCATCGAAAATGTGAATCCAAGAGGAAAGGCTCCTACACCATCCTTTTATGAACAAAATTATCTTACTTGAGATAACAAACCACTGAACCAGGATGATTATGGTAGAGGCAACCACCACCATCTGAAAATACATACATCTGCCACTGTCAATTAACTAATATGTTTTAATGATGCATAATCCCCTAGCCCCTTATAATTAGTAAACAAACTAGGAAAGTATGACAAAAACTCAAGTTTGATCTAGCAGCAGTCATCCAAACTATTTCCTCTAGCATTTCTAAACCATATTGTCCTTGCACAAACAATTGTTAGCTCACTTGCAATCCAGCTAGACCCTCCTGACTCCAAATCCAAGCATACTCTTTTCGGAACATTAAATTATATGTCTTTGTAATTGACATTGACTTCTTCTTAAGATAAATCCACACACTCCCTATTCTTCTGCTACACTTATTTCTCCTAGTGCAGAATCTTTATCACCCAGCTACACTAACATAAACACTCCTACCTAGTAGTCGTAGCGATGGCTGCCACATCGCGGAACATAGCCAGAAGAATTCGATTTCTATGTCCTCCTTCCCCCAACACCTTATCTGGGAAACAAAATTCAAAATAAAAGTCATGTAAATAGCAAGTTCGACCATTTTCATATCAGGGCAGTAGACAATAATTTTCTCTCTCATCGATGCATCGGCTAAAGCATGTAACTTTACATCATAGCTGAAATAGTAAACTCCTAAAACGACTCAAAATTTGGCACTGCTGAACAATTCTCGAAGGTGAAAAATTCAAACAAGTCTCTCATAATTCGAACATATGAGAAACTAGAGAATATCTCAAACAGAATGGAAGAACTCACGATTGGAAAATCAAGAGGGGAACGCCGAGTCATCTTCTCCTCTTCCGGGGCCATGCAGCCTACCCGCATCGGGGCGGCGAGAGTGGTGCAAACACGGAGACGGGCCGCCCCACCGCAACCCGACTCCTGACACAACCTGAGCCACCACTCCCGGAGGAAACGGCCAATCCAGCGGTTGACACGTCAGATGCCGACAAGGAAGAGCGACAGAAGGCCATGGCCACCGGCTTCGCTCCACCCAAAACCCTCAAATCGGCAGTTCAACAACACAGAAAGAAAACAAGTAAAAGGCGGGTGAGGAAGAACTGGAGAAGAAAAGCAGCTTCTCCGCCGCCTAAGCTAGTAAGATGGCGGAGGTAGGCGGCGGCGTCAGCGGCGGCGGAGGTAGTGACGGTGACGGTGACGGTGACGGTGACGGTGACGGTGACGGTGACGGGTGAAAGAACCGAAATTGAGGGCCGAGACGGCTGCTCCTACTGTTTGGGAACGATGGGATTTTCTTTTGAATATAGTAATGGGCTTTTGGCTGTCCTTTTTGTTGAAGCCCACTGACGTGAACTAAATATTAAAATGCCCGTCATCAGTTGTTGAACCACAACAAAATATTAAAAAGTCCGTCCATGTTTCACGAGAGGGGTGCCCCAGAGCGGCATTCATTACCTCGTGCTGTCAAATTTAAAATAATAACATCTTAGTGTGAAATTAATTCAGAATAATTACATTTTCGTATAATTCATACGAAAATTTTATTTTTTTAACACTTCAATATATATTTTTATCGTAATATATCGTAAATAAAATAAACATAAAAATTTTTCTCTCTAAAAATTGTAGTCATGCTCTTTGTGGATTTTATTTGAACATTCAAAAGTCTAATTTTTATTTTATTTTTACAAAATATCAAACATTTAATCGAGCCAAATTTATAAACAAGAACGAGCTTAAACTCACTTTATTTGAGTTTTGAGTCAAACTGCATGGAAAATTTTATTGAGTCAAGCATTAAGCTATCATCGGCAGGAATGAAGCATGAACCGCGATACTTTCATCCATGGAACCACGATACTTGCATGCATGGCCTCCCTAGGCAGCAAAGATAAAAAATTAGTCACTTAAGAATCGAAACCCATGCCAAAGCCCAATTGAAAATATCATTGAATTTGAAAAGAAATAAAAAGAAAATATCATTGAATTTTTATTATTTTTATTTACTGCAAGGTCCAAAGCCCAAGTAAAATACAAAGAATAAGAAGATGAAGACGCAGGTCTTCTCAATGTTCAATCCAACGCCTGTAGACTTCATCTACATTCTATCTTTTGTTTTTTACTCCCTTCTCATATTTTTTAGTGATGGAAAACCCAATCAGGGGTATCTAACTCAAGGATTATTCCTAAAAAAGATAAAAATCTAAACTCAAGAAAAAAACCCTAAATAGATAAAAGGTATATGGCCGAATCAATTCATGGTAAAATTTTTTTACCCTATGCCCGGGCTTGATGACAATGTTGATGATCATAAACATGATAGAATAGAAAAGTAAAGAAAAAATTGAGAATGATGATAAATTATTTGACTATTACTGTGAAACTAGTTCATCTAAAGAGTTATGGGAGTCTATAGAAAAAAGCATGGGAAAAAGAGCATTGGAGATGAAAAGTATGTTGTTAGAAAATACTTTAACTTTAAAATGGTAGAAAGAAAATTTGTGCGTGAGTTGGCATATGAAGTTCATAACCTTGTAGCTAAAATTGTAGCAAAAAGGATTCTAATTGACAAAAAATTATAAGTTTCTACCCTTATTAACAAGTTTCATCTTTCATAGAATGACCTTAAAGTAAACCTGAAACATACAAGAAAAGCTTTGACAATGTCTTTCATTTACATTGAAGAAAAGGGTAGAGAAAAGAATAAAAATTCAATGTTTTTGTTGTGAGGTTAACCTAAATTTGAATGTTCAATGTTAAAAGTCTAATTTGAAAGGAAAAAGTTCAGAAAGGGGTGATGCCTCAAACCCTAAGAATGATGCTCTATGAAAAAAATAAAAGAGTAACAAAACTTGTTGTGTGTGACAAACTAGAGCATTTTCCTAGAAATTATATTTATAAATTTTTTTTCAATTTCTAAGGATGAGAAAGACAACTCAGCCCCAAAGACCAAAAGCTAATGTTGTTACGATCAGTTTGGGTGAAGCTAGAGAGAGTAACCTAAGGTGAGTTATAACAAATTTTGAAAGTAATTTTTCCCGTTTGTTTTTATTTCTACATAAATATATGTGTTAATGCCTATGTTTACTAGAATGTCTTACTTTTCTTCTAATCAAGGAATGAAAGAGAAAATAGTGGTGATCACTACAACATAACTTAACAATAGCATTGGAAAAACCCGACGTTTTTACTATATATATTGACACAAATGATTATTATTTTCAAAATTGCCAATGCATTATATTATATATATATATATATATATATGCACTAGACATGTTTTTTAGAATTTTTGACATAAAATTGACTTTTCAGTTACATAAATTAATGACCGTTAATTGTATTTGAGTCCAAATATTTTACATAAATATAAGGAATATTCGAACGTTGATTCATAATATATATATATATATATACTATTGGTGGGATTCCTGTTGCAATTTTGACACTAATTTTTATTTTCTTGATCATAAATTCATTTGATTTAAATTAGTTTGTTCAAGAAACAATACAAACCTGTCAATAACAATGTGTGAAACATTAATCAAAATTAAAAAACATTCATAATCAATTGACTAATAACATTCACAAATACAAAACAAATATCTAAGAGTTGGCAATGGTTTAAAAGTGGTCATAAAGAATTAACAAAAATTTCAAATAATAAAACAGAAAATTCACATTATTAAAAAGCAATAAAATCGATGGCTAATTTTAAAATATGAAACAATCAAGGTGTTACCATCATTCTAACTATATCTTGGACTCAAGTCTACTCGCTTGCCATAGTTGTGGTCCATAATTTGAATTATCCGTCTATGCCTATCAGCTGCAGCTCGAGAAAATTCAGCATGAATGGTTACAATATATGCTCGTACAGTGTCACTAATTGGGTGTTCTATAATGTTAGGATCGAACTGATGATCTGGCCCTTGTACAGACTGCTCCTCGGCAATTGCAGCTTCAAGTCGAAGGATAGATTCTTCCATGCATCTCTTGAATTAGAACATTATTCTCTTCCATATTTGGAGGTGGTGGGTGAGGTGTAGGCTCTTATCTCCCTCTATGAGTGGTCGATGTCGACACACTAGCACACAAGTTCCAAGAATCATATCTGCATATTTTTCATCTCCAACACATGTAGTCGTCGATACCCATATACCTGGATCAATGATAGGATGGATGGTTGTGTCCTCACCATATTTTGCAACCATCTCTCCTCGAATCTTTTCATGTTTTACAAAGAAATTTAATAAGTTTAAAAATTTAAATGCGATAAAATCTTAAGTTTAAAGTGAAGAGGCACGTACACTAAGTATTCGGAAATTGTTGTCTATGAAATCATCTTCTTCTCTATCTTTTTTATGAGTGGAATCAAGTAGCTCTGTGGTAGTGGTTGCTTTTCTAATTTTGTTGCCTGGAAACACCATCATATATTGGTGGAACCAAATAACCAATGCAGCCAATACCCATAAGGACATTTTAATTAAGTTAAGTCCCGTACACATAACTGCGTATTCTCTATGTTGTGGTTACACATAGCAAACACCATCCCCACATTGAACCATTAGATTTCAACAACTCTTATTTGCTTGCATGAGAATACCCATATGACATGTACTTTTATGAGTTAACAAAGTAACTACGCAAAAAGAAATCCCCATAGGAGTTTTCTAACAACTTAGTATGTTCATGATCCAATCAGCTAATGTTAATGTTCAATAATAGCAAAAAGTTTGCATATAAAATTTCCCATAAAACTAATATATTTGTTATGAAAATACTTTGACAAATGAGCTAATAAGGAGTACACATATTTCACCGGTTACTTTTACACGTTCGTAGCAAATAGAACCAAATGCAATTAAAAATTTATAATGTTGTCAATCACGTTACAGACCAAAACTAATGAAGAACAAGTAGATTTTTCGTGGCCAATATTTGTATCCGCTTCAATCTCTTTCCTCCACTTTCATAACCATATATCCCAGTTTTCCTGTGCTCCGCAAATGTAAGCATGAGAATTTAGGTGACAAACATATAACAAACTTTTATTTAGAAAGTCTAATACAAAGGAAAATAACTCATCAATATATACTAATGAAAATCATTGGTAATTAGACACGAGAAAAGAAAGGAAATACATCAACAAACATACCAAATAGAAACTATCACAAATTGTTCAAATGAAGTATAAAACAACACCAACTACACAAAACAATCACTAACTTATACAACATAGAGAGAGAGGGAAGAGAGTGAGTGCATGTGTGTGTGTGTAAAACCATGGCTTTTCACCCGATTGTTTTAGTTTTGGTTCCGTCTTGAACCAGATTGAGTTGCTTGCCCAATTCTTTTTGTTGTGTATATTTATAGTCTGGTGTATGCAAACCATGACCTTAGTCTCCCTTGGTACTCTGCAAACCATGACCTTAGTCTCCCTTGGTACTCAGCACTGCCTGGCTGGACACTATGCTATCTCGACTCTTATTTTTTGCTTTTATTTAATTATAGTTTAGTTAGCTTTAAGACCGAGTTTTTTGCTAGTCTAGATTGCCTACAACTCTATTTTCGGATAGTGTTTGGAACCTATTTCAGATTGCCTACCGTGTGTTTGGAACCTATTTCGGATAGCCCTAACCCCTACAAGTCCTACAACACTATTTTTGAGGTCACCCCTTGCAGCCTTTGGGTGCAAACTCTAAGTGCACGCCTTAGGGTGAGAACTCTAAGTGCGCACGATGTTCCACCACAAAGGTGCCTCCCAGCATCCTTGTGCTGGAAAAAGAGGCAAATGACGATTCTATTTCTGGCACCTTTGCACCAGGACCATTCTAGGTTGGTTTATCCATACCTCTTATGTCATCAACCATGCTGTATGTGGTCTAGTTTGGTAGAGGTCAATGCCATTGTGTTGATAGGCTTTCCATTTTCTATAAAACCCCCACTTTTCAACCCTTGGTGTATTTGAGGCAAGTCTTTAATGTAAAACCCCCATTTTCTATAACTAAGCAGTCTTAGTGCATTTGAGGCAAGTCTCTCCTTGGTGTTGTTGTGCTTATGTTTTTCTTGTGTTTGCTTAGTTATCTGACTATGTTTTATTTTATTTGATATTTTTAGAATGTAGCTGCGTGTATTTGGAGCATTTAGGTGGTACTTTCATAATTTTAACATGCTATGTTAAATAGTTATATATTTTTTAGTGTACCATGGTAATCTTTTTGCATAGTCTTGGTAGATCTGCTGTAATGCTTATTCTACATTGTTTTTTTGCATGCTTCAACTTGCATCTTGTTCATAAGAAGTATACCTACAATTTTGGTGAATAATATTTCTCTTTTTTGGCATATATCAGCATGTATGAGAGTTAAAATAGGAGAAAGGTGGCAACTTTACTTCTTACAGTAGCCTATCCACCATTGTCCCCCACTATGTGCCCCTCTGTAGGTATCCTTTGCATACCATCTTTTACATTATTGTTGTGTTAAGTGTTGGCATATCTCACTCAAATACCAAGCTAAAATGAGCTCAGTAAAGGCCTGAACGAAAACCCTAAACATTGTATGTGTATGTTGTGTTTCTGCTATGCATGGCTATGTATCTGAGTTTGTGTTCCTAGTTGAGCCCCAAAAAGATTTTTATAAAATCTATAAAATTTTTATAAGGATTGGATTATTGGATATTGGCAACATATAAAATTTGGGGTAAAATAATGTTCATTTACATAGTTAACTAGTTCGGAATTTGGGAGTGCACAGGGATGAGGGGTGAAACGCTAATTCCCTATCTCTGGTTGCAAAATTTGTTGAGCCTAGTGTGAGTGGTGAAATTTTATCTATAAAATTTCAAGGCATATGGTTTGGTCTTGCCAGCTCCAATTTCCCAACCTATGTAGTTCTTGCTAGCACCAAAAATGCCTTGGTCAATGCCAACCTTTCGCAATCATACTCAGGCCAAATTACATGGGATTTGGACCTAATCTTTCATTGCACCAAGTCTACGGTGTTGGTTAACTCTACCCTTTCACCCTGACCTATCTGGAGTCCCCATGAACGAGACTTTGGAAAATTAGTGTCCGGTTGAGAAACATTGGTTGAGGAACATTGTTTCTAACACCTTAGCTCAACTTAGTGGGCTATGTTTACCATGTTGGCCCATGATTCAACACTTGGTAATTTTTATACCAAAATCTTACAGTGTTAAGGCCCACTAGTCCAAAATTCAGCCCATTTGAACATCATTTGGATGTCTGAAAGATTATTCTGTTAAGTCCGTTTGACAAAACCCTAAGTATGAGAATCTTTCTTAAGTGTATTGGCAACACCAAACTATAATTAAGGTTACCTAATAAGGTTTAACCTTTCACTGAGCAAGATAATTATCTTAAGTAAGTTTTTTGAGTCATGCATGTGTTGAGGTGTTGCCTCATTTTGCATGTCAATGCGATTCGATCCGATCTTCATTCGACTTTTATCTTCTTATTTGGATACATGGAGTAGGCTCGTCAAGTTAGGATGTGGAACTCAACTCATCTATATCTGTAGAACTCTTCTTTATCTTTGCTTGGTTCCATGAGTGACATTTTCATAGAGTTTTATACGTAGGATGCTGTTAGAGACATTTTATTGGATCCCTCTAATGCTAGGCCATTTAGCCTCATTTATTATAGTATATTAAAACTTTTAAGATAAAATTTCTTGATGGTTTTTGAACTGGAAGTTCTTAAAAGCCTATGATGTAAGCCCATACTTAAGCCTACTATGTAAGTATACGAGTTTTATGATTTTCATGAATATAAGAAGAGTGAGTGGTGCGGGTTTCTATAAATTACACTAGTACTCTTTTACACCCTAAATAGTGCATTGTAATTAGGGTACTATGAATAAAGTTTGTTTCTAAAAATAGTGGCACTGCCATTGTTTTGAGCCACTTAAGTATTGTGACGGGCAATATATGGAGGATGTAAGGGCATGTGCATAGGTATATTTATAACTATGAAGCCATTGATTTGATCCAATATATTTTATGATATTTAATTGTGTGAGTCTAAACTTACTATCTTGTAATGTATTTTGGAAGTTTCATGATTTCTCGTGAATATTAAGATACTCATATGCCAGAATTGTTTTATCAGTAGTTATTTTTGAACAAGTAATTAAACTTACTAATAGTTTTCCTATATGTATGTAGGCGAGTGTTCATGTAAGTGACGAGCGGAGGTGGACGGATTGAGAGGCTTATGGTGAGGGATGGTACCATGTGTTTATATTTTGTTGAGTGTTGTATTAGACCTATGCATTTGGGGATTGTACGACCCATGTGTTTGTATTGTGTTCAGCGTTGTATCGGGCCTATATATTTGGGGATCGTATGACATGTATTTCAAGTTTATAGAACTTATGTATGTGATCTATGTAATGTGGGTGGCTACTGTAATACCCCAATTTGGCCCAAAGGGACGGATCGACTTGTGATATTATAATTTATAAGTTACTCATTGGGCTATTGTGTATAGACTTTATAGAAGCAGATCTCAACCTTTCGTGGAGGCTTAAGACAGACACCAAGTTTGTTTTCATAGAATGCGTACATAGTTCATACTATAAAGGAAGATCTTAGACTTGAAGGATTCCTATATGAACACCCCTAGTCGTAACAAAAGTAGAACCATCCCGACGACTATGAGCAGTGACTTTAAAAATATGATGATCACTCCCAACTATAGAAGAAACACAATCCCACTACAATTTTGAGGTTGCATGTTGTTGCGTTTATCATATTCTTACTACTTAGTTTAAGTGATTGGCTTAGGTCTTTTTATTAGTTACATGAAGATGATGTGGGTATTTAAACAAGGGTCACGGTTACCTATTCCATATACCCTACGCGGGCAATAATTAAAGCGTTAGAGAATTACACAACATCATCGAGTATCAAGCCATCAAACCCTAATACCTGGACTTCATGTGGGTCTTCAAGTTGCATGAACTATAAGCTCCTCCACCCATATTACTCTAACACACAAACAACTACACCCAATTATGTTTTGTGTACATGACTTAGCTCCTCATCATGTTCTAGGATTCTGGGGCTTTATACCTTGCAGACAATGGTTAGCCTTGCCCCAAAGTATTATAACTCCACAGTAAAATCTAGTAATATTAAGTTAAAACATGCTAGCACAACCATCATAGCATACATCTTAATGGTACAAGGTTCACATAGTTTGGGCATATACCCATCATATAGTCATACACAAAATACATGGTTTAAAGCAAGCAACATAACATAGGGTCCCCGCCACCACCGCCACTGAGCCATCTGATCCATGCACCTAAGTCGGCCAACCCCAGGGAACCTCACCTATATATAATAGAAAACCATGTCATTAATCAAATAAATTTGATTTCCTGTTTGAATAACTACCGGTAAAATAGTAAGCTGGTAAATGAGTATTCCATTACCCACATGAACTTATGAAACTTCAAGATTGGCAAACATACTTAAGCAAGTGTCAGTTCGCATGCACGGCTAATGTTCATATTCATATATAAAATGCTTACACCTTCACACCTTTTATATCACCCACCACAGTACTCAAATTGCAAAAGGAACAGTTATGTTAGTGCCACAAATTTTGAAAATGTTCTGCATTACGCAGTGCCCTCATACTCCGCACTACCTCAGGGTCTGAAGGAGTTCTAGTGTGATTCATATATATATCTATACCGCTCACTCTCTTATTCGTGAAATTTGTAAAAATGCACGTACTCATATAAAAGGTTTAGGAAAGAGGCTTATATCATATATTTCTAGAGCTTCAGTTTAAAAACCAATAAGGGTTCTCGTCCTTGTACTTTTATTAAACATATGTAGAAAACACAGTTAAATGAGCCGATATTGGAAGGATCCGATAAAGCGCCTCCGATGTCGTCTTACGTTTAAGACACAGTTAAGCATGACACGCATGAAGTCAAGAAGAGATCAAGCAAAGGAGAGTCCGTTTTCTAGTCGATGAGCTCACCCGCGATACCTTGCATAGAGATGGAACCAAATAAGAATCGGGTCATGTTAGTACGTAAAACGAGGCAAAGCCTCCACACAAGCTCAACACTTAACATCACTTAATTATCTTAATTAGGTTCTAACTGAAGTGTTAAACCTTATTAGGTAACTTAATTAAGGTTTTGATTTCATATTCACTTCGTGGGTTTTAATCAATTCTAGGGTTTTTAATTAAATGGGCTTACCAGACAATTTTTTGGACAAGCCTGTCCATGTCCACATGGGCTGAAATTTGGATGCGTTGTCACTTACACTATAAGGTTTGTAGGCAAATTCCACCATAGCTGGCCTATGGGCCAATCAAGGAGAACAAGGCCCATTAAACTCGGCCCTAAGGTGCTGGAACAGTATTCCTGGGCTGCGCACCAATTTTGTAACTATTGGCTCATGGGCTAGAGGACTTCGAATGGGCTTGGGTCAGTAGGCCTAGTTAGCTAACATATGGAGCTTGAGCTCAATAAGAATTAGGTCAAAGTTACTTTGTAAATAGGACTAAGTGGATTTTACAATTTGGGTCAATGATGGGCTGTTTCTAAAGCTATCTGAACCCTAACAAATTTGAAATTTATAAATAAAATTGGGAACCTACCCAAATGGTCCAAAAATTGGTCAAAACACTACATAGACACATTTTAAGGTGTGAACCAAGTTTTAATAAAATCCAACACCGTTAACCTATTTTAAGGTAATTTACAACTGGAGCAAAAAACTAGGGTTTTTGCCTAGCATCTTCATATTACCACGGTAAACACCCCTAAAACTTACCTAGATGATTTTTAACCATTCTCAAAATTTACATATTTTAATTAGATAATTATTACAGTATCATATAATTTTACAAGATTTTATTAGTTTAAAATTCGTGGCTTAAAATACTACACAATCATAGATCATGGTCATAGTCATAAACACACAGGAAATACAAGGCGTACTTATGGTTATGTCCATGATTATTTAGTAGTTATATTAGGATTAAAATTTTACTAAGAACCCATAAAATTACCATGAAAATATGGTATGCTATGTAACAACAGATCTTACAAGGTTAAAGAGTAAAAATTGGAGAAAAGCCCTTATCTCACTTAAACGGTCCAAGTCGCCACCTTTCCTCACATTTTACCCACATACATGCAAATTCTAGGGCATGGCAAGTAAAACACCCAACATAAAAGTTGTACCTCTATATGTTGTGAGTACAACAAAATAAGAATCGTGTCAATTGAACAAGAGAATGGCAAGATAAGATTTTTATACTGAAATAGTACATATCCATGACCTACATGCATTATAAAAATTATATCTATTTATCTACTCAGATAAAAATGATAAATGGGTATTCAATAACATTTAGATATACATGGTAAAACATTTCTAAAAATACATTCATGGAATCATACAAGCAATACACGTCAAACAATGAGAAACAGTGTAGCCCAAACCTGATGCTAACGAATGAAGACTAAGGGGAGGTCTTTTGAGGCATCCAACCTCAAAGCTTACCACCCAAAGATGATAGGAACGTGGATGGGGTTACGTGGAGCTCCAAGGATGAAGAAGAAGGCTAAATAGAGTAGAAGAAAGTTGTTGGAGGTGAGGAGGGAAGGAGAAATAGTGGAAAGGTGAGGGAAGAGGTGGATTTTATTGAAAAATGGTGATTGGTTTGATGATGTCATAGATATGGGTGCCATACCTATTGAGGTATAGGTGGCATACCTATATTGGTATGGGTTGGCTTTGTAATGTCATAAAGGTATGGGTGCCATAACTATAGAGGTATGGGTTGGCTTGGTAATGTCATAAAGGTATGTGTGCCATACCTATAGAGGTATGGGTTGGCTTGGCAATACCATAAAGGTATGGGTGTCATACTTATAGAGGTATAGGTGTCATTCCTATAGATGTATAGGTTTTATACCTATAGAGGTATGAGTGACATTCCTATAGAGGTATGAGTGTCATACTTATAGAGGTATATGTGTCACACCTATAGATGAATGGGTGGGTTAGTTAAAGAAGTATGGTTGGGTTAGCTAAAAGAGGTATGGGTTAGGTTCTCTCAAAACCCAAAAACTCAGGGTTTTTACCCTAAAGCGATTAGGTCTACTTCAAGAATTGTAGTGCAGGTCCCAAAAGTGGTTAGGACGGTCTGAAAGGTTATCAAACACACAGCAAAAATACAAAAGACATGCGAGGGATACAGTCCTAACATCTAACTATACACAATTAAATTAGATCAAAATTAAAAAGCCGAGCGTGCCGCATCCAAACAGGTGTTCTGAATGCCAAACCATGGTAAGAAGGGCAATTTACCGTATATCATATACAAAACACGACAAGAAGGACCAGACTCTACTAACTCGATTTAGGTAACAACCAAACCGACAATAAAAATCATCAGGCGGGTAGCCCAGGTCTTACAGCTGCCCTAAGGCCTATGTTGGTTTGCTACACAATGTTGGTATGTATGTGATGTATGTATCGTGGGTGGGTGCCCTAAGGTCTATATTGTTATGTGTGTCTTCAATTATTGTTTACTATTATTAATGTCGTGCAAGGTATTAACTTTGAAAAAAGGGTAATAATTTTTTGCAGGGTGTACAAGCCTCGAAGTTCTGGAACATGATGAGGAGCACTCAAGGTATGTTAAACATATTTGGATCTAGCTTTATGTATATGATACAAAAATGTGTACTGATGTAACACCCCAAATCCTGTCCATGCTCGTGAACGGAACTGGCATGTTACAAGCCCCGGTTAGGTTGGCTAACCTGAACCCAACTCGTGTGGATCTAATCTCGGCGTCTTAAGATGAAGATATTACTCGTCATGCATGGATGAATGCACAAAATCCTAACATGATACTACATGGATGACATGCAATTCAAACACACACCAATATATATATGCATATATCAACAATTTTAATCACACATAATCTAATATACCGTATATTCATTATAAAACTTGGGCCACACTTCTACTGTGCACTCTGATCACATCTCACCTCTTGTCATCATGTCTTAGCTTTTCATCATGTCATAACATCATATTTTAACAACTAATCACGTCACATCATCATGTTTCAAGAATTTATTCACACCATATAATAATATCATAACACAATATAAACACTCAATTGACTGACATGTGTGCAAGCGATAACAATGCTCCTCTGTCCAAACTGGCTCCTCCAACTCGTAATTATTACCTACATATAGTATAAAAACACGTCAGTAACAAGTGTTACTGGTCCGAAAAATAAAATAACTATAACAAGCTGGCTATGAGAGAAAACTCTCATATGAAAGAAAACATCATATACTCCACGTGAACACTCTGAAGGGCACTACTGAGGAGCCACTGGGCTACAAACCCGGTAGCATCCTGAACTTACTGATCTGCTGCTGGTACTGTGCCGCTCTCGCCACTTCTTTTTCAGTACTTCTCGTGAAACTTTATCCTAAGCCCTCTCCTCACCTCCATATTTCTCTTGGCCTTGAGCACGAAGGCCGAGTACTCTCAGGCAGTCGCCTTTAGTACCCTTTGAACCACAAGTTTGGACATGCGCTGTACTAAACAGTACCAGTAAACCTCCATGTTCTCTGGGTGTGAGGAACTCAAACAAGGAGTTGTCAGGATCCCTCGAAAATGGAACAGTCCGATGGCACTAATCCAGAGCCCGCTTTGACTATCACGGCATTCGCTCATGGTACGTGCAGTCGGTTTCTCCATTTCTCGTCTCACTGAAAACGCGAAAGCTACATATATATAGGGCTGGGTAGGGATTTATATAATAGGCCCGAAGGCAACTTGTGGTGGATCTTGTTTTCGAAATCATCCTCGAGGGATCTCATCCTCGACGGGTTATTAATCCGGAAATCTGTTCGGCTAGATGGCCCGAGTTAAGTGGGATCCAATAAAATGCCACTTAACCCGTCCTGCAAATAATAAGATAAACATACAATAGAAAGATGTAAAACAGAGTCGAGTCCTAAACGGACCTGGTAGAAGCTCCAAGCGTGTCATCGCGCCTAGGCGGCGAGCCCCTACTCCGTGCCTGCACATCAAACAAATGCCCTCTAAGTACATGATGCATCAAAATCAATGAATACCGCACATGACATAATAATCATCCATCATAGTCAAATAATCATGAAAGAGAATAATCCTAACTCAAACTATTCATACTATATTTTATTCTGTTTTTCTAAATTACATCATGATCACTCATCATGCTCCAACTCATTTATCTCATTATCTCACTTACTATTCATTTACAATTCCTCAAATCATACAATCATTACTTCATCAGTAATTAGGCATTATCATGATAAATAATCAGTCCTACCATGCTATGCTAATAATCATCAATTTAAATAATCAAATTGGAGGTAATTATACCTCTCGTCGTCGACAATCGGCGACGGCTAGGGTTTCGTCGCGCGTCTCGGAACTCGAATTCGGCGCTCATCGGCATCCGAAGCTTGATCGGGCTCGACTGGGTGAGCCCCGCGGAAGATCCGGTGAATTTCGGCGAATTCCAGAAATTCCGGTTTTCCGTCAAGTTCTGGCGGTTTTCCGGCAAGTCCCAGCGGTTTCCCGGCAGCTTTCGGCGATTTTTCGGCGACAGTCGCCGGCGGCGTCTACTGGCCGGAAAGTGGTCGTGTTGGGTACCCTTGGAACCGGCTCGGCGAGCCCGACTCATCTACGAGGTCAACGAGGTCGATGGAGGTGGCGGCTCGCCGGAAAATGGCAAAACAGAGCCGGCGGCGATGGGTGGCTAGATCCGGCCGGCCAGGGCGGCGATGGCCTCTGCTCCGGTCAGGGAAGGTCGCTGGAGGGTCAAGGACGTCGAGCCGACCACCTGATCGTGGCGGCGACGGTCGGCGGCGGCGAGATCGGCGACGAAAGCGCTACGTCACCGCGGCGATTCCTCGCGTCGTGGCGGCCGGACTGTGGCCGGTCATGGTCGTGGCGGCACAGCGACGCCGTGGCGGGGCTAGGGGCGACGATCGGCGGCCGGGCGGGCGTCCACGGCAGCGGCGGCGGCATGCGCAGTGGCGGCGCGCGGCAAGGGTTTGGGGAAGAAGAAAGGAAAGGTCGGGGGTGTGTGTGGTGGCAAACTCGTAAATAAGACTTGACTCGTCTCCAGCTCGAGTCAAGAATAATAACTAAGTCGTATTAAATCCTAAAAAACCCATAAAAATTGGGAAAAATCCCGTAAAATCAAACAAACACTAAAACATCGCAATGATATGCTCTAGAACTATCAACCCATCCAAACTGCCCGTAACGTGTCCTAACGCGGTAAACGGCCTAAAACTAATTCTACGATCCACTATATATAAAAATAAGAAAAACATAAGTGGCATACTCTCATATATTCTGATAACTCATTCTGTTCTGCTGTGTTCATGACGTTATCATCATATACTTGGGTACGCATGACCCTCATAGCTCATACACGCGACTGGCGTCGGCTCAGTACACGTGTTCTGAAACTGACTCGACTCGAAAATAACGGTCGAACTGACCGGTTCTGAATATAAAACCCTGACTCGAATCGTGGGTTTTACAATCTTCTCTCCTTATAAAAATTTCGTCCTCGAAATTTTAACTCAAGGAGGTTCTACTGAAACTGAACCTAGAAGTTGGATACACATCAGTTGTATCTTGTACTCTTCAATAGTCATATACATCCTCACTGATTGTAGTGGTGCCGACATGGCGAATCCTGCTAGTGATGCTGACCATCTCAAACATCCTGATTCTAATCCATCTGTAGCTATTCTGACATTATCATCGTTATAGTCTTCTGTTCTGATCCCTACTGCTAACTTGACAGGAAAACCTAGATCACCCCTAAGGGCCTATTGGGTTGGTCAAGCAGATACTCTAGAGTATCGCAAGATTCTAATCTGAGCTATGTCTGGGAAAACTACATCGAGGGTAAGACCTACCTGTTAGCATCTACCCATGTCCCTCTAATCCTCATCTGTGAAAAGTCACCTACATGTACTCTCAGGAAACTCTATTCCTAAGTCCTACAACCAACCTAAAGTATGCTATGAGTCTCCTGCTAGGTCAAGTGTATAAACTAATGAGCTGCATGGCTCACTGTCGCCAGTCTAGATCCAACTCTCAGGTGTCCCTATATAAGGAACTGGACCGCTCACTGGGTCCTAGTTGACTCGGTCCTGAGTCGAGTATCTCACTCTATTCTATAAGAGAACAAGGATAGCTGCTATGACTCTATTGTATACTATGGCTCGGGTGGCTATCTATACAACCACTAACTACTGCTGAAAGGAGGCGAGAACACCTGTACATACACAGCGTGTCTCAAGGAGTATGATAACATACTCTGCATGGGGCTGTAAAGTCTGCATCTGGTCTGTGGCATGTGCTCTGCTCTGGTCAATGTATACTCATCTCAATCCTCTGGATAAACTGATAGTAGAACTGACATATACAAAGGGGTGAGTGGAAATCCTCAAGTGGAAGCTCTACTCTGTCTGACATCTCTGGGTTATAGGAAAGGAGCTAAATCTTGTGAAAATCTGGTCTCACTACTCAAGAACTCTCACTAGGTAATATCTCATCCTCACATGTGGTATCTGATGCTAGGTAAACAAGGGAATCCACTAGGTTAAGAAATACATGCTACATAGGTATGTCACTCTAATCTATGGTAAGGTCAAGGTATCGTGTAAATGGCAAGGGAGCTGAAATCCCTATGTAGCATATTGGGTGACCAAAATATCGGTAGGTCTATGGACTTGTCTCTAAGATCACCATAATTCACTATGCCACAGGTGATCAGGCTGTGGAATAGTCAATCAATGACGAATCTCAAAAACGGCTCCTAAGTGGCTCTAGTTCAATCAACTAACAGTAGGCACATGTTTCTCAATACTGTACTAGTCACGCACTTCTAAACGGGCGGGGTTCAAACGACCCAAAGAACCACTGTCTCCCCTCAAGTCTACGGGGACTCATAATGAGATTCGACACATGTCTCGTCCGCTCTTCAGTGGTGTGTGACCTGTCATCCCGTACCGATTTGTAGTACTAATCTTGACTCACATGAATACTACCGCTGTGGTAGACTCTCAAGCAAGGCTATAAATGAAGATGAGCATACATTGATATCACTCTGTCTGAAGTCTCTGTCTACATCGCTCTCATGCTGGGGTAGAATCCTCATCGGAAGATCAGTCTACAACATCTACCTGTACTATAAACCCTAATCAGTACCATAAAGGTACCTCTACACTCAAGGCAAGGCTCAATCCTATGTCTCAAGGTGAGAACCTAATCGTGCTGGTGAAACACATGGGAATCAATATCCTTCTAAAGGACACTTCCTCACTAACCTTCTATCTATGCCCAATACTCTAGTACAAGTCTAACTCTTATCACTAGTCGACCCATCACTAAATAGGTTCAAATTGCATGTGTGACCATCTACTAACCATCTAATCTATGTATGCTGGTTGTAGCTCATGGATATACTAGCATGCAATCTGCACAGTCTGATCATTGTGACCGTCCCATCTGGAGGTCATGCTATCATGTTCCCTGATTCTGTCCATGCGCATCCTTATGAGACTGTCACTAACAGTGCCTGATGGGGTTATCTTGCAATATACATTTGACCCAAGGGTGTCAGGTCAAAACAATGATTGCAAGAGAGCTGTGAAGTCGGATCCTATGCTATCTCATCCAAATAACCTCAGTTTTCCTAACTCTTCTTTGTTCTGCTAATTTCCATTGTAGCTATGTCTTGTTCCTCAAGTTTTGGCCCTACTAAGCTCTAACTAATCTACTCGGTCGGCGGATGAGCAATACACGGACGGCGGTAGTGCGTCTTCGGTCGGTGGTAGTGCATCTCGGACGGCGGTTGTGCACCTCGGCGATGGTTGTGTGACTCAGTCGGCGGTCGTGCAACTCGGTCGGCGGTTGTGCAATTCGGTCGGTGGTTGTGCAATTCGGTCGGTGGTTGTGCAACTCGGTCGGTGGTTGTGCAATTCGGTAGACGGTTGTGCAACTCGGTCGGCGGTTGTGCAACTCGGTCGGCAGTTGTGCACGCGATCGGTGGTTGTGCAACTCCGTCGGCAACAGTGCTACCTAAGTGCTAAAAATCTGATCTTGGACGTATGCATCGTAAATCCACTATCTTCTCTGACATGTCTTCCTCCATTTGTATGTCTCCCTAGACGTGGTTGCTAACAACTCTGCTTAGGTTGTCCAATCATGCGTGTCTGATCCGGAGGGGTTTGGATCATGGTGCTGACACATATGATGGTAAACCTATGCCGGACCCACTCTAATCTCCTAAAATCTGAGTGGCTGCTTCCATTAGTGTTGACTGGCCCTCACACGACAATCACTGGTCTGGTACCTTATCTCTGGTAGAATCTGGTCAAATAACTAATCTCACAGGCAATGGTAGTCCTGATCTTTTCCTTGTCATATCGAGACCTATGTCTGGCAAAAGGAAGTCAAAACTTCTGCCCATAGGTCATAAACTAGTGGAAGAGGAGGATGCGGTGAAGTGCTAATCAAACTGTCGATCCACCACACTACTCATCCTCATTCATCACTATCTCCTGGAAGTGGCTCATCTCATGTGCCAACTAACTTGCTAATATCTCTATACTTCAAGCTCCTTATTATTACCCCTTTTCTTTTTAACTCATTCCTATCATGTACACCATGTCCCATGGAAACAGGACTAATGTGGTGACATGCAAGACACTAACATCTGGTCAATCATCTAATTCACTTATGCGATGGACAGAACTAGTGGGTCTCTAAGCCCATCAAGACAATCTTGTCAGATTCCTGCTCACATCTGCTAACGTCCGAATCTGGTATAAGATAAGACTTTATACCCATTATACCTCTGCTAGCACTACAATATTCCTTGCTCACATCTAACTGACAAACAATCTGATATCACTATAACAATCCATAAAAATGACTTGCCAGCTCAACTAAGGCCAATTCCACATATTTCTGATCAAGTCTTGAATACACTGTTATCCAAACAACTTATGAAGAAAAATCTGCATGTAAAGAAAATATACAAAAACATACCTGCCAGCTGGACTTGGAGCAGTCTTTGCACACACATCACCTATAAAAGTATCATACATCTTAATCGGCCGAGAGTGGCTCTGATACCAATTCTGTAACACCCCAAATCCGGTCCACGCTCGTGAACCGAACCGGCATGTTACAGGCCCCGGTTAGGTCGGCTAACCCGAACCCAACTCGTGCGGATCTAATCTCGGCGTCTTAAGATGAAGATATTACTCGTCATGCATGGATGAATGCACAAAATCCTAACATGATACTACATGGATGACATGCAATTCAAATTCACACACCAATACATATTACGATAAATCATGACAATTCTAAATAAAACGACAGAATCTCCCTAAAAGTGCAATTAGGGTCCACCCTGTCAAAATAATATATATAAACATATATGGCATACACACATATCATACAATGCATTCACTCTGATCACATCTCATTCACTCACTCTGTCATCATGTCTTAGCTTTTCATCATGTCATAACATCATATCTTAACATATCTAATCACGTCACATCATCATGTTTCAAGCATTTCATTCATCACAATATAATAATATCATAACACAATATAAACACTCAATTGACTGACATGTGTGCAAGTGACAACAATGCTCCTCCGTCCAAGCTGGCTCCTCCAACTCGTGATTATTACCTACATATAGTATAAAAACACGTCAGTAACAAGTGTTACTGGTCCGAAAAATAAAATAACTATAACAAGCTGGCTATGAGAGCAAACTCTCATATGAAAGAAAACATCATATACTCCACGTGAACACTCTGAAGGGCACTACTGAGGAGCCACTGGGCTGCAGACCCGGTAGCATCCCGAACTTACTGATCTGCTGCTGGTACTGTGCCGCTCTCGGCACTTCTTTTTCAGTACTTCTCGTGAAACTTTATCCTAAGCCCTCTCCTTACCTCCATATTTCTCTTGGCCTTGAGCACGAAGGCCGAGTACTCTCAGGCAGTCGCCTTTAGTACCCTTTGAACCACAAGTCCGGACATGCGCTGTACTAAATAGTACCAGTAAACCTCCACGTTCTCCGGGTGTGAGGAACTCAAACGCGGAGTTGTCAGGATCCCTCGGGAATGGAACAGTCCGCTGGCACTAATCCAGAGCCCGCTTTGACTGTCACGGCATCCGCTGCATGGTACGTGCAGTCGGTTTCTCCATCTCTCGTCTCACTGAAAACGCGAAAACTACATATATATAGGGCTGGGTAGGGATTTATATAATAGGCCCGAAGGCAACTTGTGGTGGATCTTGTTTTCGAAATCATCCTCGAGGGATCTCATCCTCGAGGGGTTATTAATCCGGAAATCTGTTCGGCTAGATGGCCCGAGTTAAGTGGGATCCAATAAAATGCCACTTAACCCGTCCTGCAAATAATAAGATAAACATACAATAGAAAGACGTAAAACAGAGTCGAGTCCTAAACGGACCTGGTAGAAGCTCCAAGCGTGTCATCGCGCCTAGGCGGCGAGCTCCTACTCCGTACCTACACATCAAAACTAAATACTAACGCCCTCTAACTACATGATGCATCAAAATCAATGAATACCACACATGACATAATAATCATCCATCATAGTCAAATAATCATGAAAGAGAATAATCCTAACTCAAACTATTCATACTATATTTTATTCTGTTTTTCTAAATTACATCATGATCACTTATCATGCTCCAACTCATTTTATCTCATTAGCTCACTTACTATTCATTTACAATTCCTCAAATCATACAATCATTACTTCATCAGTAATTAGGCATTATCATGATAAATAATCAGTCCTCTACCATGCTATGCTAATAATCATCAATTTAAATAATCAAATTGGAGGTAATTATACCTCACGTCGTCGACAATCGGCGACGGCTAGGGTTCCGTCGCGCGTCTCGGAACTCGAATTCGGCGCTCATCGGCGTCCGAAGCTCGATCGGGCTCGACTGGGTGAGCCCCGCGGAAGATCCGGTGAATTCCGCGAATTCCGATCAAGTTCTAGCAGTTTTCCGGCAAGTCCCAGCGGTTTCCGGCAGCTTCCGACGGTTTTCCGGCGACAGTCGCCGGCGGCGTCTACTGGCCGGAAAGTGGTCGTGTTGGGTACCCTTGGAACCGGCTCGGCGAGCCCGACTCATCTATGAGGTCAACGAGGTCGATGGAGGCGGCGGCTCGCCGGAAAATGGCAAAACAGAGCCGGTGGCGATGGGTGGCTAGATCCGGCCGGCCAGGGCGGCGATGGCCTCCGCTCCTGTCGGGGAATGTCGCTGGAGGGTTGAGGACATCGAGGCGACCACCTGATCGTGGCGGCGACGGTCGGCGGCGGCGAGATCGGCGACGAAAACGCTACATCACGCGAGGCGATTCCTCGCGTCGTGGCGGTCCGACTATGGCCGGTCATGGTCGTGGCGGCACAGCGACGCCTTGGCGGGGCTAGGCGGCGACGATCGGCGGGCGGGCGGGCGTCCACGGCAGCGGCGGTGGCATGCGCAGTGGCGGCACGTGGCAAGGGTTTGGGGAAGGAGAAAGGAAAGGTCGGGGGTGTGTGTGGTGGCAAACTCGTAAATAAGACTTGACTCGTCTCCAGCTCGAGTCAAGAATAATAACTAAGTCGTATTAAATCCCAAAAAATCACATAAAAATCGGGAAAAATCCCGTAAAATCAAACAAACACTAAAAGATCGTAATGATATGCTCTAGAACTATCAACCCATCCAAACTGCCCGTAACGTGTCCTAACGCGGTAAACGGCCTAAAACTAATTCTACGATCCATTATATATAAAAATAAGAAAAACATAAGTAGCATACTCTCATATATTCTGATAACTCATTCTGTTCTGCTGTGTTCATGACGTTATCATCATATACTTGGGTACGCATGACCCTCATAGCTCATACACGCGACTGGCGTCGGCTCAGTACACGTGTTCTGAAACTGACTCGACTCGAAAATAACGGTCGAACTGACCAGTTCTGAATATAAAACCCTGACTCGAATCGTGGGTTTTACAACTAAAGGAGCTCGAGACATTGAATTAAGAGACAAAATTTTAGGAAAGTTGATATGAACAGGTGCTATAACAATGAGATATATGAAATGTGAATGCAATGTAGTTGATCAGCTTACAAGGGGATTATCAAGGGTACAAGTCCAAGTATCATCAAGGGAAATGTGCTTAAAGCCAATTATATGATTAATGTTAATGGCCATCCAATCTAGCAAGTGGTGATCCTGTGATCATATTCAATGGGTATAAAGAAGCTAAAAGATGATTGGGTGGGGCACTATAAAATATATTGAGAAGTCATTCCTATGATGACAAATGCTCAATACTACAAGGAGGTTGACTGACCATCTTAAAAAGAGTCAAGGTCTATTAGACAGTATATTGACTTACATAATATAACTTACATATATGAATGTAATAACGAGGTTCGTTATTGATGAAGTTATGGCTAATCTTCTAAATGAAAACCATTAATGAAAATATAGGATACCTAGTGCATGGCCGGAATAACACTACCCCGATCATACAATTCTAGCCACACTTAAAATTTTTTGTTGGATATATATTAATTTTAGCTCTAATGTATGAAGTTCAAAGACTTTCTCTACTTCTACTTCTTGAGACAGCATATATCTAACTAGGGGTAAGTTCAAATTGTCCAACACTTAATTTGAAAAGAAATTACACAAGATTCTTGAGTTGGTGTTTTTTTTTTTTGGTTTTAAAAACAGGTGGAGATTGTTAGATTTTTATTTTTAAAGCTAGTGTCACAGCGCTATGTTTTGAGTGTCCTAGTACTGGCTGGCCCGTCTGATTTTCCAGGAGGGTGAGTGCTCGGGCATTCACTTTGGGTGCCCCGGCGCTTGGGCGACATCTATATTTTAAAAAAGCAATCGCCTGGGCACCCAGACTGTTATTTATCGCAATCTTTAATATTTTTAAATGTTGTTTTCACCATAGTTGGTATCCTATTGACAGACTCCTTGTTTCTTCATCCCTATCTCTCCTTCTGGTGATTGCCTTGTGATTTTGGGTTATCTACCTTGAAATTGTGAGGTTTTCTTTATCAATCTCATAGTTTGACTCAAAGTGTATACTCTCCTGGTTGCTACACTAAGAGGGAAGATAATCCATTCTATTTTTGATACAAATTATTGTATGAGAACCTAATGTAGATGGTGGTAGTTTGTAATGAAAAAAGCGCATTTAGCATGGATCTGTGTTTCATCATTATTCTCTGTGGCTTTATCTTATTGGGTGTGCAAGGTCCAATATGCCTTATTTATTTCCAACAATAAATGCTTAACTTTTGGTGCAGTATATTTATTAAACTACTTAACTTATTACTTAATCAAAGTAAAATATATACTTTTGTGTGCTCATCAATTTTTTGAGTACTCTATCGTCAATCTACTGTGGTTTTTTGAGTTGACTCTTGTGGGTTATTGACTTCTATATGTACCTAAGGCGAATGAAATGGTGTGTCTTTCTCTCCTTCGTTCTCGCATTTCTTAATATGTTCATTTGATTGCCGTTGTGTCTTTATTTGCTAGGTTAAATTCATTTTTAACAATATACTCACATGCAAACCCAAAGGTTGGAGCTTTCTTCACCATTTCCCGAACTTTCTTTGTTATTAGGCAATCTTAGTTCTCCAATATAATAGGATGTTTGGCTGCTCTTTTTTTAACGTTTTCTTTTTGTAAAATTTAAAATAAGATAAAAAGTGATTCTCAAGGTGTTTGGGAGAGATACATAAAATAAAAAAACGAAACAAGCAATATAAAGAAAATGATAGTTAAATAAAAGGGGTCAGACTTTTTTATATAAAAAACACTTTCTCTCAACTCTTTCTCCCTCGATAATTATCTTCGTCCCTTCTATTTCTCCACCCCCATCGACTCTATTTCTTTTTTCTTCTCCGTCGACTCTATTTTTTGGTATGTTATCATTTTTTTCTTTTTATTCTTTTTGAGTTTCTATTTTGTTTTCGGTGAGCGGAGGGGGGGGTGGGGTGACGACGCAAGTGGTGGAGTCAATAGACACATTGATGTGAGTGTGCCTCGTCATAATATCTTAATTGGTACATTTCATTGGAGAAATGTCTCATTGTTTTAGGTGCTATAAATATTTTTGTTTTGGTGCTTGTGTAGTGTAATAACTTCGATATGCTACAAATTCTATCCCGGGTTATGTATTCTTCACTTGAATGCACTTCACTTCCTTGAACTTTGTTTTTATATTTTCTGCACAATGTGGCATATTGTGGGGGTGCAAATCTAAAGTTAGAGAAAAAATATTATGGCTTTGACAAAAATCCAAACCTTTTTCAATAAAGTATATATATTAGATTTGTTGATCCATACTTTTTATGCTATTGTATGAAATATTCTTCATTTGTTTTTTATATTGTCATGGTTGTATTATGTGGTTCATTGTATGGGAATGAAAGGTTGTTGAATGTTGGCGATTAGTAGTAGTAGTAGTAGTAGTATATATATATATATATACAATATATATATATATATATGATGGTGTTCAACATTGGTATGTGTGAAATCTTGAATCCTTAATGGTAATGGTGTATTAATGGGTTTGGTTATTTGTTTTGAAGTTAGTATTTTGCTTCATATACTTGGTTGCTTTAATTTTGTTAAATATGAGTACCTTCAATGGTTTTAATATTATTGTTCAATGTGCTTAGATGGTTATTTATGGGTTATTGGAGTTGATTTTTTACTTGTTCATTTGCCAATTATGCTTGGTGGAGTGAACCCTATTTTTCTATACTTGAAGCATAAATTAATATACGCACCAAATTAGTTATTAAATCTAGTTGTAATTAAATGCTTACATGTTTAAAAGTTCAAGTTCATTAAAAAACATCGCGGATAGGTTCAAAAACCAGGCATCTATTGACAGGCTAAAATAGGATTAAACACGAATTGCTTTCTTTACTAATCTTTTACTTGATCAACAACGACAACGAAAAATAGGTGACAATGGATGGAAACATGAAGCATGTTCTTTCATTGTTCATGAATTTAAAAAAAGGTTTCATTTAACTATAGAAATAAAACAAATGAAAGCATATGCTCAATCTATGAAAGGAAACTATGCCACCATTAAAGAGTTGCTAAACCAAAGATGATGTTTGGGATGCATATCTTAAGGTTATATATTCATTCCTTTTTAATCATTTAATACATGCAATTGTGAATAAGATTCAAACTTAAATTTTATTTTATGTAACAAAAAATAAAGATGCTAAGAAGTGAGGAACTCGTCTATGCCTCTTTATAATGAGTGGTTTGAACTATTTGATGGTAAGATATTGAATTTAGTGTTTTATTGTCCTTTCTTACGATAAAGAATTAATGACATAAATATTCTTTTAGGTAAACAAGCCCAACTTTGGTGAGTCATAGTGGAGGCAACAATGACAAATGCTCGTCTGTGAATATTGCATTAGGCTAGGTCTTGATGAAGAAGAACAAAGTATAGGAGTAAACCCGACTTCTATGACGAGTGATGATACAAAGTTAAAAAAACGAAGTAGTGATGAAGGATTTAAAAAATCAAAGGCCAAAACTAGAATAGAAAATGATGATTTGACCATGCTAGATACAATTCAAGCAATTAGAAATGACTTGAAAACTACTCCTGTGCCATCTTTTGTACAAATGGTACGAGAGTGCATGCAATTAGTTATGGTGATGAGCGAATTATCTAGAGTTGAAAAGGTGAAAGTTGGTAATTTATTTAGGAGAGGGAACACACATGTTATTTCTTTTGGATATGGATCATAAAACTCGATTGTTGTGGATTAAGTTAGAGTTGAGAAACAATATTCAATTTTTTTACTAGAATATTCATATCTATTCTCAAATATTGCAGTTCTGGAATAAAGTACATTTGAGATTTATGTCTTTGAGTATGGTTATGTATTAATGGATTAGTTTATTACTTTCAAATCATGAGTTTATATCTTGTGGATATGATTTTGACGTATTTATTTTTAGGAATGGATGATGAATTAGACATTGAAGCTAAAGAAGAGTTTTTCATTTCTTGTCATATGCATTTATGTTGCTTAGCTTTTGATTTGGTTGAGTATAAGTTTTGACACCATAATGATGACATTTCTACAAGTAAAAAACAACTTAAAACTTCCATATGAACGAGAGAAAATTCATGGATGAAAGGTTTTATAAAACTCATGCTTTCTGCCCGACAGTTTTTAGTATTGGTTCAGTCGTGACCCAAATCGATTTGCATGCTTGGCCCTTTTTTGTCGCATTTGTATATATGGTATGTATGTGTGGGTTATAACCTTAGTCTCCCCTGGTGCTTGGCGCCGCCCGGCTGGATACTACGCCGTCCCTAACCTTGTTTTCAATTTTCTTTTAGGTCAAGTCTAGTAAGGTTTAGAGCCATGTCCCTTGTGAGTCTAGTGTGTTTGTTGTGTGTTTGAACCCCTTTCGGAGGATCCTAGCCCTAGCAATGCGGTTTTCAAGGTCACCTCGGGTGTCTTAGTGTACTGATTGTGCTAGACCTACGCTGAGCATGCCACACTACTCTAGAAATGACTTGGCCAATACTTCCCACTTCTGAGTCCACTCAAGCCAAAATCCTTGGAGTTTGAACTTGGAATCTTATTGGATTCAAGCCCATGGTGATCATACTCATTGACCCATACATTTTGAATTTGGAAGCCCATGAACAAAATTCAAAAAGATTGGTGTGTAGCCCAGAAACACTGACCACAACACCTAAGCCCGACCTTAGTGGACCCTATTGAACATGTTGGACCATGGGTGAGCAATTGGTAAAATTTACACCCTTACAGTGTCAGGACCCACTGGTTTAAATTTTAGGCCATTTAGACATTTTCTAGCTCATTCAAAAAATTGTCTCGTTAAGTTCGTTCGATTAAACCCTAAGTCTAAGCTTTTCCAACTAAGTGTTCCCCAAACGTTAATTAAGATACCTAATGAGATTTAATGTGATTAAGTGTATTATGTCTTGTGCATGTGTTGAAGCCTTGCCACAATGTGTGTGCCAATGTAATCCGAGTCTAATTTGGGTTCCATCTCTGTGCTAGGTTAAGTAGAATTAGCTAACCGACTTATTCTAGGAGCTCTAACTTGGCATACTTTGCTCATCCAAGTTTGTAGGACTCCTCTGCTTTACGGTTGATTAAGTGGTGAAGCTGAGGCCTTGCCACAATGTGTGTACTGGTGTAATCTGAGTTTGATTTGGGTTCCATCTTTGTGCTAGGTTAAGTGGAGTGAGCTTGTCGACCCATTCTAGAAGCTCTAACTTGGCATGCTTTACTCATCCAGATCTATAGGACTCTTTTGTGTAAAACCCGTGACTCGAGTCAGAGTTTTACGGGAGTGAACCAGTCGGTTCAACCGTCGGTTCGAGTCGAGTCAGCTTCATGGACCGCGAGCTGAGTTGAGGCCAGCTGTGAGTTATGAGCGATGAGGGTCATGTATGCTCAAGTGTACGATGATAACGTCTAAAAGATGATGAAAAATGGGTTATCAAGTATATGGAGGTATACAGTATTGATTGTTATTTTTATTTTATCGTAGAATATTTTTAGGGCCGAATGACGAATTAGGACGCGTTGGATCATATTCAGGTGGGTTATTAGTTATAGAGCATGCCATTTGGATGTTGTTGTGTTTGTTTTATTTTATGGAAATTTTCCATATTTTTCTAGATTTTTTAGAATTTATTACGAACTAGTTATTATTTTGACTCGAGTAGGAATCGAGTCAATACTTAATTACGAAACTGCCACTGGAGTATATTTTCTCCATTCCTGACACCTTCCTCACCCCAAACCCTTGCCGCCGCCACTGTTGTGTGCTGCTGCCGCCGCCGCCGACACTGCACTACTGCTCGAGCAACGTCGCCCTGACCAGCCGTGCAGTCGTCGTTGCCAGACGCAATGCCAAGCCCACCTCCCCACGCCGCCGTCAGGCCGTGCTGCCACGACCCACCCGGCCACCGTCTCGCCGCCACGACGCCGGAATCGCCCCACAAGCCACAATTCCTCCCTCGTCGATTCGCCGCCATCCAGGCCGTGCCACCGCCGTTGTGACCCCGACGACCACCCCCTCGCCATCGCCGACGTTTCCCCCATCAACCCGACCGCCGTCGAGGCCGGCCGCAGCCCCGATCGGAGCACGCCGTCGCCGCCGCCCATTTTCGACGCCACCATCGACGGCCATCGCCGCCTCGGCTACCCTGTTTGACACCACCATTGGACCAAGCTCGTCGAGCTGGTGCCGATAGACCCCCTGATTGCCCCATCCAGAATCATTGCCGGAAAACTGCCGGAATCCGCCGGAAAACCGCCGACACTCTGCCGGAACCGCCGGAAAATTGGATTCGTGGGAGATTCGCCGGATCATCCGCCGAACGCACCCGGTCTAATCTGATCGGACTTCGGACGCCACTAGGTGCCGAGCAATAAAACCAGTACGAAATTCTAGGAAAATGTGAATTATATAAAACAGATCATTTAACGACCGCAAAACACAAGCGGAAATTCCCAATTTGTGATCCAAGTCAAGGCACTTCTTGCCACTGTCAACATATGGGATATAGAGAAACAGTGGATCAACAGAAATAGCAACTACACATAAGAGGACAAAAATTTTGTTCCATCTTTGAAGAAAAGAGCCTTGTGGATCAAGAACCTTCCTCTGGCAAAAGTTCCTAGATGAAGAATCTCCACGAGATCGAAAACCAAATGACTTTGTAAGAATTCCAATTCTTTCATAGCTCCATACGAAAACTGTTCTAAAGGAAGCGAAAAACAGGGCAATTTTTTTAGAAGCCATGCAAAGTAACCCTTGACATTGCGAACATCATATTTTTCAAAACTTGAGGACTTGTCTGAAGTCCAATCCTGAAACCTGGTGAGAAAAAATAATATGTCAAGAACAGTTTTAGCCTATCATGACAAGTAAGGAAAACTTTTTTTTCATCAATTTAAAGTTAAATGAAGTATAATCTGTAGAAGCTTTGATCAAACTTTTTTATGGTGCATACATGGAATTCATCACAAATATCTACAGATCTAATTGTACAATGCAATGGTAGTAAAGATAAATAGAGATGAGGAAACGAACCTAACATATCTTTCTTCCTGGTAGTTCATAGCTTAATCATCCGCATGAACTGCTCTGCCGTCCAACACTGATGAAAAAACTCAACCCCATTACTTTCAGTTTTTACTCCCAGGTAATAAAGTTATTGCTAACAATCAGTTAAATGAAGTAAAAGGTTGTATAATTTCACTAAGGCGAATAAAATTCAGCTTTTAAATTTGATTTAAAGAGTTGTTCATCACCAACTGAAATTATTTACGAACCATACAATCCCAAAAAGAACAGAAGCCAGCTCAATGTCATCTGATTCTCCTTCCACAAGTAATTTATTATAGAGTATCACAAAACTCACAGTTCATTTGGTAAAAATGGAATAAGTCTAGCAGAACATCATTTTAATTAACACAAACAAGCTGAATCTATATCTCATATCATCTCATCGATTCACGACTTGTGGTAAGTTCTCTTACTTGTTTGGTAATCATAAAGTAATGAGCCAAAAAACAAACCTGATCAAACAGGTTTTAGTAAGGAATTTGCAAACAATTATTTGCCTTTTCTTCCACATCACTGTCTAGCCACCATATTGATCATTACCACATATCACATATATCAACTACTAGAACTCGCCAACGAAACTCACAACTGAATTTCGAAATGACCAAGGCAGCTAAGGCCCAAATAAAAGCATTAGATTTACTGCATTAGCATATGGAAACTCCTTCAAATGAATTTGCATTCAACTCAAAATGTCGAATATCAAAAAATACAAACAACTTGTACGCAACTGAGTCACTCCCAATCAACAACCCCCACAAAGAATCACATTCAATATACCCAGCTGTCTATAACACCAAAGTCGAAATCTTTTACGGTACCCAGCTATCACAAACACCGAAGCTCATCAGCAAAACCAACAAAACCCAGTATCAAAACAATCAAAAGTAAAAAACAATCCAAGTACACCAAGCACACACCTTATCCTCACAATGGAAAATCCGGCAATGGAGCAGCAGAGACAACCTTTACACAATCTAACACGGAAGGATGAATGAAACTCAAGCTATATCAATCTTCAACACGGGAAAACAAGATAAATAAGAAGAAGAAGAAGAAGTTTCAAAAAGATCACCAACCCTTAAACGCATAAAAAGACCAACAAATATATTATTATCTATATCTATACACAAACTTACAACGACAGTGGTAAACAAGGGTGTTGTCAACCTTAAAAGGATGGAAGAGGCTGCTATGAATGAGGCTTGTATAGGACGTATCTGCGAGAGGGAAGCTTCAAGGAGAGTTCTGGAAATGCGACATTGCAGTTCCAAGATGACGGAGAGCGACCGGCTTACAAGAGAGACGATGACTTTGATTTCTTGGAATCGAAAGCTGAAAGTTGTTGACTGTCTACCGTATCCAACAAAGCATTTTGGGATAGACAAAGGTTGTACGGTTCCTCGTTGTGGTCACTTACAGATGATTTTTTTAATCACTGGCCATGAACAACACATGCTCGATGACTTTTTTTAAAAAAAAATGGGAAGAATACGTCAGACTTTAGTTTTTAAATCTCCACTATTATATAATTCTAACATTTATTCTAATAGTACATCACAGATGCTATTTTGCATTGACTATTTATTTGAAATCATAGATACAAGAGGAAAGGTTGCGACTCAGTTGAAAAGTCGTACCCTTTCCTTTAGTAGGAAGATTTTTATCCACACGGTTACTTTGTGTTAAATACACTTGGGTATTTTCTAACTCACCAAACAAGGAAGACATAAATCATCCCATATCCACGTTTTTATCCCCCGCATTCTTCATATGCAATAAGAGTAAATATTACTAATGAACTAAAAAAATTTAACCTAGGACGTTATACAAAGATGTGGGTGGAGAATGTAATGATTTTAAAACTGTTTAATAAGTTCAGCGCCTTGTTTAAAAAAGTCTTGAGTGGGATTTATAAACCTTTGTAAGATGAAAGTGTTGGTGAGCTTATAAGAGTAAAGGTTTGTAAGTTTGAGATGATTAATAAAGATTATTGAAATTTGTGGACAAATCCTTGTAGACCTTTGGTTAGGACAACCTTTCCCTCCGTCCTTCAATTACTAGTGGAATTTTCCTTTTATTAATGAAACCTTTCCTGTTATTATTAGAAGTTAATATAGTTCAATTCTGTCTTTACTCTCCAATATTACTTAATACAGTATCTAAAAATTTAATATTGTATTTATTTTATAATATTGTAAAATTTTATATATTTATCTTTATATGTTAATACAATTGCTTATCATATTACTCTAGTATATTTATATTTGTTTAATTTACTTATTGTGCTTTCATATTTGTTTATTAGTATTTTACTGTTTAGTCTTCAATATTAGAAACTCCATTATAATTATTAGGATTTTGCTTGAGCTTAACCCTGTTTGATCATTGGGCGTTTGGCGAGTTCAGTTCGTTTCGTCTGTTTCCATTAATTATATATATATATATGCTATTACTTTCCAATTGAAGGTCATGCACCATGCATCCAAGGATTATCACTTCTACGCGTTCAAAATTGACCTTCTTCGAATTCTAACCAAGGTACCTTCTCATACATGAAAGGTCCACGGGCCATCATTTTAGACTTTGGTGGTTTCGGTTTCAATAATATTAATATATATCCTCCAAGTTATATAGAAACAAAATTACAGTAATAGCTTGGGAAAAAAAATCACAGAAACATATAGCTATGTACAACTTCAACATAAACATGTATTAGGGTTTTTAACAAACAAAATAACCAGTGTCTGACAAGGCCAACCAATAAAGGATAAAGATAGATGACACCCACACATTAGCCGAAACTTTCCAAATTGAAATAAAACCGCAACTAAAAACATGAAATATGTATAATTACCCCACATTACAAACTATAGACAAAAAGTAGAGAAGGATAAGAAATAAACTATAGTTGATCTGGTCAAAGAACCCAAAGTTATGTCTTTTTCCTCACAACGAATAATTTCTCTTTCTTCTCTCACATGCACCGCCAATAGTGATCCTATCTAGATCTGCAACCCCAACCTCTAACTGAAACACAATCCAATTAAAAACACTCTCAACCTTTAATCTCTAACTAGAACACATTCCAATTAGGAATCATGGTTGCATAAATCGGAATCGGAATCGGAATCGGTTTTCGATGGAGTCGAATCGAATCGGAATCGGTCTAAATCGGACAGGAATCGGTTCAGTTGAATCGGCCTGAATCGGTCCAAATTGGTCATATACAAAAATTTGACAACTCATAACATAAATACCTGAAATACATAATTATATAATTTTTCAACATAAATACACAAATTTATAATTTAATACAAGTATAAAAGAGCATCACAATTTATCATCACAATACCTCAATGTCATAAGTATAACATTTGATATATCATCATTTGTACTGTATCAAATAATAACAACAAGACATTAATACAAGTCCAAAAAATGAATGTTCAGCACAATTTTACATAGTGATTATTACTAAATCATCTAATTCATCATCTGAAGCATCTTCGGAGTCTGAATCATTATCACCAATAGGAAGAGTAGAGCTATCATCTGCATTAACACGAGACCCCTGCGTAAAAGGAGGCATAGAACTCCCACTCATATGAAGTCCCTCAGGTTCAGGAGGCAAAGACAAATTATGTTGGGAGTCAATATGTACATCAATATCAACATTTTGTCCACTAGGAAGAGGAGGCAAAGAAAAACCATCAGACGTAGTAGAACACGATCCAATTGCAGTTTTCAATGTGTTGCCACTTTCATTTGCTACAAAGGCCTCTTCATCTGCACCATCATTGTTGCCAACATTGGTACCAAAGAAATCATCCTGCATAAAAAAGTCATACCCTATTCATTTCAATTCAAAAAAAATTCATACACAAAATCATGAATGTGATGTAAGCTTTATTTAAACATACCGATGGTGATGGGTTGTCCCGTTCTCCAACCCACTCATCTAACGAGTCTTCTAAACTCAAATGTTCACTAACTGCATCATATTTATGCCTCCACCTCAACTCGTTTTCTTTGACCCGCATGTTGTAATGAACATATACAAGATCATTTACTCTCTTCCTTGCAAGTCGATTTCTTTTTGGTATGTACTTGGTCAAAAGTGCTCCAATTACGTTCACAACCCGATGATGATGAAGTTTGACTAAGTATTCTAATAGCTATCTTTTGTAGTTCAGGGCAGCTTATACCATGTTGCTCCCACCATGATGCTACATTTGACAAATTGATTTACTTATAAGCTTGCTATAAACATGAAATCTGGAGAAAGGTGGATTTTACCTGGGTGAAGGACTTTTCTATTGGTAATTGCAAGAGAATGTCCAAAATCTCCTTTTGCAGATACAAAATCGGACCACTACAAAATATTAAAACAAAATGAATCATCATATTTAGTTATACATAAACATTTATATATAAAAATTAAAAATAATAGTATCTTGACCTGCAAAGATGCCATGGATCGAGCTACCTCATTGACTTCCAAACGACAAATGACATCATTGAATGCACGATACACCTCACTTGGCTACAAAATTATTCCCAATCAAACACAAGCAATATGAAATTGTTAAAAAAATCATAAAGGTATGTAAGTCAAATAAGAGCATACAATGGTAGAGTCAGGGCGATAACGAGTTTGAGGATTAAGCATATATGCTGCAGCATGAAGAGGATGACAAAATTGATTCGCCCATCTCTTGGTGATGATATCAACAAATAACTTGTATCGTTCGACTTTCATGCCATGTACCTCTTTTATTTTTTCGATAGTCTTTTGCATTTCATCATAAACAAATGGCATCGAAGGTCTTTCATCACTATCTACCAATCTCAAAAAACGAACAAGTGGCTCAATTGTTTTATGCACAAATTCCATCTTCTTCCAAAAATGTGCACTTAAGACAATATTTTCAGCTGCTATTCCATCCTCATCTTTTGCAAACTTCGATGATGAATACATTTCAGAAACAAACAGCTTTTTCAGTGCCTGCTTATGTTCTAGGAAACTAGCAATCGTCAAAAAGTGAGTAGCAAATCGAGTAGCCCCAGGTCTCACCAATTCATGCCCATTTGTGAAATTATTTCTCATAAGAGCCAACAACCATGAGTGGTTGTATATTAGTTTGGTGACTTTTTGTGCATTCATAATGCATGTTCCAACTTTCTTAATTTTTGCAAAGTCCTTAAGCATCAAGTTTATACAATGGGCAGCACACGGAGTCCAAAATAGATGTGGTCTCTTATGTTCTAGCATCTTCCCGGCAGCTTTGTATGCCGAAGCGTTATCAGTAATGACCTGCACAACGTTTTCCTCCCCAACTTCTTCTACTACTTTGTCCAGTAAACTAAACAAATACGTAGCATCCTTTTTTGTCTGAAGCATCAACTGATCCAAGGAAATACATTCCTCTTGGGCAGTAAACTAGAAAGTTGATCAAAGTTCTACCGGATTGATTGGTCCACCCATCAGACATAATAGAACAGCCTGTTGTCTTCCAAGATACTTTTATATCCTCTAAGCTAGCATTTATGGAAGCCACTTCAGTAGTAAGAAGATTACCTGACAAAGAATTTCTGCCCGGAGGTTTGATCCCTTGATTACCGTATTTACCTGCCACATCAATCATTTTCTGAAAGTAAGGCGAGTCTACAACATGGAAAGGAATGGCACAGTGATAGAAGAATCGAGCAATGGCTGTGTGCAATTGCTCTTTTGCTTTCTTTTCTATTGCCGTAGAAATTCTCATTTGACCTGATGTATTCTTCTTCTCACTTTCAACAATAGGTGCCTTCCTCTTCCCAGTAGACTTAGAGCACCCAACACTTTGCTCCCGAACTTCCATCTCTTCCATATCTGAGTCATTCAAACCATATGACCCTATTTCTTCTCTAATCCTTTGTTTTTCTTTTTTGGCCTTTTCCACACTTTTGAAATAATCTTTCATTTTTTGTGCATCTGCTTCAGGAACTTTCTTACAAGCAGCAACATTTCCTTTGACTCCAGCAATATGTTGCTTGAAGCGATATACCCCTCCACTTATGGTTTTTTTGCAAAAGTTACAGATGACTTGCTTCTTAGATGCATCAACTGGTCTGCCATATTCCCATCCAAAATCCATCTTCCCTGTGACTTATCTGGTATGAGATCTGTAATATAAAAACACTCACACCCGACATATAACAAATCAAATGAATTTTAAACTTGAATCAACCAAATTGCACAACATACAATTGCAAATTTTTGATCGAATTTGTGAACAACATACAATTTCAAATAATTGCATACAATTGTGAACAACATATAATTTTCTTCCTCTAGATCACACATAGAATACTTCCCTAAAGAGGGCCTTTGAAAAGCAACATTACCAAAAAGCAGAAAGCCTGAACTCGAGTGAGATTGGAACGAATTCACTTGGTGTTGCACCCTTAGCAGCTGAGATTGAGACAACTCGGTGAGCAGTTTTTACTGGTTCAGCAACAAGCATACCTACAATCCTCGAAATGAAAAGTGAACCATAAATCAGAGATTTGCAAACGTCCCTTAAATAAAGATCGAGATTTGCAAACGTCAAAAGCTCTACCACCTAAGAGCAGCTAGATAGTTTGAGGGGAAAAAATTATAGTTTCTAATCAACGTCAATAAAAGGGTGAGCATCAAATTTGACAGAAACAAACAAATGTCAAAACTTTATTCCGTAGAGCAGATAAATTAACACCTAAGCATTCACCTTGCATGGTATGTTAGTGTAGAGCTTCATTATAGCCTAGAAGATACTAAGGGGAGGGTTTGTAATTGAAATCCCAATCTCGTTTGGAAGAGCAGGAAATTTGCACGCACCAACAATTTGCACAGCACCAACAATTTGCACAACACCAATAATTTGCATAGCACCAACAATTTGCACAACATATAATTTCTACAGCACACAATCCATCTTCCCTGTGACAATTTGCATAGCTCAAGCAATTTGGACGCATGAACAAAATGAAAAAAATTTGCACAGCTCAAGCAATTTGGACGCATGAACAAAATTGTGTTGTGCAAATTTGCACAGCTCAAGCCATATTCGCATAGCACATAGCATTTGAAAAAAAATTTGCACAACACAACACAATTTTTGCACAAAAAAATTTGACATACGAATTTGCACAGCACATAGCAATTTGCACGCACAACACACAATTTTGCATAACACAACAATGAAAAAATTTGATCATGAATCCCAAATCAGCAATGAAAAAATTTGTGAAGCATAGCCTACAATTTGCACAGCACATACCATACAATTTGCACATCACAACATTCAATTTCAACAAAAAAATCCAACTTTACAAAAATCAGTCGAAGCTGAGGTCGGAGGCCCGGTCGGCGGCGAGGTTCGTGTCCACAGCGCTGTCGGCCGGCCACCCGTCGGAGGCGAGGTTGCGAGGGCGGAGGCGAGGTCGGAAGCCCGGTCGGAGCTGAGGTCGGAGGCGAGGAAGCGTGGCGATGGGCGGAAGCGCGGCGGCGGAGTGGGGGAGACGGGGTAATTTTAGGTTTTTAAAATCAAAATTCTAATTTTACCCATGCTTAAATAGTTTAATAAATATCATACCTAGGGTATTTTAGTCATTTATCCAAAAAACCGATTCTTCCCGATTTACCCCGATTCCAAATCGGATTTAAATCGGTCGGAATCGGGGTAAATCGGCCGAGTTGGACGCCGATTTGGGGCCGACCGATTCGGCCCCAAAATCGGATCGGCACGCTGCCGATCCGATTTAAATCGGCCGATTCCACTCGGAATCGGCCGATTCATGCATCCATGTTAAGAATACTCTCAACCTCAATTAGGAACACTCTCAATACTCTCAACCTCAATTAACCTCAATTAGGACACTCTCAATACTCTCAACCTCAATTAGGACACTCTCAACCTCTAACTGGAACATACTCTAGTTAGGAATATACTCCAGTTAAGAATACATATCGCACAAAGCTGGACAAAATAAGTACACCATAAGTAGAGGCTCTCCCTCCTGTAAAACTTTACAGTGAAACTCAATAACACACACTCTTCAAATTGTACTTCACTCATTAACACATTCTTCAAATTGTACTCTTCAAATTGTACTCTCTCAGCTCTATTTCACTTACAATACAACTACATATATATATAGTAAAAGACCCATATTCAAGATACACTCAACCTCGTAAATACGAAGAGCCAAACACTAAATATGATTCTTCTCGAATTCTTCGTACCCCTTAGAGAAACTTCATATCTTTACGATTCCTCGTATAGTTGCATGTGTGCCACATTCATCGTATGATGAGGGATTCCCAACAACATGACCGGGGACAATGAATTCCAAGATTTTTTTGTTTACTTATCACATATAATATCAACCAAATTGAGCTTATATTGACACATGTAATAATAATAATTGACCGATTTCTTGTATATTTAATCTATAAAATATTGAAAATTCTTCGACATTAATATAGTTTTTTATTTTTTCAAATCAACATTCAAACATTCAATATTCTAAGTTGTTGCCTGGTTGTAAACTTGACCGTTTGATGTGTATACTTGTAACTGATCTACCTTGCACCTCATATAGTATATAAATTAAATTAAATTTGAAAATAAGTGCAATTGGGGATAGAATCCCCAGCAAAGAAAAATGGAGTGGCACCACCTGGCATAGAGCTCCCCTCGGGCATGTTCAGGGATCACGTGGACATCCCTTGGGTTATTTTCAACAATTTCATAATATTTTTCTCCAAAATATTATGTTTTGTAAATTTTAGATGGACCAAAATTTCAACTTGACCAAAGCTAAGCCCTTACAAAAAAAACTATTTAATATTCGTTTTAACATTCCTCGTATGCAAATACATTTAACACTCACGTCATAAACAAATACCTGACAAATAATCTGTTAGTTATAATATTATGGAAGTAAAATATTAATATTTTTTCATAAAAGTTAAAAATGTTAAGAAAAGAACCATTTAATGTTTACTTTGACAGGGTTAAAGAGGGCCCTTAATAAAAACATCAGCAAGAATGAAATATGTGCATCGATATTGTGTTAATTATAAATCTACTCTTGTAATATTTGCTCTATTGGGGGCGGATTCGCTCTATTCATTTTTTTCCAATATTGATATGCTATAGGGTCTTACTTTCTGAGAGGTCACTTTTGTTTTAATCCAAAATAAAGTTGATACAGGTAGATTAAACTTTGGGCGACTTTTCTTTTGAGAAAAAAGTTTTAACCAACTATAATTGCTTGATTTATCATATTTTTATATAGGTTTCTTTGGGAAACTAAATGGCACCTGTTTTTGGTAGCTCTTTCTATTTGCAATACCATTTTTTAAGCACTTATGCTTGAGTACTTCCTATTACATAGATTATCTTCAATTCAATATCAATTTTCAGATACAGAAGTTGCTAAGATGATTTTCTGCTCTTCATTTTTTAAAAAATATATTATGATCAAGTTACCATCACTATGTCATCCCTTAGTTCAATTAATCAATTAACTAAACATGATTTTTTACAACAAAGAACAATATCAAAACCATCCATGTGTTGGGATTAACCAAATATCTAAATCCTCATTTCAACACATAATGGGTAAGAAGTAATAATCAAAACATTTCAGCAATCAGAAAGCCTTCCAACCACTGAAAAGAACGTAAGGCTGCAAGAACATGAGAGCTGGGGATAGATGGGTAGGATTCAAGTTGACCATGGCCGAGCAACTGGAAATGCCTACCGGAGGAACGAATCTACTGTTCTGAATTTGACCTTGTTTCTGAATTGATGTCAATTTTGATAAAGGGAATTCAAGAAGATGTACAGTTAAGGACTTGGACGAGTTCTCAATAGGTCCCAGGAGGATATCAACAAAACATTCACTGTATTTCTTTGTTTTCTTTTTACTTTGCATTTTCTCACTAAGAGAAAGCGTTTATGGTGCTTTTATCTCTCTGGCAAATTGTTTTCTAAAAGTACGTGTGCCAAAATGGACACTCGCTGCTGTTGTAGAGTGGGTTTGGCAACAAACCTCTCTTCGTGATATAGAATGATACTTCACTATGGCATGGGAGCTCCATCCATTTTTGATATTCTGTTTCTCTGCACATTTGGCTTTGATCATTATATACATTTAATGCTAGATATAGTTTGTAGCTGGGGAGTTACTTTTGGCTGCATTTGTATCTGATGGAATATATTTTTCATGGTTGAAAATTAAGTTAACATTGGTGATTGCATGCATTCAATGCATTTGATATTAAATTTCCTTGTTTCTTCATTCGTCATTTCACCATAGCTATAAACAGCTCTTATAGACAGACAACTAAGTTGACTGGACATGACCTAGTAGCATAACATTTGGTTATCAGTGCTGTCAACAAGTCAACTGTTCTAAAACAGTGTTAAGACACTCTTGTTTCAGATCACTGTCATGGGTGCCATTAGCCAAAGGGACATATTTATTTAATCTGTTGATCTTTCCCTCAGTACACAATGCCTCCGATTTGCTCAACATGATTATACTGTTTAGTTTTGTAGATTCTATTAAAGTTCAGCATATACTTCTTTGTCAAGACTACAAAACACAGCATCAAACTTCTCCTTTGCTTCTCGAACTTTATAATGACAGGGCAGCGGGGCAACCGAAGCAATGACCCCAGGCAAACATCAACAGCATACCATGACAGACACACAAAGACACCCCTGCACTACTGTGGCTGCAATTCTGGGTCTGATATAAGGGACACATCCTCATTGCACACAACCTTATCACATATGAGGCTGACTCTGGGGCTTTGGTCTGTGTTGATTTTGTCCATTGATGGTCTCTGTGATGGCTGACTGAACTGATCTTCATCGGTTATTCCCTGTTGTTTCATTTGCACTATTGAACATTGAATCTGTTGATAGAACATTTGACTTCGTGCTATACATAGGGCATGGGTCCCTTCATTTCAGGTTTGCCATTTGCCTTCAGCATGTGCTGGCTGGTAAGTATTGGCCATTCACTCTGCCTTCAGACATTGCTGAGACCGGTAATTATATGTCTAGCCTTCCTGTACCTTCCTTAAGGATGGGGACAGCATCTTTCAGAGCTTTTTTGAGGATTTGTTTGAGGACTTCTTCCACTGCCAAAGTCTCAGTGTTGGATCCTCTAAAACTGCATCTCCTGTTTTGGTCCGTTTTCATGCCGGGTTCCCAAGGCACTGCATCAACTTACTTCATCATCTGTTCAAAGTGATTGGCTCTAGGAATCAGATTTGACCATTTAGTTCTTGGGACACTGTGCAAAGACTTGCTCCGCTCTCCAATGAATGGGCAGATCAGCATAAAGCACCAGGCTGCTCTGGTGCTGTGTATCTCGGCATGTATGGGAATCCGTTGATCAGGCAACTCAAGGATATGTGATGCTCACCCCCCTGGCTTTCTGAGCATTGTTGAAGTATTTTCGACTTTGTTTCCTCAGGGTGATATGTTTAGATTCCTTTCTTCCTCCGTGCATGTTCGGGTCTCAGACATCTTCTCATTTTCAATCTCATGTTTTAGCGTGCATTTGGCTCAGGCTTCGGCTGGGTGTCGACACACCAGGTATCACTGGGCACAGGAGCCATTGAACTGCTCAGCAATACATAAAGATTCTGGGAATGATAAAGCCCTCCTTTCCTCCATGCTCTGCTCACTTTCAACCTCTCATTTTCAAGACGGCAAAATTCAGCTGAACATTTAGTTTGCCTGCAGCCCATGGTATTTTCAGCTTCAAGAACTTCCATTCTTTATTTGGGATGCTCTTCCGAGATTGCGTTTTCAAACAATGACACAGAATAATTGATTTGTCTTGACTGGAAGAGATTGCAGCTGTCAATGCTGTTTGTTCCCTTCTCATCACCTTGGCTGTTCTTTGATGGGCGGTCAGATCCAGTGAAGAGGTAATGGCCTCTCAGTGGAACTGTCTCAGCCTTTATTTCAGTACTCTTCCCAGCATTGCTAGAGGCTTTCTGGGTTTTCAGCATTTGGGTATGGAGACAATCTTGATATTCGCTTTGGATTGACATTAAATAATGTCATTTGGCTCTGTTTGTTTTAAGTATTTGTTCATTTGTTTGATGTCCCTGCCTCCAATTTCTGATTTTGGAGTATATATGGGCACTACTTCATAGAACTATGGCAGAGGTATCGTCAAAGTTGGTACTGCACTGTCTCACTCTTCATCAGCGTTGTTGCTCTGAAGTCTCATTTTTTTGTAGTTCTCAGGGCAGGGATGATATAGCTTGAAGATTTCAGTTAGTATCTACTTATGACTTGTTGTTTGTGAAGTTTCACCTTGGGAACAAAGATGGCTTTATGGTTTAAGGTAAATTTGTTCATGCTGGCCAAAGCAGGAATCCTTTTCTCTTTAAAGTTTCTCTCCACTAACCTCACTCACACCTTCTCTAGCTGGAGTCAGCTGCCTTTTGGCAACCGTCGCTGAGCTGGATTAAAACGCAGCAGACAATTTACATTTTTGATCCTCTGCTCTTGGACATGACATGATTTCTCATAGGACTTTTTGTTGCGTCATTATGACCATCCATTTGGTCTGCCATCCTCTTCCATTCCCATCCTCGCTCTATGGAACAACTACTTGGAACCTCTTTGTGAACACTCAATAAGGTTGCTGGACAAAGTAATTGTTACAAGGATTGCTGGAAACTGGATCTCTTTATCATCAAGCCCAACAGTTTTCTAATACTGTACTGCCATTGTGCAGCCTACTCTTTTTCTCAAGTTACAGCACATTAAACTAATACATTACTTTGATAGGATTGACTTGTTACAGCAGCAGCATTTCATCATTTGGTGGTGTGGCTACATCTGGTGGCAGTTACTCAGCGGTGTTGTGTGACTGGTCGGCAGTGACCCTTTGGTGTGATTGCCTGATGATCTGAACCTTATGGTCATTTGTTTACCAGACAGCGATTCTGCACTGACAGCATTGTAACTGCATGGCAACTAGTCCAGTCTTGGACACACATGGCAGATTCACTCTCTCCGTACCTCTTGTTGCCACTGTGACTGGATTCTTCCAACCCTTTCTCTTCAGTCAGGGTTTGAATCTCGTTTATTGACACATAATGGCTGCTTCTCTGAACTAAACCATAATCTAAAATTTGAATGTAATACTTCCCTCATTTTCCTTTTGGCACCTCAGCAGCATCCTTGACCTAGATTTTCATCTAGTAGAGTTTGGTCCATTCAGTGATCTCTGCAGATGTGTTCTGATGCTGCTATAGCATAGATTTCAACCATTTCAAAGCAACCACAGCAGATCTCATAACTCATTCCAGGTGATGTGATGCCCCATTAGTACCCATCCACCCACTCGCTCCCGACTATCTCCCACAGTGGTGAACTCCAGTCAGCATGGCTTTATCCTGTGCGCTCGACAGTTCATGCTTTCATTTCCTGACCTTCTTCAAGGGTTTCTGGGCATGGACGGTCCGCTATCACCTTTCAGTGCGCTTTGTGTCTTCTTTCAGCTCATACTGACCAACTAGCACTGCTTTGCCATTCTTCATTATAGTCATAAAACGGACTGTTGGTTGGTATACGAAGACAGACCACATCACCGTTCAAAATATCATTTAATATGGATTTGAGCCCAAAAACTAGTTCCCCTTTAAACCAGCTCAGCTTCTCTTTTGGTGGATCCGTGTGAATGGGTTCAAGCTGTCCGCCGACAGGCACCTCCTCAAATTCCTGAGCATGTGAGTTTCGTTGCTAAGGTGGGATCCTTTGCCATTCATTTAACCTTGTACATGGACTTGTACTGCCTTCCATTGTCGCTGTGAGGTCCGTTCATCATGGAGCTAAGAATCCATGGCTGTTTCTGCATTGGCCTTCAGGTTCAATTTCCGCTGTTTCGTTCGGCTGCAGATTACTTTAACGCTGGAAGCTTATACATGAAGAAAATAACAAAGAAAGCTGGCTAAAGCATACACAGAAACAGACTGAGCGTTCTTTTGTATGTACTAAAGGCCTTCTTTACATGTTGATGAAGCAGGGAGCATTTAAAATATGGTTTTCATGCCTTTCCCAGAATGCGGTTTACTAAACAGGGCTTAACTGACCTTTCACATGGAACAAGGTTAGCTTCTTTGGACTTCATTCCAACTCAGGGTCTACATCACAAAGTCCTTCAACGAAGCTCATCACATTCAACACACCTTTAGGCTGGGTAGATTTACAACATAATTTTCAAAGCAGATGGGTAAACCAACTTTTATAACATTGGAACAGGTAAAGCCCTTTCCAGGCTAAGCTTCAGCAGGGCTGGGTCACCACAAGAACAGGGCCAAAGGTTTCTCAGCTTCTTTGGTATATGTCCATTACTCAGCTTGTTTCGTGCTTTTCATTCCTTCTCCTTTGTAAAGCATTCCAGGCTTTGGAGGTCTCAGCCCCTAGCTCTTTCCCCTTGCCGTGCTTCACTGTTTTAGTTTACTCGCTCTTTTCCTTCGGCACATGTCCGCCATCATGTCTCAAGCATTTAATCACACCATTCACTATATAATAACATCATAAACACAATATAACCACTCAATCGCTGACATGTGTACAAGCAACAATAGTGCTCCTCCAACTCGTGATTTTTACCTACATATAGTATAAAAACACGTCAGTAACAAGACTCGACTTGAAAATAACAGTCGAACCGACCGATCCTAAATATAAAACCCTAACTCGAATCATGAGTTTTATAATCCATAACTCAAAATTTGCTACAACCAAATAATCCAACTCGATACTATTTGTTAGGATTAACCAAACATTACGAAATTTTCCCTTTCTCTTTTCGTGACCCTTTTTCTCTACCCTTAAGAAGAAAAATATTTGTGGTTGATTTTTATCTTTCTCACAACACAAAACGCACTTTCTAAAAAAAATTAATTTTTACCTTAACACTTAATTGTCTTTTCGTGTATTTATGGGAGAGGATCAACCTAACACCATCAATGGAGGCTAAAGGATGGAAATGAAAAAGCTAAGCTTTCAAATAGTAATGGAATAGATCGACAGAAGCTAAACCAAGTCTTCCACACCCATCCTAATGTGTCCTAGTTGGCCAGATTCACCAATGAAATAAATTTTCTGATGGCAGCGGCCATTTTTGGACGATAATCAACTCAGTCTGCCCCTACTTCATCTCTAAAATCTTCGCCTTCACCTCCCTGGCCAACCATCTTTATTTTCTTTATCCTAACAAACCCTTCCCCAAACAACCAGATCGTTGCCCCAAATAGACCTCCTGTGGCACAAAGTCCCCACAGTCTGACAACTACCATCTTCGCCAAAGCTTCTCTTGCGTGATCTAAGGTTTCTCGATAAAGGTCGAAAACAGAAAACGAAGAAAGTTGAAGAGAGATAGAAAAATGGGTACGAGGGGAGAAGACCGGCATGATGTGAATTTAAGGTTGTTCATCAAATCTTATCCGTTTATGGTAATTATTTCAAGTTGCAGATATACGGAGGAAAGCTGTTACAGAAACAAATTTTTTACGTTTTGACATTGATCTTTGGTAGGATTTTCCTCTCACTTTATTCATACCAATCTTCTCATGTTTGTCCAAGGCGAAGGCTCTCACGGCGTCTCCCTTATATCGCTGCTCTTTTTTATCTACCTTTTTGATTTGGTTGTAAATGTGGATTAGTTACGTTGATACAGGCTCCTTTCCATTTGTTTAACACACTCATGTACAAATTCCAATATAATTGGGCCTTCTTAATTGTTGCATTGACTTCATCTCCATTGTCGGCCAACCTCACTTTTACGAAACAAGTTGATGCAATACCATTCCGTTTAGCAGAGTTAATATTCTTAATTACCCATTAAAATAGGACTGACAGCTCGTCGATGACGAAAATATAACTTCACATCTCACACAAAAAGAAAACTTATAAGACTATGAGAACTATGTATATATATATATATAATTAGGGCTCATCATTTAGTCAATTTGGTAAAACCAAATTAAATTATACTTAATTAACCAAAATGAGATAGTTTAGTTAATCAAATATAATCAAATTATGATTGATAACCAAACCAACCATATCGAACTAACTTAGTATGATTTGATTTTAACGAAATTTCAACTATACTAACCAAAATAATAAATAATATTATCTAACATTGAATGTTCACTCTTAATTACTGTTTGATCTAATTATTTTTAAATCTTATTTATAAAATGAAGATTAGTTAGCATATATTTAGGAGCTAATTATAAATTTAATATGAAAAATTATACAAATAAGGTTTTAGCTTAGGATATTGTATGAAAGATGCACAATAGATAATTTATCAAACTTTATTTCTTCCACGTATATATATATAGATAAAACATGTTCAATATATGAAACCAAAATGACAATCTTATTAACTTTTGTTATATATTAACGATTATTAGAAACATATATAAGCAGGACTTAAAAGAAAGAAGGAAATTAAAGAATTTGATGCAAATGAAATCTGGTTCTTTATTAAGTCAGTTTGATTTGTTTTAATGAAAATTGACTGAGCTAACCGAACTAAGCCCAGTTGGCCTTCGGTTTCAACTGAACTACAAACCAAACTTAAGTAACACCGAATCAAATTTCCAAAAAAGGTGAAAAACTACTAAATTTTTTTGAAAATAATGTTATCCTTTGGAAAGTTGACACATATGACCTGCATTGGCGGCTCCGATTTGGCTGAACTTTGATGGCTATCTCAAGCTCTCTTCAAATTTAAGTCGTAGCGTGAGAAGGGCATAGTAGTATTTATCGGCACAACTAGGGCTGAGGAGTACCCGAATTTCTCTGTTATTAAATCTTACCACCAAGAATCCAAACATTTCCCATCATTTTGTAGGCTCGTACATGGGCTTGTTTTCTCCTAGGCTTCAGTTCCTACTTTGTGGGCTTCATGTGCTTGATGTTAGTTTTGAACATTGAGCTTGATTTGGGCCTTAGTTTTTTTTTTTTGAAAATTGATGCTCAATCACTTAAAATATAGAGATAATTACCTGAAAATTGACGGGCCTTAAGTTGGGATTGAAAATTGATGCTCAGTCACTTAAAATAAAGAGAATTACAATCACTCAAAATACAGAGACAAATTACCTGAGGAACTCACTTACTGGATACCTTTGTAACTTTATTGAATTTGTGTCATTCATTCTCATATGCAAACATGATATTGTACATGTGAAAAATGTATCACAAGGAACTGATCTTGTTTCCTCCCTTTATAATTCCTCTCCAAATTGAATTCATCATCATAGCTTGATCATCCCTCGGGTGGAATTAATTTCCATTGTCGATGTTCAAATTCGAACCTCTCTTTTGCATGAGCCAAGTTTATTGTGTATTTGACCAGCAAGCTGGCCCCTCTATCTGATACACTCACGTTGGCAAGATAGGAATTGAAAATCTTGACTCGTCATGCTGGATGTATATATGCAGTATGTACGTTGGCTAGCTAAGTGTAACACATATATAGGTGAATAAATTAAATTAACCCTCATTATTTTAGGCTATGTTTGGTTAGCATAAAATAGATATAAATATTGCTATGCTTGAAAATTTTAAATGGCTAACCTTACTAAAAGTAGTATATATGTAATATATTTTTCATAAAAATTAGTATATGTTTATTGTATTTTATATTGAAATTAATCATATTATCATCAAGTAGTTCATCCATTTGTACTCACATATAAAAAATTCTCCCATTCTCTTATCGCCTGAAATAGGAAAAAAAAGGAGAAAATTAATTATACACATAAAAAAGCACATAGGTGACAAACTTAGAATTAATCATGACTATTTAAAATTCCCACTTAGAATCAACTATATTTAATTTAGACAAAAAATGATTTACTTGATATTAATTTTTATATAAAATATTATATACAGTAAGTTTGATAGATTTTCAAATTTTTATGTCATTTATACTATGCCAACTAAATAAACCCTTTATGTCAAACTACTCTTTTGATCCACGTATAGTACACTTTTCGGTTGGAAAAATACTCCTTCGATCCGTTAACTTTACAATGGGACGTGAGTTTTTTACCAATTATACAATTTTTAATGGCATTACATACATATATTTTTATGCTTTTGAACGCGAGTAAAAAAACTAGCCAAAACACTGTATAATAATCAATATTATATTTTTTATTTTTCAACATTTTGTTTACATAGAATATATATATATATATATATATATATATATATATAAAATAAAGCAAGATAACCTATAAAAACATTTAAAATAGTTCAAGATGATTTTTTTCAATTCATAATAAATGAAAAATAATGAGTACGGTTATATTAAATGCATTTTTCTTAAAATGTATAAATTAATAAAAAAGTAGTAAAAAATTAATAGCAAGATTAACATATAAAATAATATTAAAAATAGGTCAAGAAGGTTTTTTTGATGGGATAAATGGATTGGAAAAAATAGATTGGAAGAATATAAGTAAAAAAAAATTGATTGAAGGAGAATAATACCAGGTATCAAGATTCCAAGGGAGGACGTGATAAATAAAATTAAAATTTAAAAACTAAAAAAAGTACCATCAAAGTTAATTCCCCTTTTTCTAATGAGTAACAAGAAGTGGGAACTAATCAGTCAGGGAGGGTGCAAAATTGAGAAAAAAGTCATCATGTTAAAAAGGGAATGGTGATTTCCAGGATAAAAAATCGTATTTATTTTTAGGGCAAAAAAATCATATTTAAAAATACCATTTGAATGGAAAAAATTGCAACATTTACACACAACTATAAGGAGTGCTAAAAATATATACAATCCTTAATGGAAAAAAGAGTATCTTTAATGAAGAGATACAAACCGATAGGAGCACCCTTTGTAAAGAGGCATAATCAAGAATAATAACTTTTCTCACACAATCAACGAGATCAACTTTTTTAAAGAAAGACAACCACTTTGATGGTATCTACGTGAGAATAAATTTGTAAAAAATAAAAAACTCTATCTACTCTTATTAATAAAAGAAGATTTCTATACTGACTTCCAATTAAAAATTTTCATTAAAAATAAGAGATTTATCCGATTAAAATATAATAAGAATAAAAAAATTAAATTAAATTATTATAGTTTATCTCTTTGTTCAAATTCATATTTAATTTAATCAGAATCTATATTTTATTATTATTAAATAAGAATTTATTTATAAAATTAAAATTTATTTTTAATATATACTCAACATCGCACGATATCTTGACTAATTATAATTAAATTAGGTATATTAAAATAGTCAAAGTAAATGTGTGGAACACTTCAATACAATACTCAAGTTGGTGCAAATTACCCAAAATAAAATTTGACAAAATATATCACAATTAAGGAGGTAATATGTCTTTTTAAAGCCAGGAGGAGGTGATTAAATTGAGGTTATGTCGTGACCATAAAACGCTTGAAACGAAGTTTGACAAACTAACAAACGATGATGTCGGTTATTGCTAGAAACGGTTGCGAGGACCGAGGAGAAGATTATTGTTAATTGAGAGAGTAATGACGATGAGGACATGTCAGGTGAGATGCACTGCTCTCCATTATAGGGCCGTAAACCCTGACCTGGTCGAATGCTTCCATAAAAGACCTTTAGCCTCCAAGTCCACCCCCAAAAGTGATCCCAGATAACGATTGCATAGCCGCTGCCGACCTACTTTGTTTTCACCTTCACCTTCACCTTCACCTTACTACATGTAATTGCATGCAGATTTAGAATAAGACTACCAAAAATCTAGTTTACAGCATAATTTTATTACATGAAGCCAAATTTTAACTTATGTCAAGTTTTTCTTGGAAATAACATGTTATAAAATGAGGGGCAATTTCAGTAACAGTGAACGCGTTTTGATATATAACTTTCCTACTTTTCCTGCATGCTCCAAGTTAGATCTGTATTTTTACAATCGACTTTGCGAGTGAGTTAACTGCATTCTACCCTCCATCAAACCAATGTAAAATTATCTATCTTACTTGTTTTTACAGTATATACCCCAATTTAACGATAAAAACATTAAATGTTGGCCCCAATAATGTAATCTTATTTTTTAGGAGTTGGCATAGACCTTAACAATATATAAAATGCTAATAAATAGGGTTTTTTAGGAGGTTATTGATAATCTTAATTAGGACGTGAATTAGTTATTGATCAAAACTATCTTCAGCTTTATTTTTTCAGTACTATAAATTATATCATTAGCATGTAAAAATGTAATTGAGCTCCACATGAATCAAACTATATGGGCTTTGGATCGATTGGCCTAGACGATGATGACTCTGAGTTCACAAGGTTTCACACTTTCAATTGTCAACCCTTTGGAAGAAAAAAGATGGTCTGCCTGTGCAATATCACATGCAATTAGCTAGCTACTTTTACTTCATGGTTGAACGATCATCTGATCATGAATCACGGATTTCAAGTAGCTTTCGGTGTTTGTGATCTTTTTAGCATTTGTAATTGGGATATATGTATCTCCCACCTTTTCATATTGAATGCTGTTCCAAATATCTTTGAGGTTTCTTCAGCGTTAAAAAAAATTGTTTTGAGGTTGAAGGTTTGCTTGCTGATCCCTATAAATACAATGGAGGACAGTTTTGAGTTGTTGACTCCGTCGTACTCATTTTAGCCTCTTTTACCTCCTCGTCTTCTGCTCCATATGTCAATCTATCTTAGTCGTGTTAGCAGGTTGGGTTTTTTCTTTACATTTGAAAAAAGGTTTTTTTTCTTGGTTTTGCTCGATATAAATTTCGGGTCCAAGTAGCTTAATTTTTATTTATTTTTTTAAAATGGCCAAGAGTTGTATTATGCAATGTTTGCAAAAAGCATCCCCTTCCCATACACGGGTCACTAACTTATTATCTGGGCCACCGGATAGCACAATGATTAAAACATGGGAGTATTAACGACTAGACAAATTAATTATCGAACATCATTCTTTTCTTTTTTTAAAAAAATGATTAATGAATGAGATACACTACCCACCTACTAACCAAAATAACTCATACGCTTACTAATAACATGTGTCCGTAGTTTTGACCGAGCCCATGCAATCCCATCCACAGCTGTGAGGTCGGCGGGCATTGAAAGAGAAATCCAAATATGAACATGGGGCATTCCAAACCAACTCAAGTCAGCCGGTTCTCTTTTCCATAACGCAGTCAAATAACAACTTGATTAAATACAAAGTGGACATTTTGCACCCGAGCCAAGTAAACTAACGCGTGGTAGCCGTGGGGACAATAAAAGGCAAAACAGAGCCCTTTTTTTCTTCCTTTCTTGCGTCTTTTCTAATTACTTACCTCATGAGGAAAGTGTAATTACCAGTAGGATGAGGGCTGACTTATCATGGTTTCATAAGCTTTCTTGCTCCTTTTCTTCATCTTTTGGACGCATTGGCTATTAATGTTCCAACTGTTCTTCTATCCTTTACTAACTACTAACAATCTTTTATCTCCTTGGCGACTAAGTTTTTCTCACCATTAGATGAAGCTATGAATCACTCAGTCATATGAGCACAGATGCAAGTTTCCACGTTTGGGACCCTACCCGCTTGAGATGATGGTTAATGAGGAGACCTAATCGTCTCAATTTTCATTCTTTATCCAAGAACGAGGCATCAATGCATTTCCTCCTGATTGTAGGTAGAAAATTCTAGACTAATAATACTAGTACTAGTATTCTTTCACTTGTCAACTGATAATAAAGGCTTTACCATAATCTTGTTTTATTTATTCATAAATATTATAATAAAAGAGTTATTAGAAAACGTATTTTTGCAACTGATTAGATTGAAGATGTAGTTCTCATTGGTTGATTCAACTTATAGTTAGGAGAAGAATAAGGATCAACATCCTAGATCCCCAAAGCCAAACACGGACAACCTTAATCTTTTGTCAACGTCGTTCTTCAAAAAAACACTTGATATCAATTCTATTAGAGGGTCTTATTTATAAATAAATATAATAAGACTCCTATATATTCCTTAATATAAACTTTTGGAACGAATAGAAGATATATTTAAATAATAATTAAAGTTTAATTAGGTCTTTCTCCCTAAATAAAAATATCTTAATAGATTTTAGATCCCTCCAAATATTGGGCATATCAAACAATTCAAAAAAATCCACCAAACAAGAATGACCACCTAATAACAAGTCAATCTTAGGTCTTGAATCCCATAGTTGGAGCAACTTTAATCCTGTAATTTAATGCAAACTATATATGTTATATATTTCGCGTAAATAGGTAAAATCCAGTAAGGAAGAACGACCCCTAAGAACAAGTATTTTAATCCTGGTAATTTGAATCCCATAGATGGAGCAACTTTAATCCTGGTAATTTAATACAAATTATGTATTTTATATATTTCACGTAAATAGGTGGCAACCAGAGTCAACTCTACTTTATCTTCAATGCAATTCACCTCTCCAGATTTTGACAAAGCCATCTGGACCAGAATGCGCTCTGTTGGTAGAAAAAGTGGCAAAGTAGATTGGGAGCGTTGAGTCGAATCATGGCTATAAATTTCCACAAGACCAGATGATGCTCGAGCATAGATATAGAACAAGAAGAAGAAGGAGAAAGTGGGCAAACTCTCTTCAAACTACTCTTGGAAACGCCATCCCCTTTGTTAATCTCTTGATCCGAGTTGGAATCCTATCTTCAAAAACCAGTTCCAGTTCTTCTTGTCTTGTCCAAGTTCAAGCTAGGATCAGCCCATAGTTAGCATATATAATCAAGCTCTTTTCTTTGGTCACTACAAACCATTTTCAAGAATGTCTCAAAGCAAGCACTTGGAGAGAACGCCCTTCTCCTTCACAAGCAACTCAGACATCCGCTCTGCTCTCTCGCAAATCCTCACAACCGCCGGACCGAGCGCCATGGACTTAGCCCTCTCCCATCATTCACCATCAACTCCATCCACCCACCACAATCATCTCCTTCCCAACATGCACAATACCAACATTAGACTTGAAGCAGAGAATGTTGGTGGTGGGAGGAGGAGGAAGCTATACAGGGGAGTGAGGCAGAGGCACTGGGGTAAATGGGTGGCCGAGATAAGGCTCCCGCAGAATAGGATGAGAGTATGGCTCGGAACCTACGAGACCGCCGAGATGGCTGCCTACGCCTACGACCGGGCGGCCTACAAGCTCCGGGGCGAGTACGCGCGGCTCAATTTCCCGGAGCTGCGGGATGGGGGAGCCCGCGGCGCTCGGCCTCATTGCCGACAATGCCAGGCTAGCCGCGGTGAGGTCATCGGTGGACGCCAAGATCCAGGCCATACGCCAGAGGTTGAAGAAAGAGAAGAAGAGCAAAGGGTGCAAAAACAGCCGTAGGAGCCCCGTGGCCGTCGACAGCCATTGCACCGGCGTCTCTGATTACCCTGGCTTTGTTACCGGAGGTGGTGATGGTGGAGAAAGCGGCAATACAACAAATGACTCGACATTGTCGTCGTCATCGCCGGAAAACGAGTGGCCGGCAGCGGCCACCGGCGAGGAGGAGATGGTGCAGGGTGTCCCTTGGCGACGTTGCCGTCGTATGATGTTGAGCTCATTTGGCAAGTACTCGCTACTTAGTTGACTTTTGACATTAGCCCAACACTTCAAGCATTCAACGATCAAAGTCAACGTCAACGCTTCAAGCATGGGCTTGTATGGGATTTGTTTGGGGTTTGCTCATCATCTTCTCTGTTGTGTTGTTTTAGCTTGTATTATAATTAGTGTTGAGGCTGGCAGTTCCACGCTTCATGATCCTCATTTGAAGGTCAATGCTGTTAAAATAGTCAGGGAGAAACACTTACTGTCTTTACATACATCACGGCAATGTTAGTATCGAGATTGTATAGGTGTAATTCTTAAAGCATGAAAGAATAGTAATCTTTGAACTGGATTGCTTAAGGTTGTTGGTTTAAGATGAACTATATAGACTTTTGACGTTGATCATGAGTATTTATTTGATTCAATTAAAAAACTTATTTCAATATGCAAAAAAGTGTTAACCAAGAATTATATATAAATAACACATACATACATGCATACATACATACATACATATATATTGTATTATTTAAGTATAATATTTGAGTACTTCCATTAATTATGTATTGTAGCATCATTATGGTTTTCAGTAAACTTGGGGTAAATTTTATCTACTTATATATTATTGGAAAATAGACTAACCTAAATACAGTAGTATTTGTGCTATAAATAAGAATAGTTTAATCAAGTCAATTTTGCTACAAGGAATAGACTACTAAAGTCTATAAATAGAGGAACGGTCTTTTCTATGTATTAAGAAAAGTTTAAAAGTCTCGGTAGCGGCAAGAAAGGAGAAATATTATCGTTTTATAATGTTCCTATTTGCATCCCTTCTTCACTTTTTTTTACCTTATCGATATTATTAATAATTAGCCCACTTGTTAACTAAAAATTTCAATTAGTTATTAAGTAGTCATTAGCCAAAGGGCATTTCTATGTATTTTGTAATAGCCACCTATTCATTTTTTATATATTAAAGTTCAATGGTTGAAGAAAAGTATAATTGGATTTTGTACTTTCAGCCTGATGTTCTCAACACTTGACAACTCTGACGTTCCTATGGTTTATAGCAATTTTTGATCCGACATCGCCTAGACCATACGCTATTTAACTTACTTTTATTTATTCTTGGATCAGATTAAATTAATTTAATCTTCACTATCAACAACTCAAGTTAGAGCTTTTTAGAAGGAAAAAAATGAAACTTATATTACACCACTTGAAGATCTAAGAATGATTGTAGCTTACACTACATGGAAGTAGTGCGAGGGGTTTTGCTGTACATCAAAGACACATTTGTAAACAGTATATCCAACACGTCTTTTGATAGTTTTAAAATTCTTGAATATATCCGATTGGGAAGGCCGTAAAAAACACTTCAACTAATATATCTAGTTTATATATTTGGAGTTTTTCTTGGCCTGGCCATAAAAAATAGAGCTTATAGCACAAATTTGGTCCAACAATTTTACTTCAAGTTGGTAAAGTAATTTCTAATAAACATTTTCATAAATATCATGTTGAGAATAATGCTAATAAATTTCAAGACAAATCAGTTTGATGATTTAAAATTTACCATACCTGTTTAATTTTGTTCAGGTGTTGGGTTCTGCCCCTTTCTTCCTTTCCCCATTTTTTTAGTAGTTAAGATGATGCATCGTAATTTTTTGCTTGAATTATATGTGATTGTGTGAAAGAAACTATCAAAGTGTAAGTCTTGGAGTCAACATTGGTTGATGTCAGTGTTAGATTGATAGGTAGCAAGAGCTGATGCTTTGTATTTTTTAATCAAAATCTAATCTGTTTGTCATTTAGAGCTCGTAGTACACAGAATAAGATTTTGGCACAGGCTATATCAGTTTGAAGCTTGCATCTTATCCTTCGTAGTCTTTACCCTCCCATCTATTGTCTTAAACAAACGATTACAAATGATTCTGCTATAATTGGATGGATAAAAAATAAGTATAGATTGATGTGACTTGCTTGTTAATATTGTGGAATGTTTCTCTTGATGCAGTTATTTAGTACATTATTGGTGTATGTGAAACATTGGTAGTTACTCATGATTATTGTAATAGTGATTTTGATATAATCTTTATATAATATATAACAGGAAATGGATAATTTGAGTAACCAAGAGATGACCACTGCAATTATGTGCTTTTCTCTACCATTTTGGTATTCCTTGAGGCATTTGGAGGACATATTGAGGATCGATGCTCCAAGTAAGAGGAGGATCACTAATGCAAGAAGGGATTATATCTTGAACATTTTAGAAGATGAGAGACGAGCTATCCATCAACATTTAAACAATTGTGCCAATTTTTTAGGACAAGGGGGCATTTGAGTGATAAAAGAGATATTTATGTGGAAGAGCAATTAGTTATATTTTTATTACCAATGAGTCAATGTTGCATATATGTAAGTTGCATGGATAGGTTTGTTCGTTCTATCCGAACGGTTAGTACCTATGTCAACAAGGTTTTAGATGGAATACTTTGAATTAGCTCGGGAATATATCCACCCCACTTTTATATATATATATAATAATAATATAGACACACGCGTATACATGTTAATTTGATAGGGTGACTTTTAATTGTACTTTTAGAAGAAGCTCCATCTATCTTATTTTACGAATCTTATCAATTTTCAATGTAATTATATAGTATGTGAATTGGTTGAAATGTCATCCATGTAATAGCGTGTTAAGTTTATTTTTGTATTTTTATTCATGCATAATGACCGATATCTTCCATCTCTAGACTTTGAGAGTAAATCCACAATAGTTGGGTTCGGGTTAGACAACCTAATCGGGACCCGGTGACATTATGGTTTGATTTTGAAACATGAACCAGATTTAGGGTATCTTTTAACCTTATTTCAAAGATTGTATTGGAGCAATTGATGACACTCATATTCGAGCTCACATATTAGGTAGTGACCAAGCTAGATTTTGGAATTGAAAATCCGAACTAACTCAAAATGTAATGGCTGTATGCAATTGGGACATGGAGTTCACTCATGTGCTTGCTGGATAGGAGGGATCAGCTGCAGATTCTCTAATTGTACGTTCGTCATTACAAATGTCTCGTGCTGGGCTTCCACTTTTGTTACGTATATGTTTTTATTATGATGTATAATTGTTTACTTTTATACATAATTTAATTTGTTTTACATATATGTAACTTTATAGGAAAATTTTATCTGGTCGATGCTGGATATGCAAATACGCCTGGTTTTTTAGCACCAAATCGTGGAGTCCGGTATGACATGCAAGAATTCGATTCTCGTACACAACCTCAAAATCCGAAAGGGCTATTTAATTAATTTAACCTGCATCGTAATTCTTCACTTCGAACAACTACAAAACGGACATTTGGAGCTATACTAGATAGAAGACCACCTTTCCCTTATATGACTCAGGTAAAGTTGGTTGTAGTATGTTGTTTCCTTCATAATTTCTTAAACATTGTGGAGGCACATGAAGAATGGGATTGATCATAATGAAGAGTTGCAAGTCTCTCGTGATACATGTTCAAGAGTGAGAATCAATGACTGGAATAAATTTCGAGAAAACATTGCTCAGAAAAGCTGGGATAATCAAAGTAGATGATATTTTGCAATGTATTTATTGTATTGAAGTGGTTGTCATTTAAAAATAAATTCTCATTTTATTATTGAACAATGTGTACTTTTATAATTTTAATTTTGGGATTTTTTATCTTAACGTATGTTTTCAAATTTGAGATGTTTTGGCTATGTAATGACAAAACTGTAATTATGTGGTAACTTTTATCTTGTATTCATTCCAATTAACCATATAATGGTGATTAGGAGTAGTTTAGGTATGTTTACTTATAAATTGCTTTGATTTTTTAAAAAAATCTCATTTTTCTATTGAACAATGTGTGCTTTTATAATTTTAATTTTGGGATTTTTTTCAAGGCATGCGTTTAAATTTAAGATTTTTTGGCTATGTAATAACAAGACTATAATTATGCGGTAAGTTTTATCTTATATTCATTCCAATAAACCATATAATGGTGATTAAGGGTAGTTTAGGTATTTTCACCTATAAAATGCTTTAATTTTAAAAAAATTCTCATTTTGCTATTGAACAATGTGTGCTTTTATAATTTTAATTTTGGGATTTTTTATTTTAAGGCATGCGTTTAAATTTGGGATTTTTTGGCTATGTAATAACAAGACTATAATTATGTGGTGAGTTTATCTTATATTCATTCCAATAAACCATATAATGGTGATTAGGGGTAGTTTAGGTATTTTTACTTATAAAATGCTTTAATTTAAAAAAATTCTCATTTTGCTATTGAATAATGTGTACTTTTATAACTTTAATTGTGGGATTTTTTATTTTAAGGTATGCGTTTAAATTTGAGATTTTTTTGGCTATGTAATAACAAGACTATAATTATGTGGTAAGTTTTATCTTATATTAATTTCAATTAATCATACAATGATGATTAGGGGTAGTTTAGATATTTTTTATTTATAAAATACTTTCATTTTATGGACATTGCAGTCATGGCGTGTGTCACAGGGGTCAACTTAGGGGTTAAATTTTTAGCCCTAACTGCCTCCGTGCAGCGTGTTTCCCTCCCTGGAAACACCAGCCAACACCACCTCCGCACCCACCAATGTGCTGTGGTGCACAGCGGCCTCGGACCACCCACTTGCGAGTACCGCACGAACCCAGTCCCGGTACCGCGCCCAGCTACTAGCGCCACTAGTACCGGTATCAGGCTACCAGCGATTGTACCGAACACACACACCAATCACCAAGCCGCAGTGACTATGCGTCCCACGTACCGATCACCCTTCTCGGTACCGATAGACCTCGGAATCACAGGTCTAACCCCGGTGGCCAAACACGACGCATACACCACAAGAATTACAGGAACTCTTCCCAACCTCTATTCTTACAACATGAATACAGGATAAATACAAGTAATCCTACTCTAGACTACCTGCCGGTCGTGGACATGCAAACCCCACGACCGTGCCTCTCGACCCTCACTCGACAGGACTTCACCCAACCCTCGGTTCACCGCGCAGGGTTGCCGAACAATTGGTATGTGAGCCTTGACCCTAAAGGCGGACGTCGACTATCCCGGTAGTCCCCTTGAAGTTCCAGACCACCCCTCGGCCTGACTGCAGTAACCCCAAGGCATCCCCTTGCCCGGCCAAGTTTCTCTCCTCCACTAAGATCACTCACACACACTTCTCTTGTTGTTCTCCTCTTGTCTGATCTCTACATAAGGATGGCACCTCCTTATATAGACATCCCGGCCTTAGTGTGACACCTCATCAGCTTGCATCCTCACCATCGAAGTCTTGATCAACGGCTCCCATCCTCCAAGCCTTGTCATCGACCCCCTTGGTGTTCCAGCAGAATTACCGGAAAGACCCACCCTTGGGTGTGGCGCAAATGCCTCATCAACTTCCTGGATGTGGCACGGTCGCCTGGCTCGACCCAGCGACCCCAATACCGAACCCTGGTCCGTCTGTTCCACAGCACCCATGCGCGTGCACGATAACCCCTACCGCACCTTGGCTCGGTCACCCGCACACCTGCGCACCCGTGACTACCGCATGTCGCACGGTAGTACCCGGCCCTGGCGCCTAGCACGCTCGGTCAGTGGTGCTCGGTCACTCGCACCCTACGCATCCGGAACCCGCAACTTCTATCCGCACATGATGCTCGGTAGAACGTCCCGGCTGCGCCTGACCCGTCACGCACCTGGAACCCGCACCACGCTCAGTACACGGTAGCGGTGCTCGGTACTCGTTACCGATCATGTCCGCTACCCAACTGCTATCGGTACTGCCCGATATCTCGCCCGGTACAGCAACTCGCCCGATAGACCCCATGCACCACGATGCACTTCACACTAACACGGAAATATGCTCGGTAGATTGTTCACCACTCGGATAGCACCCTACCCGACTTGGACGCGGGAATGCTAGGAACAACCGCCAAACCCTAGCTCTCGACCGTCCCACGAGCTAAACCCCGTAACAGTCTCCCCCACCAATGAGACCCGATGTCCTCATCGGAGGTTTGAGTCCTGTCCTGCCTCTTGACCCATCTCACGCATAGGTTTCCTTCCTGTTCCCACTTGAATCACTCCGTCTGCCCTTTCGAAGCCCCCAGGTTGACGTACCTCTGCTTCAAAAGTCCTTACTACCTCTTATTCGCCGGCGGTAGTAGAAGCTCTCACAGACAGTTATTCAAACTGGACTAACCAAATCCCCTTGGAAAACACACAAAGGAACCCGTACCTTTACTTTGTACACCAGATTTTCTCCCAAAATCTGGGCGTGAGCGTCAGCATCACTGGTCCTTAACGCGGAATGATATGCCCTCCTTGCCAGGTCCGCATCTCTTCATTCGGCTCGTCGCACCTCACACGGTCCACAACTTCAAAGAACCCAGCCTCGTTAGCTGACCACAAAGCAGATTTTCTAGCTGCTCCGTGCAAGAGGTCCCCACGAACGTCTCACATACTCCTCCTGAGTAATGCATCTGTCCCTCAGTCTCATCTCCAGACTGAGCTTGGTTACTTGTCACCGATCCCTTGCCTTCCGCTTGTACCTCGCGTACTTCCCCATGATTCGGCAAGCAGCCCACAGTTAGGTATTCCTGGGCACTGCTCCGAACAGCGTATTCCGAGACTCGATAGAGTAACCCTGCTGTTGCTCCCTTCTTCTTCGGGAAACTGGACACCACGTCCATGAGATCGAGCTTCAAGATCTCAAGGTGAAGCTAGTGCTGCAGCATCCCAGTCACTAACTCTTTTCTGTGCACCTTACCCTGTGGTACTCCCAATCAGGGTTTCACAAAAGCTGCGTTATCAGCATATCACCAACAACGAATCACCCTAACTCCGGGTACACATCCAGACCCTTCTGGATGCCCTTCCACTGGGGAATGTGGAACCTCAGCTTTTGTCTTAGCCTACCCGAAGGACTTAATAGCCGATGTCCTTACTGGCATAGACTAACGGTATCATCTAACCAACACTTGAGTCAAGCCCCGACTTGCTCTGTCAACCAAGTTTCTCGTTATCACGATCTGAAGCTGCTATGCTTTCTCCCTAGGTCTAGGATAAGGCGATAGCTCCATTGTCCTCCTGACAATGAACTCAGATCCAACAAGTAAACCCGCCATAGTTGGACAATGCACTCCCGGCTAGCCCCTGCTGCCTTACACCGTCCCGGCCTTTGTCTGAAGTGCGTCACTACTCCAACGGTTGCCTGGAACCCGGCCGTTCCAGAATTGGCTCCGATGATCACAGCTCTTATCACACCAAAAGCTGTAAGGTATGGTACCGACCAAACCTATTCAAAGATGACCCTACATGGCGCAAACCATGTACGAACTTACCGTAATTGGCCAAACTCCTAGGAAGTTCTTCCTTCCAGTCACCCCTGTTGGCGTCCACTCGGCAATGGAATCCGCCTGATTCCTCACTCGCACCTTACTCGGCCAATTCTAGGGAAGCTCAACTCCCCTAATCACGAACTCACACGGCTCTTCACACAGAGAATGCTCCTTGAGCCCTGCATCGGGTTGACCCTCGTGATCCACCCATCACTTCCCGACGTCAGGTCCAACTCCAAGGAACTGGGTACTTCTTCCACATGGTCACCTCCTGTAACCCATGGTGCATGACGGCTGAATTTTCCCCCATCCAGGAACCACATCTGGATCTGTGTGAGTTCGTCCGGCACCACACTCTAGTGCGCCGGCGCTGGTACCCTCCCTGGCACCAACTCGATCTGGTGAACGATCGTCCTCTCGGGAGACCCCTTTGGCAACTCGATTGACTCCGCATCAACCAACAAATCCGGTACCTCCACCACCTGGTCCGGCTGGATCATCACCATTCCTGCAAGGTCAGTCAAGTCCCCCGTGCACTCTCGAGTCACCTGCATTGCCGACAGATGCTCCTCCCTGACAGTGCTGCACTTGACCCCGGAAGATCCTCTCTGCCCACGAACAAAACATGCACCCGCTTCATTCGCGATCAGTATACCTTCCAGCTGTGGGAACACTCCCACTCCAGCAGAACGCATGAAAGGATTCCCGAGTATCAGATCAAAATCATCGAGTTCGATGACCATCAAATCAACTCGCCCTTCATACTCCCCCAAGCAAATTCCGACATTTCTGGCTATACCTTGCACCTGTCTCGCCTGTGAGTTCACCGCCTTCACCTTGCTGGTCACGATCCCAGTCTTCAACCCTAGTTCCAACGCCATCCCATTGGAAACAAAGTTGTGCGTAGCACCAGTGTCTACTAAGGCTGAAACTGCTCTCCCGTTCACTACACATGGAACGTATATCAGGCCAGCTCCTTCCGAAGCTGAGCGTTCAGCTCGCAACACCCCGAGTATCTGAAGGGTAGATGCTCGGGCAAGAGGCTCCTCCCCTTGGTCCTGGTCTGCATCCGCTACCAAGGCATTCACCTTGCCTCGGTTCGGACACTGCTTTGCCCGATGCGGACCCCCACACAGAAAGCACCCGGATGCTGGAACACCCGGCCCACGATCCCTGCTGCCCGACGCAATGTCTGGCCCCTCTTTGGCCGGAATGGCCTTCTGCCCTCCCGTTGGCTGCCTCGGCCGCCCATGATCATCTTGCCCTGGGTATCCTCCTTGACACCCGTCCGCGGCTGCAAGTCCACCAAGGCGTCGGCTGCCACCAAAGCTGTAAAACCCACGATTCGAGTTAGGGTTTTATATTCAGAACCGGTCGGGTCGACCGTTATTTTTCGAGTTGAGTCAGTTTCAGGACACGTGTACCGAGCCGACGCCGGTCGCGTGTATGAGCTATGAGGGTCATGCGTACCCAAGTATATGATGATAACGTCATGAACACAACAGAACAGAATGAGTTATCAGAATATATGAGAGTATGCCAGTTTATTTATTTATTTTTATATATAGTGGATCGTAGAATTAGTTTTAGGCCGTTTACCGCGTTAGGACGCGTTACGGGCATTTTGGGTGGGTTGATAGTTCTAGAGCATATCATTACGATGTTTTGGTAGTTGTTTGATTTTACGGGATTTTTCCCGATTTTTATGAATTTTTTTAGGATTTAATACGACTTAGTTATTATACTTGACTCGAGCCGGAGACGAGTCAAGTCTTATTACGAGTTTGCCACCCAACCCTTTCTTCTTCACCCCGACCTTTTCTCCCCCACGCCCAAACCCTAGCCGCCGCGCCGCCCCTGTTCGCGCGCCACCGCCGCCACGGCCGACGCCGCCTGGCCGCCGTTCGACGCCACCCAGCCCAGCCACGGCGTCGCCATGCTGCCCCAACCAGGTCCGGCCCCAATCGGGCCGCCGTGACGCCGGAATCGGCGTGCGTAGCGCCGCGGCTAAGTTTTGGTCACGTCGTCGATTTCGCCGCCGGCGACCGTCGCCGCCACGATCAGGTGGTCGCCTCAGCACCAGCGACCACCCAGTGACCCTCCCCGACCGGAACGGAGGCCAGCGCCGCCCATCCCGGCCGGATCTCCACACCACCACGGCCGGCCTCTGTTTTATGCATTTTCCGGCGAGCCGCCACCTCCGTTGGCCGCATCGACCTTGTAGATGAGTCGGGCTCGCCGAGCCGGTTCCAATGGTACCCTACATGACCCCTATCCAGCTAGTAGACGCCGCCGGCGATTGTCGCCGGAAAACCACCGGAAGTCGCCGGAAAACCGCCAGTAGCTGCCGGAAAACCGCCGAAAAATTGGAATTTCTGGAATTCGCTGGAATTCACCGGATCTTCCGCGGGGCTCACCCAGTGGAGCCCGATCGATCTTCGGACGCCGATGAGCGCCGAATTTGAGCTCCGAGACGCGCGACGGAACCCTAGCCGTCGCCGATTGCCGACGACGTGAGGTATAATTACCTCCGATTGATTTGTTTAAAATTGATGATAATTGTTAGCATAGCATGCTAGGGTTAATTAATTATCATGATTAATGTCTTGACCATGAATAAAGTAAAGATGTGCATGATGAGATTATTAGTTAATGAAGTGATCTAATGAGATGAATTGTGTATGAACATGTTAATCTAGTATGATGCAACTTAGAAGAACAGAATAAAATATGGTATGAGTAGTTGAGTTAGGATTATTTACTCTTATAATTATTTGATGGTTATTTTGATGATGATTCTGTGTTTAATTGTGTTGAGTTTGATGCATCATTTAGTTAGCGGGCGTTAGTATTTAGTTTTGATGTGTAGGTACGGAATAGGAGCTCGCCGCCTAGGCGCGATGACACGCTTGGAGCTTCTACCAGGTCCGTTTAGGACTCGTCTTGTTTTACGCTTTTCTATTGTATGTTTATTTTATTATTTGCAGGACGGGTTAAGTGGCGTTTTATTGGATCCCACTTAACTCGGGTCATTTAATCGAATATTTTCCGGATTAATAACCCCTCGAGGATGAGATCCCTCGAGGATGATTTCGAAAACAAGATCCACCACAAGTTGCCTTCGGGCCTATTATATGAATCCCTTCCCAGGCCTATATATATAGTTTTATCGAGTTTTCAGTGAGACGAGAGATGGAGAAACCGACTGCACGTACCATGCAGAGGATGCCGTGACAGTCAAAGCGGGCTCTGGATTAGTGCCAGCGGACTGTTCCATTCCCGAGGGATCCTGACAACTCCGCGTTTGAGTTCCTCACACCCGGAGAACGTGGAGGTTTACGGGTACTGTTTAGTACAGCGCATGTCCGGACTTGTGGTTCAAAGGGTACTAAAGGCGACTGCCTGAGAGTACTCGGCCTTCGTGCTCAAGGCCAGGAGAGATATGGAGGTTCGGAGAGGGCTTAGGATAAAGTTTCATGAGAAGTACTGAAAAAGAAGTGCTGAGAGTAGCACAGTACAGCAGCAGAGCAGTAAGTTCGGGATGCTACCGGGTCTGCAGCCCAGTGGCTCCTCAGTAGTGCCCTTCAGAGTGTTCACGTGGAGTATGATGTTTTCTTTCAGATGAGAGTTTGCTCTCATAGCCAGTTTGTTATAGTTATTTTATTTTCCGGACCAGTAACGCTTGTTACTGACGTTTTTCTTATATATATGTAGGTGATAAGCACGAGATGGATGAGCCAGCTTGGACGGAGGAGCAATGAGGTCTTGTACACACACACATGTTAGATTTCTGAATGTTTAATTTTGTATTATTATGTTATTATATTGTGAATGACATGCTCAAATGCTTGATGCATGACAATGATAGAATGTGAACATGATCAGAGATGCGCAGCAGAAGCGTGGTGGGTTGAGGACCCAAGCTTCAGAATGAATTCATAAGATGTTAGATTGTGTGTGAATGAAATTATGGATGCATGTGTATATATGTATATATATATATATATGATATATATTATTTTGACAGGGTGGGCCCATAATTGCACTTTTAGGGGAGACCCTGTCTGTTTTATTTCAGAATTTTGATCGTAATTGTAATGATGTGAAATTTAGGTTGCATGTCATCCATATAGTATCATGTTAGGGTTTTATGTATTTATCCATGCATGACAAGTCGTATCTACGTCTTAAGACGCCGAGATTGGATCCGCATGAGTTAGGTTCGGGTTAGCCGACCTAACCGGGGCCTGTAACATGCCGGTTCGGTTCACGAGCGTGAACCGGATTTGGGGTGTTACAAAAGCTGCAAGCAAATCCTGGACTTTCTGTCCCCTCAGCTCCACCTAAGCCCAAGGCTGCAAACCAGAGATAAAGTTAAATAACTTATCTTCCTCCGACATGTTTCTGATGTCGAGGAGACACGAGCTAAACTCCTTGACATACTCCCTCACTGTTCCGGACTGTCTCAATTGCTTGAGTCGGTCCCTTGCCACCCAGGTAGTGTTAGATGGCAAGAACTGCTTCCGAAGCTCCTCTTTTAAGAAATTCCAGGTCTCCGTTCAGGGTCGACCAGCAGTCCGATCCTCCTCGGTGCGAGTTTGATACCACAACATGTCATCCCCCAATAGAAACATGCTGGCCAAAGAAACCTGGCGCTCTTCGGGTATGTTCGCAGCAACGAAGTACTCTTCAATATCCCAGATGAAGTTCTCTAGGTCTTTGGCTGACCTAGCTCCCTCGAACTTCTTTGGCTCTGGCACCTTAAGCCTTCCCGGGATCGAGCTTTCTTTGGCTGCACAGTCAACCAAACCTGGTTGAGGATATCTGGCGACAACCTGCTTTAACAGAGTTACATCTGTATTTAAAGCCCCAATGATATCCCGGAACTCCTCCAACAGTCCCACCGTCACTGCTTCTTTGATACGGCTGGTCTCGGGTATGTCGCTCACCCGAGAACCCAAGTCCTTCATCCCTTCTGTTAAGAACTGTAGCTGCTTTAAGATGGTTCGCCCATTGTCACTACTAGTAGGTCCTCCCACCAGCACTTCCAGCTGTGTCACACGCTCCTGTGTGTCCATCTCTTGGTACCTACTTACTGGCAAAGTGTGGAGACTTTCCTTTGAAAGTAGAGACGTGCCTCACAAGACCTTCGGCTCCTACCGAACTCCGAGCTCTGATACCTCTATCACAGTGGTCAACTTAGGGGTTAAATTTTTCGCCCTAACTGCCTCCGTGCGGCATGTTTCCCTCCCTGGAAACACCAGCCAACACCACCTCCGCACCCACCAATGTGTTGTGGTGCACAGTGGCCTCGGACCACCCACTTGCGAGTACCGCACGAACCCAGTCCCGGTACCACGCCCAGCTACTAGCACCACTAGTACCGGTATCAGGTTACTAGCGATTGTACCGAACACACACACCAATCACCAAGCCGCAGTGACTACGCGTCCCATGTACCGATCACCCTTCTCGGTACCGATAGACCTCGGAATCACAGGTCTAACCCCAGTGGCCAAACACGACGCATACACCACAAGAATTACAGGAACTCTTCCCAACCTCTATTCTTACAACATGAATACAGGATAAATACAAGTAATCCTACTCTAGACTACCTGCCGGTCGTGGACATGCAAACCCCACGACAGTGCCTCTCGACCCTCACTCGACAGGACATCACCCAACCCTCGATTCACCGCGCAGGGTTGCCGAACAATTGGTATGTGAGCCTTGACCCTAAAGGCGGACGTCGACTATCCCGGTAGTCCCCCTTGAAGTTCCAGACTGCCCCTCGGCCTGACTGCAGTAACCCCAAGGCGTCCCCTTGCCCGGCCAAGTTTCTCCCCTCCACTAAGATCACTCACACACACTTCTCTTGTTGTTCTGATCTCTACACAAGGATGGCACCTACTTATATAAACATCCCGGCCTTAGTGTGACACCTCATCAGCTTTCATCCTCACCATCGAAGTCTTGATTAACGGCTCCCATCCTCCAAGCCTTGTCATCGACCCCCTTGGTGTTCCGGCAGAATTACCGGAAAGACCCACCCTTGGGTGTGGCACAAATGCCTCATCAACTTCCTAGTTGTGGCACGGTCGCCTGGCTCGACCTAGCGACCCCAATACCGAACCCTGGTCCGTCTGTTCCATAGCACCAATGCGCGTGCACGATAACCCCTACCGCACCTTGGCTCGGTCACCCGCACACCTGCGCACCCGTAACTACCGCATGTCGCACGGTAGTACCCGGCCCTGACGCCTAGCACGCTCGGTCAGTGGTGCTCGGTCACTCGCACCCTACGCATCCGGAACCCGCAACTTCTACCCGCACATGATACTCGGTAGAACGTCCCGGCTGCGCCTGACCTGTCACGCGCCTGGAACCCGCACCACGCTCAGTACACGGTAGCGGTGCTCGGTACTAGTTACCGATCATGTCCGCTACCCAACTGCTATCGGTACTACCCGATATCTCGCCCGGTACAGCAACTTGCCCGATAAACCCCATGCACCACGATGCACTTCACACTAACACAGAAATATGCTCGGTAGATTGTTCACCACTCGGATTGCACCCTACCCGACTTGGACGCGGGAATGCTAGGAACAACCGCCAAACCCTAGCTCTCGACCGTCCCACGAGCTAAACCCCGTAACAGCGTGTAACACTGGAAATAACATGTCTAGCATGTCTAGTTCATGTCTATTGAACATGAGATCCATGTCTTTTCCAGTCATGTCGAGCATTAGCATGAGTAACAGGCGCTTAATTTTTCTACAGATTGAGGCCCTGGCCAGCCGATGAGCAATATATTGGGCCGCTGATATACATGAAGCAGTGCTCACTTTGTCAACACTTTTAAATTCATAGCCCATCTGATTCTGATAATTTGAGGCCCATCACCTCTAGATCACCGAGTTTATTTCCAATGCCCTTCCCATGATTAATTAATGCATATTTAATTTGTTACTCAAGGAGACTTTAATTATAACTAAAAACCAAGAACTTAGCCCGCAATGCTGATGGGATTTTTCTTGTATATTTCATTCATACATGTAGAAGAAAAACTGAAAGGTGGGTCAGGATTATAGGTGGAGCTCCAACTAAGAACTTTCTCATGGTGTAATGGATTATGAGAAGGGATGTGAGCAGTTGAGATCCATGTCTCCTTGGGATTGGACCAAGGTCACGTGGAGTGTAAAGCTGAAAAGCTTATAGACAGTGGGACTTGCAGCTATAGTGGAGCTAAAAGTGCCAATCTGCAGTAACAATGAGTGGCCATGCTAAGATCTTTTCCATAAATTCCCAAGCAAATTAGAGTCAAGTACTACCAAAAGCCTAATTATTGAAAACAAAGGCTAATTGTTGTTGCTTCTTTCTTTGTCAATGTTTTCTTGCACTAAGAATCCGTGGATATTACACTTTTCCATGATTATTAATTGTTTGCCATTCAATAAGCGAATTGGGCGGGACGAAATTTGTAGGAAAAGACACTGTCATGCTTCCATGGTTTTGCAATTTACTATACTTAATCAACTTTATCAATAAGTACACAAAAACCTAGATGCCGTCGGCCAATTAGGGCTTCAAAATTATGATTTATAATTCTTCCCCATGTATGATTGAATCAGAATTCTAACATATTATTTAAGCGTTCAAATTTGTTAAAGGGCAAAATAACAGGGCTAAAAGACCCAAATAATTAGTAACATGCAAATATTTAGAAATTTTTAATTGTCTTTTGCGCTTCAATAACAGCAATCACTCTTTAATATGATTAAGTCTTACGATCAAGGCTGATCAAGTTCACAAGTTGATCAACCTTCAAGTTAATTTATTGCATAAATTTAAATAATGAATCGAACCATCAGGTTATTCTAGTATATTACGTATTGCCATTAAATTTGGTACGATTTAAGCCTTAATACTATTTTAATCGGTATCCAAACTTTTGGTGTAAAATTTTCAAAAAAAATAATTTTTTCTTGAAAATTTTAATATTTTAATAAATATTTAATAAAATATTAATGACAAGACTTACTTTTAATATTTAATAAAATATTTTATTTATAATTTTAAAATATAATTGAACCATGTTGAACCAAATATATTTAATACCACCTGTAAATCCGGTACGGTCACCTTAGATATTTAAAACTATGATTTATGATGTTTGCACACAACGTATCCAAAAAGATAAGCAAGTGTGATTGGACCATTGGGAGGCTTCTTTCTCGTTGGTTTTGATGTGATGATCTCCTTTAGCACATGGACAAGTGAGCCCCTTTTCAATGGTGGACCGGCCATGGAATTACATTTCAAACTGTTCCATCATTACAACCTTTCTTGTTGGCTTGGGGCCGGTGACGAAGCCACGGCCGCTTGCACCGTGGAGAGCAGCATACTAAAATTGAAACTTTAGTTTGTTTGCTCAAAGTGGGGCAAGGGCAAGTCTGGTCTTGGGAAACAAAATTATTTTTCCATATTTATTTTGTATTGATCAACCTAGATGGCACAGTGTTCTATTATAACCCAATGAAAAATAAATGAAATAACTTGGGAAATTGTCAAATTATAAGGATGAAATCTACTAAGATGGATTTTTTCCCGCACTTATTATGTTTCGACTTTTTTTAAAGTGTGATTAATTTTAGCCCCACAATTGGTAAAAATTTGATAAATATAACATTTATGAGATAAACATACAAAATCATGAAAATTTGATAAGTATTAAAAAATTAATAAATATTGCATTCAAGTATAAGATAAACATGCAGAATCATGAAAAAATTGATAAAAATGACTACATAGACTCATGCAATAAGTATAAAAAATTGATAAAAATGACTACATAGACTCATGCAATAAGTATACAAAATTGATAAGCATAATATCTATGTATAGTATAAGTAGATAACCTTATTAAAAATTGATAAATATGACTACGCTATAAAATAAGCACGTTAAATAACATGAACTTATCAAATAAGTGGGTGTGGTTGTGTTTATCAAATTTTTATATTTTTTAATAAGAAAAGCTTCAAACCCTAATTTAGAAAAACACTAATTAAACATACAAAACTTATAAACATGACATTTACATATAAGATAAATGTACAAAATTAACAAATACTATATTTATGTATAAGTAAGCACGTGAAGTTGACATTCATATATAATATAAACATGCAAAATCAATAAACATGAAAATCAAGATATAAAATATAACCTTAAATTTAAATAGTGCACTGTGGATTACGCTGCTAATTACCTTGTGCGTGTTACTCTACTCGCAAAAGAAAAAAAATTTGGAAAAGAAAAAAATTATGGAAATGGGTTTAATTTCTATAATTTTGGGCGTCCCTCATTAAGACAAGCATTTCTTCTTATTTATATGGATACGAGGGCGAATGGATCGAAATTTAGTGTAATTAATCATGGGACAATAAAATGATTAATGGGCTTAACTACTCCATCCGATGCACCTTAAGAGGGCTTAATTGGCCTCGGCAGCCTGTGAAAAATATACCTATTGGCCCCATCTTGGCATCAACAGATAATAAACCAATATAATATAACATATAATATAATGATGTACTGCAATATAATGTTATATATTATATAATATTATATAATAAAGTTTCATAATGTATAATATGGACGTGGCCTAGCAGGAAATGTCTTGTGACAGATGAGAATCGCTCACAGCTCTCCTTGGTCCCCCGTAACTCTTGGGTCCCACTGAACTGTGCCGCCTTTTGTATAATATTCGACCATTTGGAGTTTTGGAAAATCATACATATTGCCATCCTCCTTAACATTTATTATTAAATTAATTAAGTGCTTTTGGTGAAAAAGGTATTTATACTTTTAAAAAATGATAGCATAAATAATCTTAAATTAAGTATGATATATAATAAGATGAAGTGGACAGAAAAAAATTGTAATTGCTAGTGTTTTACCACCAGGTGATAATAAAGAAGAAGACGAATGTCATTAATTAGCAAAAATGAGGTTAAAAAAAAATTAAGTTTAACATCAATTTCAAAAATTGGCAAAACAAGTTGTTGGGTTGTAATAATGGGCCCAAAATGTATATTAATAGAACTAAATTATTTCCAAAAAAATAGTTAATTAATTTAAAGATGTATAGATCATTTTTACTTATAAATATGATTTTATCCCAATAAATATTATATAAATTTAAGTTGAGAAATTTCACAATCTACTTATTTTAAAAAATTTTATCCTCAAGATTCTTACGACCCAGGTAATTTTTGTGACATGTGATTAGTAATATAGTCCAACTCATCATATAATACAAAATTATGGTACTCTAATATCATTTATAACGATCTAACACAAAGTGTAAATTAATGAATTTAAATTATTTTTTTAAAATAAATTAATTAAATTAAAAATTTATAGTCATTTCTACTTATAAATAAAATCTTATTTCAAATAAGTATTATATACGAAACTAAAGTGAATGATTTCCCAAAGGCAATACAATAATTATTAGCAAGATCAGTAAGGGCCACAGTTTCGTACATACCCCCGTTGTAGTCGTATCAATCTAATGAATTTGAGTTGCTCCTTGAAAGCTTTTAATTTTTTCTTTGCAAGTTGCTTAAACAAGTTCCACTGACAAGACTCGCCTAATTAATTAGAAGCTAGAACTAAGACATGAGCATTTGGTTGCAAACATGCAACACGTAGATGCATCACACAATCCTACAGAAAAGGCCATTTATTCGTCAATTTAGACATTGCTGATTATCAAATGAATTACACCTTTTCATGCTCCAAAATGGATGATATAATTAAAAAATGGCAAAGAGTGGAATGTTGATGCAACATGTAAATATCCACTTCGATGAGTGCGTTTCAAGTTTTTTAATTATGGAATTAAAAAGTAAAATAAATGTTCGATAATATATACTAAAGAACAATTAGTGATCTTAATTAATCAACCCTCGTTTCCAAATGCTCATCGGCGTTTCATAAGACTAAATATGTGATTGTATCCGTCATGCAATATGTCATTTAACATTATAACCGAAAACAATTAAGAGACGAGAAAAAGGGTGCCTACGTGCTCTCTTCATTCTTATTTAGTTAATGTCATTAGTGCTCTTTTCCATACGTCCAATAAGCACTAATCAAGTTGTTGAAAATAAGCACTATTTAATGAATTGGTTTAGAATCACATTTCATTTGTCATACATAGGTAAATATACCTTTTAGTTATTTTGGAGATCTTTTTCCGGATCATAGTGCGATCTACAAAGGACACAGATTAAATCATAACATTTATCTTTAACATTAATTAATTGTTGCTCTCATTATTCTAATTAATAGTACTTTCAACTACGCTCAATTTTTTATAGAAATTTTAGTTTTTGATATATTCAATTCAGCATTAAATATGTGTCTTCCATGGAGCTTCCAAGAGATGAGCAGCTAAAAGAGATTCTCATCTTTCACATTAATTGTCTTCATTTAAGCGAAGACGGCAGCGTAGATTTGTATAATAAATTATTTTATAATGAAAATATAAGACATATAACCTTGTAAAAATTGATATTATTGTTAATTTAAATTTATACTTTTTTCTTCATATTTTATATTTTTATAAACCTGCCAATACTTTTGCATTGCAAATCTTAAATCTAAATAAATAAGGAGGGTTGACATAAGAAAAGGGTATTCAATTATAAAAAAAATTATTATTTATAATTACATGGACCTATCTAGAATATGTGCCTTTTGACAACTTTTGAGTACAAGCAAAGGAGAAGAAGAGGAGAAGATTTTATCTCTCTTGCACGATTAACATTCTCTTCTTTTTGTTTTTGCTTTTAAAAAGATCAATCTCTATTTTTCCCAAATAAGATAAATCTTATCATCTTAGCTATTCAGTCTGACTCATTGAATAGGAGTCTCACTTATAAGGAGGGGCTCGTGTCTGAGGAGCAAAAGGAGCAAAACACTGCTAATACCTTGTTGGCCAAGGAGCAAAATAAGGAATTCACCTAAGTAGGGGCTCATCTACGATTAGCTAGTTGGTGCTGCAATAATTTACCAAAGCTATGATCACTGGCATGTTCGAGAGGTGATCAGTGACATTAAGACTGTGACACAACCCAGACTCCAACGAGAGGTAGTAGTGGGGAATTTTCACAATTGGCAAATGCTTGATTGAGCAATGCCAGATGGAGGTATCGTGATATTTTTTTTTGAGAAGAATCAATGACAATATTTAAAGAATAAACATCGACTAACTCTCTGCTAGGACAAAGGATGCAAGTGTTATACAAAATGATTGGGCATAAAGTGTCTGTAGGTGGCTTTTCAAGTCCGCCATCAAATCCTAGGGCTCAACCTTGGACATGCGGTGGAAACTACCAAGCTAGAGTACAGTAGGGGTAGGAGGAATTTTCGATGGAGTAGTGAAATGCACAGAGATTGGAAAGAACACCAATGGCGAAAGCACTCTCCTAGGATGACACTGACACTGAGAGACTAAACCTAAGGGAGAGAAGGGATTATAAACCCTAGTAGTCTTAGCCATAAACGATGGATACTAGACGTTGTGCATATTAATCCATGCAGTGTTGTAGCTAACGTGTTAAGTATCCTACCTGTGGAGTACATTAGCAAGAATGAAACTAAAAGGAATTGACAGGGGCTCACACAAGTGGTGGAACATGTGGTTTAATTTGATATAAAATAAAGAACCTTACTAGGGCTTGACATGCTACAAATTGAAAGAGAGGGGTGACTTTGTGAACACATACATAGGTGGTGCATGGCTATCATCAGGTGTTGTAAGGTGTTGGGTTAAGTCCTGTATTGAGCGCAACCCTTGCGTTTAATTGCCACCATAGGAACCTAAATAGTCTGCCGGTGACAAGTTAGAAGAAAGTGAGGATGACGTCAAGTCACCTTATGCCCTGGGTGATCCTACAAGGGTGAGCTAACTCCAAAAACCCGTCTTCAGTTCGGATTGTAGGCTGCAAGTGGCCTGTATGAAGCTGGAATCACTAGTAATCGCCAGTCAACCGTATGGCAGTGAATTTGTTCCTGGGTCTTGTACACATTGCTCATCACACTATGGGAGTTGGTCATGGCCGAAGTCATTACCTTAACCGCAAGTAGGGGGACATCAAAGGGGAAGCTAGTGGCTAGAGTGAAATCATAACAAGGTAGCCGTATTGTAAGTTGCGGCTGGATCACCTCCTTTTCAAGGAGAGCTAGTGCTTGTTGGGTATTTTAGTTTAACAATGTTTCACATCCAAAAAGAAAAGAAGGGAGCTACATCTAAGCTAAACATGGAGATGAAAGTCTTTGTTCATTTCTCGACAATGAAGTAAGACCAAGCTCATGAGCTTATTGTCCTAGGCCGAAACAAGTTGATAGGATCCCCCTTTTTACGTCCCCATGCTACTCTCGTGTGGTGACATGGAGGCGCACAAAAAAACGAAAGAGGGGGATAAGCTTTCTCTCTTGGAACAACGGGCCCCGTGGGAGGCCCACAAAGCTATTAGTTTAGTGGTAGAGGGAACCCCGAATATTTGTTTCATTGTGCTTGGGTTGTGAGGGCTCTCAGGCACATGAATAGTTCAATGTACTCATCAGTGTTTGACCCAAAGATATACTCCTCCTGTTCAATCCATGACACAATAGCATGGCATACTCCTCCTGTTCAAGCCAGAGTTTTAAACCAAACTTCTCCTCAGGAGGATAGATGGGGCAATTTAGGTGAGATCAATGTAAATCCAACTTTCTATTTACTCGTGGGATCTGGGTAATCTAGGGGGCACCACCATGACTCCTCTCTTATCGAGAATCTATTTATTCTTTATTCGTGTATGTACAGCTATCTCTCGAGCACAAGTTTAGGTTCTGCCTCAATGTAAAAATGGAGCACCTAACAACACATCTTTATAGACAAAAAACTACGAGATGATCCCTTTCATTTTGGGATGGCGGGGTTATTGTACTATTTGAGCCTTTTTTTCCATGTTTTTCCCAGAGGTCTAGAGAAAGTAGTAATCAATAAGATTTCCCTAATTCTTTATTCCTGAAAGGAAGAACAAGAAATCCCCCCTCCCCTCCCCCTCCTGCCCCCCTTTCCACATAGACCACGAGATTGGATCTAGCCATAAGAAGGATGCTTGGTATGAATAAATGGATTTATTGGTCTTTGACCCCCTCAGTCACAATGAATGCCCCTCGATCAGCGCAAAGGGTTGTGTCTATTTATTTATCTTTTGACTTAAAATGAGGGCAAACTTAAAAAAGGATCTTAGAGTGTCTACAATTGGGACAGGAGAGTCTCTTAGCGCCTTCTTTATCTTTTCATCGGAGTTATTTCACAAAGACTTATCATGGTAAAGAAGAAGAGGAGAACAAGCACACTTGGAAAGCGTAGGATAACAAAGAGTTGTATGCTGCGTTTGGGAAAGATGAATCACTCTCGAAAAAGAATCTATTGATCCTCTTTCAATTGGTTGGATAATAGGTACAATAGTTTATTTTATAGGCGAGGTGTCTGGTTCAAGTCCAGGATGGCCTATTAGCGTTGGGGAAAAGAATCAAATAAGCATTGACTCCTTCATATATGTTCCGCTCGGCTCGGGGGTATATAACTCAATTGGTAGTGCTTCACTCTTACAATTGGGTTATTATGATTATGGGTTAGATATCTAATTATTCAGGTGGTAATGATAGTATCTTATACCTAAATTGTTGGCTCACTTTTTTAAGTAATGGGGAAGGAGATTAAAAAAAGTCACTGAAAGACACTACTATGACAAAATGGGTTATAAAGAAGGCAGGATGGGCAGTTAGCTAGATCTAGTATAGATCCTACATGAACGATAATTAGAGTCAGCGGCTCTCCTAAGGTTCCCTCATCTAGGAGCCCTAAAGAAGATGTTCAAGTTGGCCCTTGCTAATAGCTTGTTGCACTTTCTCCCTTCAATCCTTTGGGCAAAATGTAGCAAAAGGAAGGAAAATCCATGAACTGACCCCATCGCCCCCACCCCATAGGAACTACGAGATCAGCCCCCTGCCTTCGGACTCGAGGGGTCACAGGCTGACCATAGACTCTGTTCAATAAGCGGAACACATTAGCTGTCTACTCTCTAGTTGGGTTGTAAGGGTTAGAGAACGACAATCACTCATTCTTAAAACTACCATTCTTAAGACCAAACCAAAGAGTCGGGTGGAAGCAAAAAGGGGAAGAGCTCTTTATTCATGGTTCTCTTCTAATTGGATCCATTGTCACAAAAATCCTTAGAATAGAATTCCAACTCTGCCTCTTTCAAGAGCACATTACGATAAAAGTTGTAAGCTCTGGGGTGGGGAGGGGAGGTTTAAGTTATTGTGACACCCCAAATCTGGCTCGTGAACCGAACTGAACCGGACCATCGTCACAAGTCCCGATCTACTCTCGGTGTCTTAAGATAAAAGATATTGATATTTATGTATGGGTGAATGCATAGAATCCTAACATGCCACTACATTGATGACTTGACAACCAATTCATAACAAAAATAATAGCGATAAAATCAATAAAAAATTCTCGAAATAAAACGGACAGGCCCTCCCCTAAAAGTATAATTAGGGGTCACTCTGTCAAATCATCATGTATAAATATATAAAACCATCAATACCCATTACACAATAATTTTCACGTAAACATTTAATTTGGCCACATCAAAACATCCTCCATTTTTTGTCTCGACCCACCTACTCATTTGTTCATCTTCACATTTATCGTGCAATATTTACACTAACATATATATTTCAGATCCTGTTATTATTATGCATTTCTATATACTCAAATTTTCATCATAAGTATTTCATTTTTTTCATAATAACATTGCCAAACAGTTAAAATAGTCAAAACAAACATTCGGTTGTTGCGTGTGCATGTGTGTGCGCAAGGTAGGCCACTACTCCGTCCAAGTCAACATATCTAGTATTTAATCCTCACCTACATATATATACAGAAAAGCGTAAGTAACGAGTGTTACTGGTCTAAAAATATAACTACATAATAATCTGAAAATGAGAGCAAACTCTCATTTAAAAGAAAACTTTTATATACTTCTCGTAAACACTCTTAAGGGCATCTACTAAGGATCCACTGGGCTACAGACCAGATAGCACCTTGAACTGGTTGGCCTGATGCCTCTCTCAATATTTTCTCATTTTCCTAGTCCCTTGGGACTACTAGTATATCTTAGGCCCTCTTCTTTCCTCCATAATTCTCCTGGCCTTGAGTGCGAAAGCCCAGTACTTTCAGGCAGTTGCCTAGCACCCTTTGAACCACAAGTCCGGACATGCATTGTACTAAATAGTACTCGTAGTCTTTCATGTTTCTCCTGGTGTGAGGAACTCAAAACGGGTGTTGTCAGGATCCCTCGGGATTGGAATAACCCGCTTACTAATCTAGAGCCCGCTTTGACTAGTGCGTGCACCCACTTATGGTACGTGCGAATCAGTTTTTCCTTCTCTCGTCTCATTGAAAACTCGAAAAAAATTATATATAGGTATGGGAAGGGATTTATATAATATGCCTAAAGGCGAATGCAATTGATCTTATTTTCGAAATTAAACTCGAGGGATCTCATCCTCAAGGGTTATTAATCTAGAAAATTGATCGAACCCGGGTTAAGTGAGATCCGATAAAATGCCACTTAACCTATCCTGCAAATAATAAAACAAGCATACAATATAATAAAATGTAAAATAGGGATGAGTTCTAAACAGACCTGATAGAAGCTCCAATTGTGGTTACGTGCATAGGCGGCAAGCTCTTACACAGTACCTACTCATCAAATCTAGAAGTTAACGCCCGCTAACTGAATGATGCATCAAACTCATCATGAACATCACACTTACAATGCAATCATCATCTATCGAGAATCAACCATCATCAGTGCAAGAATACTTCTAACTCATTATCCTATTCATACCAATTTTAGTTTGTTTTTCTAGGTTACGTTGCAATCAATTAGCATACTTAGATTTAATTTACCTAATTAGATCACTAACATTTGTTCACTATCAATCAAATCATGCAAATCATCATTTTATTCACAATCAGATATTTATCACGACAATTAATTAATCCTCGCATGTTATGCTAATAATCATCAATTTTAAATAATTAAATAGGAGGTAATTATACCTCTCATCATCGGCAATTGGCAATGGCTAGAGTTTCGTCGCACGTCTCAGAGATCTAATTCAGCGCTTGGCAGTGCCCAAAGTCCAATCTGGTTCGACTATGAGTTGTGTGTAAGATCTGGCAAATTCCAGTGAATCCGGTTTCTAGTAGGGTTCTAGCGGTTTTCCTGGGGGTTTCTATGGTTTTCCAGCAATTTTTCGGTGGTAGTTGCCAACGCCATCTATTGGCGGGATAGCGGTGTGCACTGGCTCGGTGAGCCAGACATGTCTATGACATCAACATGGTCGACAGAGGTGGTGGCTGGCCAGAAAAGGGCAAAACAGGGGCGGTCAGTGGTGGGTGACGAGATATGACTGAGATGGGCAACAATGGGCTCCGCTCCGGTTGGGGAAGGTTGTGGGAAGGTCGACGATGTCGAGGTTGCAGCTTGATGGCAGTAGCAACAGTCGCTAGTGGCAGAATCGACGACAGTCATTGGTGACAGAATCAGCAGCAAGAGTGCGATGCTAGGACGCGCCTCCCTCGCATCATGGTGGCCGGTCGATGGCTAGGGGCACTCGGGGCGGCAAGGCGAGGCTTGGCAATGTCTTTCGGTGGCAGGGTGGCATCGGCGGGGTGGTGACATTTAGGGTTTGGGGGAAGAAGAGAAATGTTGGGGGAAGAAATAGTTCGGTAGCGATATTGTAAATAAAATTTGACTCGAGTCTGATTTGAATCAAAAATAATAACTAACTCATCATAAATCCTTAAAAAATCCAAAAAATAGGAGAAAATCCCATAAAATATAATACACGCCACAATATCACAATGACATGCTCTATAACTATTAACTCACCCAAACTGCCTTATAACGCGTCCTAATGTGTTATTTGACCTAAACATAATTCTACGGTCTAATATTAAAACAATAAAAATTTGGGCGTACTCTCATATATTTTGATAACTCATTCTGTTAGTGTCTTAGTGACGTTATAGTCATATGCTTGGATATACATGACCCTCGTGGTTCATAATACACGACCAGGTTCAACTCAGTACGTGTGTTCTGAAATTGACTCAACTAAAAATAACGATAAAACCAACCGGTTCAAACTATAAAACCCTGATTTGTGCTGCGGGTTTTACAGTTATTGTTTATCACTGGCCTCTATGGTAGACTTAGTTGGGGAGGCTTGAGAGCAGTAGTTTACCTTGTGGTGGATGTCAGCAGTTTGAGTCTGCTTATCTCCAGCTCGTGACTTTATTTGATACATAGGTATTGTAACACCCCGTTTCGGCTCACCCATGAACCGACCCGAAAATGTCACTGGCGACCGAACCATTCGCTAATCTACTGGGTTCGGTTAAGCCGACCCGGATCTGCCCTCGGTGTCTCAAGATGGAGATGCAAACATGAAATGCATGGATGGGGTGCGTGGGTTCTAATATAGTCCTACATGCATGCCATGACGTGCAAGCAAAGACAAGACAAAATAATAAATGAGAAACCAAAAGAAAATATATACTATTTTATGAAAATACGGCAACACATAATAATCTACCATGACATACAATCATTATCTCATTCATTTTTACATGAGCCGAGTTTGAACTCTAAGGCTCCCTACTCATTCATATTTATCAGTTCATTTCATAACAAGTAATTCACTCAAGCAAACACATCAAAATTATCATTCATGTAGCAATAACACACCGTCATTATAGATTACACACGGCAGGTACATGTGTGTGCGGTTCCGTGCCTCTCTTTCACATTCTCATTCCTTTCCGCCCTCTGCACCTTCCATATTACTCCTGGCCTTGAGCACGAAGGCCGAGTACTCTCAGGCAGTCGCCTTCAGTACCCTTTGAAATCACAAGTCTAGACATGTGCTGCAATACAGTACCCGTGAACCACCACACTTCTCCGGGTTTGAGGAACTCAAAGGTGGAGTTGTCGGGATCCCTCGGGAATGAAACGACCCGCACACCATTCCAGAGCCCACTATCGACACACACGTGCCCGCTCGAGTAGCACGGTAGTCGGATTTCCCTCATTCAATCTCTCACTAAAAATGCGAAAACTATACATATATAAAGGTCTAGGTTGGGATTTATACAATAGGCCCGAAGGCATCGTGAGCTAGATCTGAAGTTTGAAAACAAACTCGAGGGATCTCATCCTCGAGGGTTATTAATCCGAAAAATCGTTGGCTAAATGGCCCGAGTTAAGTGGGATTCGATAAAACGCCACTTAACTCGTCCTGCACATAATAAATCAAATACACAAGAGAGTAGCGTAAATCAGAGAACGAGTCCTAAACGGACCTGGTAAAAGCTCCAAATGGGTCCACGCGCCTAGGCAGCGAGCTCCTACACCGTACCTCGCATCGTCGAAAATCGGCGACGGCTAGGGTTTCCGTTTCGTGGCTTAAAACTCGAATTCGGCACCTAGCGGCGTCCGAAGTCCGATCAGATTGGACCAGGTGTGTTCGGCGGATGATCCGGCGAATTTCCTGCGAATCCAATTTTTCCTGCAGTTTTCCGGCGAGTGTCGGCGGTTTTCCGGTGGATTCCGGCGGTTTTCCGGCAATGATTCGGGACGGGGCAATCAGGGGGTCTATCGGCACTAGCACGACGAGCTTGGTCCAATGGCGGTGTCAAACAAAGCAGCCGGGGCGGCGATGGCTGTCGGCGGCAGTGTCGAAAATGGGTGGCGGCGGCGGTGTGCTCCGATCGGGGCTGCGGCCGGCCTCGACGGCGGTCGGGATGATGGGGGAAACGTCGGCGACGGCGAGAGGGTGGTCGTTAGGGTCGCAACGGCGGCGGAGCGGCCCAGACGGCGGCGGAATCCGGCCCGAAGTGGCGACGGCCGAGGCGGTTTCGTGGGGCAATTCCGACGTCGTGGCGGCGAGATGGTGGCCGGGGTGGGTCGTGGCGGCACGGCGACTGCACGGCGGGGCGGGGCGGCGTTGATCGGCGGCAGTGCGGCGTCGGCGGCGGCAGTACGCGGCAGTGGCGGCGGCGAGGGTTTGGGGTGAGGAAGGTCGGGAGGGAGAAAAATACCCTCAATGGCAGTTTCGTAAATAAGTATTGACTCGATTCCTACATCGAGTCAAAATAATATCTAGTTCGTAATAAATTCTAAAAAAAATCTAGAAAAATATGGAAAAATTCCATAAAATAAAACAAACACAACAACATCCAAATGGCATGCTCTATAACTAATAACCCACCTGAATATAATCCAACGCGCCCTAATGCGTCATTCGGCCTAAAACTATTTCTACGATCAAACATATAAAAAGAAAAAATACTGCATACTTTCATATATTCTGATAACTCATATCTCACCATCTTCTTGACGTTATCATCATATATTCAGGTACACCTGACTCTCATCGCTCATAACTCACGGCTGGTCTCGACTCATCACGCTGTTCATGAAACTGACTCGACTCGAACCAACGGTCGAACCGACTAGTTCGGTAACGTAAAACCCTGACTCGAGTCACGGGTTTTACAGGTATACATATGATAACACCCAATTTTTCGATTCGGCAGTTTGATCTATGATTTTTCGTTTATAAATGTTGATAAGATCCTTCCATTTAGCAGCACCTGTGATGACATAGCTTTAATGTTAATGATAAGGTTTAAATGAAAAAAGGCTTACAGTGGATACCTAGGCACCTAGAGAAGAAAAAGGGCATAGTAAGCAAAAAAATGTTTCAACGAGTTGAGAATAAATATAGATCCATAGATTCTCGAATAAGTCAACCTTTCGAACTATTGTTGAATCCATGGGTAGGCAAGAAATAACATGGTGAACTAAAATATCTTATTAGTCATAGGAAAAAAAGCAAAAATGATTCCTATAGTAACGGCGAGCGAAATAGGATCAATCTAAACCACAAAAATAGAGTTGTGGGAGAGCAATACAAACGTGCTATTAGATGAAGTGGTCGACTATTACACCCTAGATGCCAAAAACATCACTGGTTTACGCTATGACCCAAATAGCATGGGGCGGACCAACTGA